>CAWUFW010000790.1:1860000-2440000 GCA_963921515.1 Calotriton arnoldi
AGGCTATACGAGGTGGGGGATAAGTCTGGCAAGCTATTGGCCTGGCTTAGCCACAAGGAAGTGGAAGCCCGGTGGGTGGAAAAGGTAGTAGATCACCGGGGGGAGATGCAGATGGGAGGCGCACAAATAGTACAGACGTTCGCCTCCTATTTCCAGAATTTTTATAAGGCCCGGGAGCTGGGTACCCCGTCTGAGATTTTAACATACCTGGACACTATCCAGACCCCGAGCCTGGATGACTATGAGAGGGAGGGGCTGGAATCGGACATAACGGTAGACGAACTTAAAGACGCAATAACTAAATTTCGTCAGGGGAAGTCCCCAGGCCCGAACGGACTCCCCGCAGAATTTTATAAGAAAGGAGCAGACCTTCTGGCTGTGCACCTCTTGGCACTGTTCCGAGACGCGGCTCAGGACGGTGTCCTACCTTTAGACCTCAGAATGGCCACGATTATCCCCATCTATAAACCGGGGAAACCCCCAGAAGATTGCGCTTCCTATCGCCCAATCTCCCTCCTCAACATAGAGGTCAAACTCTTGGCGACTATACTGGCTCTCCGTCTCCGCCAGGTCATCACGGCCCTGGTGCATCGAGACCAGACGGGTTTCCTACCAGGCCGGGCGACTAGACAAAACTTGAGAAGGACCCACAATTGGCTCATGGAGGTGCAGGATCGTGAAGATCCCCACATGTTCCTCTCCTTAGACGCTGAAAAAGTGTTTGACGCTGTGCATTGGCCTTTTTTAGAGGCTACTCTAGTTAAGTTTGGTATTGGCCCCAAGTTCCGACAATGGATCGGCCTCCTCTACGCGGACCCTCGAGCTCGGGTTAAGGTGAATGGACTATTGTCTGCCGACTTTCCCATCAGACGGGGAACCCGGCAGGGATGCCCGCTGTCCCCCCTACTTTTCGCCCTCACAATAGAAATAGTGGCGTGCGAGATTCGGCAGAAAACGGAGATACGAGGGTTCCAAATTACACCGACTGACGTGGGGGAAGAAAAGATTTCACTCTATGCAGACGATATATTGTTATATGTTACCCGCCCGGATGACACAATCCCCGCGCTGTTTGAGCTCATGGGCAGATACGGGTCCTTTTCGGGATATGCCATAAATTGGCATAAATCGGTCATATATAGCCCAAGAGCCCGGGAGGTTTGGCCCTCTCTTCCTGGGGCCCTTCAGGTAGCGCAGACGGAATTTACGTATTTGGGGATTTATCTTACCACAGACAGAAAACTCTCATATCAAAACAATATTCAGCAGGTCATAACGAACTTTGCAGCTGACGCGCTGAGGTGGAAAGCACTCCCCCTCACGATCCTTGGTCGGGCTGCGATGTTCAAAATGATCACCCTACCCAGTTTCCTATATGCCCTCCAAAATGAGTATTTCCCCCTCTCCAGGCAGACATTCCGGGTGATAGACGCGGAATTGCGCTCCCTGCTGTGGCTCGGGAAGCAATCGAGGGTTGCCCTAAGCACGCTACAGCGGAACCAATATAATGGAGGGATATCCTTGCCAGACGTCGAGGCCTATTACTGGGCGGAACACTTGACACCGGTGAACGAATGGATCCACACCTCGGCTGATCACCCCACCTATAGGCTAGAGAGAGACACCATGGCACAACGTTCATGCTTATATTTCCTCTATGGGGGGCGAGGTAGAGGTCGCTTACTCCCGGCCACGCAAGTAACATTGGGAGTCTGGGACAGAGCGACTAAGGTAATGGGCTGGGCACGCAAACCAACAAAGCAGACACCGATCTGGCACTGCACCTGGTTGAAGGAGCTCCACAAACTTAGGGGCTTTGGGGGTTGGGATGTCATCGGCATCTCCAATATAGGCGATGTAGTGGCCAAGGGAGAACTCAAAAATTTCAGGACACTAGCGACAGAGTTTGGTTTACACACTACCCAAATTTTTAAATATGCGCAGCTGAGACATGCCTGGACAGCCGAAAGCTCGCTCTCCTCTTCTCTGCCGGACTATGCCCCGTTGGAGGGGCGCCTATTGCAGGAACAGATATCCCACAAGGCAGTCTCCCTAACATACAGGACCCTGAATAATAACATGCCAGACAGATTGGGGAAGCTGAGGGAAACATGGGAACAGAACCTGGGTGCGCTAGAAACAGTTGACTGGGAGGCGGCCCTGATGCACCACAGAGAAGTGGCTATTAAATCTCGCCTTCGACTTATCCAATATAAGATATTGCACAGAGTGTACTACGATAGGGCCAGACTCCATCGTATGGGCCGAGCCAGCGAACCGCATTGCCTGAGGTGCGGACAGCCACAGGGGGACTTTTACCATACTATCTGGGACTGCCCCGTCATCCACACATACTGGGTACACGTACTGGGAGAATTGAGTAAAGTTTTGGGCGAAACATTACCCCTAGATCCCAAATTTATACTATTGGGCATACCTGGAGATGTTGATCTGGGCCGCCGCAGCTTATCTTTGCACTGCTGGCACTGGTGGTAGCGAAACGAGACGTGGCCCGCACCTGGGGGGCGACGCTACCTCCCCAGCTAGGGGAGTGGAGGAGGGGGATGGACATGTATATGGCGGCAGAAAGAGTCACATACAAAGCGAGAGGGTGCCCGCGGAAGTTCCGTAAGGTGTGGGGGAAATGGAGAAACAATTATGGAATGGATGGAGGGCTGGGAGCCGACTAGCCAACCACAGCTTTGGGGACAGACCGTTTTTCTGCCAGGGGGGCCACTGGGCCTGTTTTCCAGACTCTCGGGGAAGACGAGGGATGTGGGGAAGGCCTTGCTAGAATTGATACTTGCTAGGGGACCGCAGATCTCCCCGGCCCGCAGAAGGGAGGAGGTGACATGTCTTATGATGTGGATCGTATATAATTGTCTTTGCACGACTGTAATCAAATGTGACATGCTTGTTTTGTATTGTTTTAAAATGCAAATAAAAATATTTAAAAAAAAAAAGAAAAGTACAGTGAGTTACAAAAGTCTCCCTCCCACCAAAGGATGTGTTTCGGTTTTGGAGGCAGCAAAAATAAGACACTTATTTTACAGAAGTATGCATCAAGCACAATTTCTTGGCAGCCATGTCAGCCACCCAGAGGCACTGCCAGGAACCATGAGTGTCAGGCATAGCGGAGTACATCCTCTGTCTTTTCCCCCACCCAACCCAACCTGTCTAAACAGCACCGAGTGATTTCCGCCATAAAAGAAGCCTTAGTTCAAACGAATTTATTGTAGTTAAATAGTGCAACTCTTTCTTGGTGCAGACAAATGCAGCATATCACTGTTGCTACCGTAAGTGATGCAGAGCCAGTTCAACCAGTAAATAAGATGTCTCACCTATATTTCAAATGTCACTGTGCAGACATTCAAGTTTCATTTCAGAGTAGCAGCACACTCAAACAAGCATTGGTAATGCATCAGTTTCGCCTATGCAATGAATAAAGAGCTGTTTTCATCAATCATCGCCTGAGAGAAGGAAAAAGCTCCCTGACAGATAACACAGGAGTGGAGAGGATGTGGCGCAGTGGCCAGAGCTGCTGACTCGAGAGCTGGGGATCCAGGTTCAAGTCTTGGCGGCGCCGCACAAAATCCTAGGATTCCAAGCTAATCACTTAATCTCTGCGGGTGATAAATTGTTATATAAATAAGCTGCAATAGTAAAAGGCAAAACTTTATGAAAATATAGTTCCACCAAAGCGGATGTTAACAGCATTTCAGCAGCAGGAAATTGATAAGAGAAGCAGACGAGGAACAAGCGTTGGTAAATGCAGGAAAATAGGCAACAGCCAATAGAAATGGAGGAAAGGTAAATGGCATGCACAGATACCAATGAGAAGCCAGGAAAGAGAGGAGGTGGGATGCAAGTCCCTTTTAAGTTTATATTAAAAACAATAGCTTTCTCAAACACAGCACAAGCGCTGTGCAAGCGAAACCTAAAAAGCAAAAATTGTAAGTAGGAAAAGGCAATACTGCCTGCCATCAGAACTCTGCACGTGTAATGCACCATTCTTCTAGCCTTATTTTCAGGTAGTACCAACCAGTACAATAAAGTACTTAAGCTGAAGCAAAGATGCTTACAACTCGAGTCAACTAATCTCTAGGCCTTTTCTCTCAGTACGTTTCCTTCCTCTGCCTAAGGAAATCCCTACTGGGCCATTCAGTTTGTTGGTAAGAAAAAGCACAAAGGTAACACTTAAGAAGCTGTAAATTCAAAATGTACGTCTTAAAAAGGCAAAAATTAGAATTACACTGTAAATATTGTATACACTTAAATACACAATGTCTGGAAGGTCTTTTCTAACAACCAAAGTATTCATTTGAAATATATATATTCAGGATTAATTTCACGTTGCAGGACATTTTTGCCATCTAATGCATCCCAATACCGAGCTTTGCCAACTAAAATATTGTCAGAGACGCCCTTCCACACGCCTGACATTTCCAGGGTGGGCTGGCCATGGAAAGTGCAGCCCAACCCACATGCTGCTACAGGGTTTATCTCATTCACTCGTCCAGTAATCTCTTTAACTCCGACCTGCCCTGGATATCTGGCACCGTCGCCGCCCGCTGAACAGACAGACAGGAAAGCTCATTAGCGCTCAGGCCCTTGTTTCTTTACCTCTTGCAATGGAAACAAAGAATGACAGACAGGTACCGATAATCCTGCTGCAACAGAGGGATGATAAAGCTGGAGACATTGTTTTTTCTCCACCCTCACGCACAGTAGCATCTGATGTCATGCGCACACACCCACAGAGAGGGACCTATGATAGCAACATGCAGAGAGGTGCCACTCCTAGCGAATGCGGCCAATGAGACTGTGAACAAGTTAACGTTTCTGGCAAAAAGTTTGTGGTCGTTTCTGGTGACTCCAGCAAACTTAGAAAGACATTTCCATGCATATAAATTGACACCTGTGAAACAGCCAAGTATGTTCATGGATTATTTAGAACCTGTGCCCATTAGATTGTGCTGGTGACACAAAGAACTTCAATGTACAACAGAGAATGTGGCTTGGAGCCTTCAGTGTCCACTAAAACATATTTTCCATGCTCAGTGTACACATCTATTTACCACTGTTTTTATTGTGCTTATACCGCTCTAAGAACCTTTCACAACAATTTTGGGCGTCAATGATGGATTGGGGTGGTGGTGGGGGAGGAGGCGGGGGGGGGTTGTATGCCTAGTTACAGATGGTGTTGGTGAGGTTGGGCTTAACAGTGTAGCTGTTGCCAGAACTTAAGTGGACAACAGAAACAGTTTCAGAAGTATTACTGAGAGAGGGGGTTAGGGCACACCCATACATTGATTCCCTCCAGTACCGCATTTGATCAGGCAGATGTTGTGTGCTTACATTGAAAGCATGTGCATATATTTAACTTTTTTTGCCTTGTGGGAAAGCTTATGCTCAATACAGCAGGACTGCTTTGGGTATAATGACAAGCCAATAATCAAGGTCATAGGTCTGATTGATTTATTATAAAATGTTACAACAAAGGCAGTACGCCTGATGCATTTTCTGTGAAAAGCATATGTTAAATCAATAGGCACTTAAGTGTGAATTCGTACTGCTTTGTAAAAAACCTGCAGAAAGGTATTATATGGAGAGATGCCCTCAGTGGGCAAGGGTGTTGGTCACATCCTCTGATAAACTGTGGGGATAGAAGTGATAATCTTCGTTAGGCCCTTTTGAGGGAGGCTGCAGACTGTTTTGCCAACTGTAATTCTGAGCAGGTTTGTAATTTTATAACTGTATGCCTGATGGCTACCAGCTTATGCACAATTTAATCATAGGCCTGTGATGGTTATGGTAACAAGCTAATGGTAAAGGCAAAAAGACATATTGGTTTATTGGAAAACGTTATGTCATATTTCATAGGTTTGATCAGGTTATAATAAAAAGTTAAGGCAAATCTAGAAGGTCTCACAGATTACCATAGTAGGCAAAAGAAATTGATTTTATTACCTCCTTTGACAACCATAGGCACAGAAGATTTACACTGGAATAGTTGTTGCTAGAATTCCTTTGAAAACCCTGCATACACCATATGCGAAGATGCAGTATAAAATTCTACTTTTTATCATTGTTGAGCAAAGGGTGGGTCCCTCATGACTCGTGAGTCACAATCCCTCTCACACTCGGAGGGATGGGGGGAGATAGGCGTATAATGGGGAGGGGGCAAATATGGCTCACTAAAAATCTATCCATGAATGAAATGGAGATTAGTGACTTACAAAAGTCTCCCTCCCACCAATGGTTCCCTTGTTTAGGTTATGGAGGCAGCAGAAATCAGACACTTGTGCCACAGAAGTATGCAGCAAGCAAAGTTTCCTGGCAGCCATGTCAGCCACCCCGAGGCACTGCCAGGAACAATGAGTGTCAGGCGTAGCTCAGCACATCCTCTGTCCTTTCCCCCACCCAACCCCTGCTGTCTGAAACAGCATCGAGTGACTTCCTCCATTAAAGAAGCAATAGTTCAATCTAATTTATTGACTTTAAATAGCGCAAATCGTTCATGGTGCAGACATATGTAGCATACCCCTGTTGCTACCCGTAGGTGATGCTGAGCCAGTTCAACCAGTTGATAAGATGCCACACTTATATTTCAAATGTCACTGTGCAGACATTCAGGTTTCACTTCTGAATAGCAGCACACTCAAAAAAGCAAACGTTATAAGAAGGAAAGGCAATACTGCATGCAATATACACACACAGAAGCTGCGGGTAAGCATGAAGCAGTGGGCAAGCACACTTCAGGGATTGACTCCATTGCCTGTGAATGATGGCATTTGTCTGATCATATGTGCACAACCACCTGAAATGAGTGTGTCAGTGCAAGGACTGGTGGTTCAGTCCTTTAGTTTTCCATTTTTTCCTTTTAAGGTCCCTTTTCCTTTCTTTACTTCTCCCTCTTTTTCTTTTCATTTTTAGAGCATAGTACAGCTCCCCAGACAGTGCCAACGTGCCACTTGCTTACAGCTCATTTCATCTGCAGTGCGCCACATACCATGCGACCACAGTAGTATAAGCGGATACCATTCCTCCCCATTCATGCCCTTAAAAGTGACAGGTCCCCCTCCGGTCCCCCCGCCCCTCGCTGTGTCCTTAAAAGTGACGCGTGTCCTTAAAAGTGACAGGTCCCCCCTCCCCTCGCTGTGTCCTTAAAAGTGACAAGCCTCAAGCCCCTCGCTGTGTCCTTAAAAGTGACAGGCCTCAAGCCCCTAGCTGTGTCCTTAAAAGTGAAGTGTGGCCTTAAAAGTGACAGGTCCCCCATCCCTTAGCAGTGTCCTTAAAAGTGACATGTGTGTCTCCAAAAGTGACGTGTGTGTGGGTGTTTAAAACCGAGGGCTGTTGTGTTGGCAGTTGGCGTCTGAGCAGGCATACCTAAGCACCCACCAGCCCCCCGGGGATATCTGGTGTTGTCTAACACATGGGTTTACGGTGCAGAGTTTTTTAAAAAGGGTCTTTTCTTTAGAAGCAGATGCTGCAGTTTGAAATGCATCCCTGTCGTAGCTGGGGTCAGAAAACTATCCATTAGACTCCCCAAGTGACAACGTGAAAACACAAGAACAAAAGGCCAGTTACCCTGCCAGAGCACCGTTGAGAACAGGCAGAACTAATCAGCCTGTCCTAAGCTTCCCACGCGTCTTAAATTGTATAGTACAGGGTTTCTTTATAAACATACGGCCATCTTTCCCAGGAGCGCAACCCCCAACAGGTCCTAGGTTTAATTATCAGATGTCACAGGTCAAAGGGCCATCTAACAAAGTCGTGGGATGGTCAGAAAACGGTCCCAATATTGACCCTCACTACAATGCTCTATTACCAATAATGACACGTACTACAAGCTTCTAAACACTCCCCTCCGTAAAGGGTCCTCCTTCCAAATATCATGCCCTGCCAGGTATAAAAACCATACTTTAGAGCCCCGACACAAACAGCCATTCAAAAACCCATTAGGAGCGACCCTTGCTGCACAGCCCCATCATCCCTGAAGTTTAAAGCCAACAATGGACCAGACCAGCTTCTCCCAGATCGACGCAGCCTGCTACACATTAATGGAGGTACGTAAATAAGGGGGCTGTGTTACAGGGTTAAGAGTGTATGGGTTTATTTAATATGATGATGCCTGTATATAAATGAGCAGCATGGCATTTTTTAAAGGGTGTTTAGCGCAAGGCATGAATCTGTTTACGCTGTTTTAAGTAGGTGTTAAGGAGGTATTGGGGCAGGCTGCTTAAGGTGTATGAGGGCTGTGAAATATAGGTGTAATTTTAAAGTTTAACTATGCCTAGAAGTATTTTTACAATGTTACATACTGCTTTAGAGGTCGCAGAGACCATAAAATTAACCCCCAAACAATTTTAACAATAAATAAATAATACCACTTTGTACTCACCACCCTGGGGTTGAGGCTCTGCAGAGGCATGGGTCAAACGTGTGATTTCACAGCTGCGCCATGGTGAGGCCGTCCACGGAGGTCCATGCGGTGCTCCCGGGCTGTTTATGCTGTTGTGCGCGCGATGTGGGGTAGGGATGGCGCCCATGTGCGCAGGGGCTTGATACCCCGTTTTAAAAATTAAAGACCCCGGAGCCCGCTGTGCTCCATGCGGCGCTCCGGGTGTCTGTGAAGCTGGGGTGGGGGTCCGGCGTCTGTGGGCTCCTTGTGGGGCTTGATACCCCGTTTTTTAAAGTAAAGACCCCGGAGCCCGCTGTGCTCCATGCGGCGCTCCGGGTGTCTGTGAGGCTGGGGCGGGGGTCCGGCGTCTGTGGGCTCCTTGTGGGGCGCTCGGCCCCGCTTTTAAAATTAAAGGCCCCGGAGCCCGCTTGCCATGGGCGCTGCTCCGGGGATCTTGTGGGACGGTGGTGAGGGTTCCGGTGGCGCCAAGGTGCGCAGGGGCTTGAGGCCCTTTTTTAAAAAAAAATAAAAATAAAAAGGTCCCGGAGCCCGCTTGCAAAGGGCGCTGCTCCGGGGGTCGTGTGCGGGCTGTGGTCTAGGCTCCGTTGGCGCCAAGATGCGCAGGGGGGCTTGAGGCCCTTTTTTAAAAATAAAGGTCCCGGAGCCCGCTTGCAATGGGCGCTGCTCCGGGGTTGCGGGCGTCGTTGTGGCTGGGGCTCCGGTGTCCCTGTAGTTTAGGGCGGGGGCGCGAGGTCGCTTTTAAAATTAAAGGCCCCGGAGCACGCTATGCACCCTGCGGGTCTCCGGGGCTGTCGGGGGCTGGGGGTCCGGCGCGAGGTCCCTTTTTTTTTAAAGTAAAGGCCCCGGAGCCCGCTATGCCTCATGTGGGGCTCCGGGGTTCTGGGGCGGGTACTGAGTGTTTGGGCGCCGTGTGGGGTGTTCGGGCCCTTTTTAAAAAAAATTAAAGGCCCCGGAGACCGCTTTGCACCAGGCGGAGCTCCGGGTGTGGGTCATGCGTCCTTGGGCTCCGTATGTGGTGCTCGGCCCCATTTTTTTAATTAAAGGCCCCGGAGCCCGCTGAGCTCCACGCGGTGCTCCGGGTTGCTGGTGCAGCAGTGGTGGGGGCTCGTGTGGCCTTGGGGCAGTGTGGGGCGCGAGGCCCCGAAGCATAAAAATAAGCCCCAGAGCCCGCTTACCAAAGGCGCTGCTCTGGGGTCCATTGTAGGTGGCGTTTTCAGGGTCCACCACGAGGTTTGCAAGGGTGGCAGTATCATGGCTGCCAGGAGCTTCCCTCCAGGTTTCACGAAGGAAGCTCCTCCCCTCTGTGATGACATCACGGTTGGGGCTGGTCTTCCTTCGTGAAACACGGATGGGGTGCTCCCTGTTGGTATTCCTCCAATGAAGTGACTCCTAAGGGTGTGCAACAGGGCTTTAAGCAGCAGCCTGGTCGTGGTGTCACCAGGGCTTTAAATGGAAGTTTTTTTCCAATATTATATACAAGCCTTAGTTGCTGCTTATTTATCTTATGCAACTAACAACCATTGACAAAGCCAATAGTACTACCTTATGTAGTTACCAACCCCTGCCAAAGTCATTAGTACTGCTGCTGGGACTTCTTGTATCATATATCTGGATACATTGCCATAAACATTTCATGCAAAAAGGGGTGGTGTGTGTGTGGTGTGTGTGTGTGTGTGTGTGTGTGTGTGTGTGTGTGTGTGTGTGTGTGTGTGTGTGTGTGTGTGTGTGTGTGTGTGTGTGTGTGTGTGTGTGTGTGTGTGTGTGTGTGTGTGTGTGTGTGTGTGTGTGTGTGTGTGTGTGTGTGTGTGTGTGTGTGTGTGTGTGTGTGTGTGTGTGTGTGTGTGTGTGTGTGTGTGTGTGTGTGTGTTTTTTTTTTTTTTTTTTTTTTTTAAAACGCAAATGGCAGCCCCTAGTTTTAAGGGTTTATATATTCTAAAGGTACCAGCTGCCTATATTATTGGTGCATCTGCTTCCAGGGTAAAATAAATGGCTGAGTTTTGTTTTCAATTTAGATATTTATGTTATCCCAAACTTTAACCATGATGTTTAGCTGGGGGCATGTCTACAGCTTGTACACCCATAATCAGGGGCCTGTATTCCGAGGTACTGTTTTGGGTAAGGGTGCATGTCTCTCTGCGTTGTGTATTGGCGCTTTCTAAGGTGAATGTATGAACTTGTAATATTATGTTTATGAAGTGTAGTTTTAAAACAACCGTTTCTTTTTATCCAGACGCAGGACATGCCGGAATTAATCCTAACCGACTCTGAAATGCTAGCCCTACAGACAGGTACATGTGTTTTGAGGTGTATAGTTCCGCGTAGTTTTGTTCACATATATATCTTAGAAGTTAGGTGTTTCTAATGGTGTTCTCGTGTATGTGTGATTTTATAGGGCTGGATCCCGAACTACAATGGATTCTTGATGATATAGAATGTACCAAGGGGGTCAAGACGCATCGCCATGTGTACAGGATAGCCCCGTTCTTACAGGTAAATCAGAAAGGCGCTGCTTCTTTAAAAGGTCTAAACCAAGGGGTGTCTAGATCCCAAAAGCCGTAGTTGTGAACTACAGGAACGCGTCGTAGAGGGGGGCTACTAAGGCCTGGTATATACTGTAAATCTGATTATTTTTCTTTACAGGGTCCATGGAGTCACCCCCGGAAGCAGTGATTGTGCAAGAGCCGGCGCAGCGCCCAAAAGAAAGACCTGTGAAAAGGAAATCTTCAACATCTAAAGAAGGGCCTGTGGCAAAGAAACGATCTGTGAAAAGACATCTAAAAGGTGTGTTTTATACAAAAGGGTGTGAAAAAGAACTCTCTGGGTTGTATTCTCTCAAAACAAAGGGTGCACCGCCATGTAGTACCATATGTACTACTATGGGTATTGTAAGCATCTTATGTTCCTTATTGTTTCTAATATATATTTTTATGTTACATTCTAGGAACCGTTCAAAAGAGCCACGGCGAAGATACGCATAAGTCTAAGAGGTCTACAAAACCACTGAGGGATATAACAAAGACCGTTCTGAACACCGGGTCTGCGGCAAAGGAGTGAGTAGGCGTGTACGCCAGAATAAGATCTACACATACTACACCCACATGCAACAGAGAACCGACGTGTCCGATGTGTATCTGAACCCTCTCAAAGCCTCAAAAGGAACTCTAAGCTCAAACAAGCCCAAACTTAAGAAGAAGCAAATGGTCGCAGAACCACAGACATGCCCTTTAAACCTCAAGAAGCCGTCTTTGGGCCTGGAACCCCAAGCAGCCCCTTTAGACCTCCGCATGAAACGGGTGGTCCCGGAGACCCTAGCTACACCTTTAGATCTAGCATTAACAAATGTTGCTAAGCAGGGGAACGATCCATCTACCCCCGCGCTCTCTTTGGGCCTCCCGGCTGTGAAGCCTGTTGTGGAAGCTATGTTACAAACTCAAACCCCTAAAGTCAACAAGCTTTCAAGAAGTTATCTTAAGAATAAGCAAGGGGTACAGGCGTTACAAGTAGAAACATTGGCAGGATCCTTAAACAAACCGGCTACACCACAGGCCCCTTCCCATCCTATGACGCCCTCTATAGTTTCAAATAAATTAGCGCCGTCTGTAGAGGAATGCCCCGTAGAACAGACCTCAAAACCTTCTAGAGGCGTTACTGAAGGGTTTAGGGGCCCCTGGTCTGGAAAAGGGCAGCCCCTAGGAGGAGCGTATAACACCAACAATAGCTGTCTCAATACAATGGCAAGTATGGTAGACAAACTTGATAAACCCTCAGAAGCAGCGCCCGAGGGGGCTTCTAGCACATACAGGGGGTTTTGCAGACCCCTGTTACACATTCACCCATCCCCTGCCCTGACAATAACTTAGCCGTTACCACCCTCGATTATTTCGACAGTCATTTAAACTCCCCGGACCTTATGTCCCCTATTACCCCACGGGGGCTTACGCCCCAACCAGCCCCGCGTCCAGTGTAAGCTCAGCAACACCCCCGACAACCTACAACACTGACAGTACAGGGTGGGACGACTGGTCAATTCATAGTACGGGGGTGACATTTAGTGTGGCGCCTTTCCCAAATGCCCCGGGGTGTTCGCACTGGGATCCTATTTCTATGATCCCCCCAGGCCCTCAGTTACCGAATGGTGTTGGGGATGAAGGACCCTTAGAGGCCCATGTGGTGTTAAAGGCTGTTATACAGCCAAACACCGTATTCATACCTAACCCTCCACAATACGACGCCGTAGACCCAAATCCGGTACTAGATGCGCATGTAAAAGATATACAAATGGCTGTCAGAAAGCTAAAACGCCAGGCGAAAACCGCAGCCTTAAAAATGGGGTTGGGGGGTAGCGGCGACAGGTCCATGGTGGAGGCACAGCAGAGGATACTGCAAAGAGTTGACGTGTGTAAAAGGCTGCTCCTCAATACATGCCAGGAAGCGGGATCAGACATAGGGCGTATACAGGCGTGACTAGGGCCGCGCCATACCCTAAAGAAACCCCATGCCAGCGGTTCTAATAAAAAAGAACACACATCAAAATATAGCCGTAAGGTCCAAACAGTACTGACAAAGTCCCTGCGCTTCTTACGCATACTCCAGCGTAAAAAGTACATAGAACCATGCAAGCAGAGTCATACCCCGATACCATCCACCCCTCAATACGTAAGTGTAGGAGAAAACTATCCTAGGGGCGGCCAATTGAATGCTGTTGGCGGTAGAGCGCCAACACTTCGCCACCCGGAACACAGAGGGGTCGAGGGGTGGGTATGTAGCAGAGGCCTCCATGAGTACAGCGCACGTAGACACATCCCCTACTGTTCAGATAGGAGGGGGACGGTTACCTCGAAAAGCCTGGGCCCTTAAAAAACAAAAGTGGGCTAATAGCGCCAAGCAGCGACGGCTTTTAATAAGTAAATTAAAGAAAGCCCGAATATGTGCTACAAGTGTGCTTGAAAGACCCACAGAGACCCTACTAAACCAGAACCCCCAAAATGATACGGCAGTAAGCTCCCCAACAAGTCAAATCCCTCAAGATGAGGATTCAGAGGTCGTCTATTTAGAGAGCATTAGAAGCTACAGGCGTGATGTAGAGAGATTTAATGCCACCGAGCACTATGAGGAGTTTAGGTTTACCAACCTCCACCAGATAAGGTCCTCCGATCACGGTGTTTTAGCTATACATCAGGCGGTGCAAACGCTCATAGAAAGGTTGTTACGCGATGTGGGGCCTAATGATTTTTTCCAACTACGCTTCCAGGGGCAGGGTTTTGACAGTCCATTGTTCACCAAACGAAGGTCCCGAGATGTGTTTGACGCCGTGGAATTTTTAGAAAACCTTTCGAGGCTTTTACAGAGCAAGGCTGAACTAGTCGCCTACGGTACTTTCAGGGTCATAGCCCTCATTGTACGGGGTCGTGAGGGGGTGTTTCAAGACCTTTAAAGAGTGTGCTATACAGTCAGATAATTGGTAAGAAACAGCGGTGGCTGCTCGACTTTAACAACGACACATCCAATATCTGTCTGGCGGCCAGCATCGTAGGTTTGTTGATGGGGCGCAACAACACCGACGCGACCTCTGAATCCTCATCTTGAGGGATTTGACTTGTTGGGGAGCTTACTGCCGTATCATTTTGGGGGTTCTGGTTTAGTAGGGTCTCTGTGGGTCTTTTAAGCACACTTGTAGCACATATTCGGGCTTTCTTTAATTTACTTATTAAAAGCCGTCGCTGCTTGGCGCTATTAGCCCACTTTTGTTTTTTAAGGGCCCAGGCTTTTCGAGGTAACCGTCCCCTCCTATCTGAACAGTAGGGGATGTGTCTACGTGCGCTGTACTCATGGAGGCCTCTGCTACATACCCACCCCTCGACCCCTCTATGTGTTCCGGGTGGCGAAGTGTTGGCGCTCTACCGCCAACAGCATTCAATTGGCCGCCCCTAGGATAGTTTTCTCCTACACTTACGTATTGAGGGGTGGATGGTATCGGGGCATGACTCTGCTTGCATGGTTCTATGTACTTTTTACGCTGGAGTATGCGTAAGAAGCGCAGGGACTTTGTCAGTACTGTTTGGACCTTACGGCTATATTTTGATGTGTGTTCTTTTTATTAGAACCGCTGGCATGGGGTTTCTTTAGGGTATGGCGCGGCCCTAGTCACGCCTGTATACGCCCTATGTCTGATCCCGCTTCCTGGCATGTGCTGAGGAGCAGCCTTTTACACACGTCAACTCTTTGCAGTATCCTCTGCTGTGCCTCCACCATGGACCTGTCGCCGCTACCCCCAACCCCATTTTTAAGGCTGCGGTTTTCGCCTGGCGTTTTAGCTTTCTGACAGCCATTTGTATATCTTTTACATGCGCATCTAGTACCGGATTTGGGTCTACGGCGTCGTATTGTGGAGGGTTAGGTATGAATACGGTGTTTGGCTGTATAACAGCCTTTAACACCACATGGGCCTCTAAGGGTCCTTCATCCCCAACACCATTCGGTAACTGAGGGCCTGGGGGATCATAGAAATAGGATCCCAGTGCGAACACCCCGGGGCATTTGGGAAAGGCGCCACACTAAATGTCACCCCCGTACTATGAATTGACCAGTCGTCCCACCCTGTACTGTCAGTGTTGTAGGTTGTCGGGGGTGTTGCGGAGCTTACACTGGACGCGGGGCTGGTTGGGGCGTAAGCCCCCTGTGGGGTAATAGGGGACATAAGGTCCGGGGAGTTTAAATGACTGTCGAAATAATCGAGGGTGGTAACGGCTAAGTTATTGTCAGGGCAGGGGATGGGTGAATGTGTAACAGGGGTCTGCAAAACCCCTGTATGTGCTAGAAGCCCCTCGGGCGCTGCTTCTGAGGGTTTATCAAGTTTGTCTACCATACTTGCCATTGTATTGAGACAGCTATTGTTGGTGTTATACGCTCCTCCTAGGGGCTGCCCTTTTCCAGACCAGGGGCCCCTAAACCCTTCAGTAACGCCTCTAGAAGGTTTTGAGGTCTGTTCTACGGGGCATTCCTCTACAGACGGCGCTAATTTATTTGAAACTATAGAGGGCGTCATAGGATGGGAAGGGGCCTGTGGTGTAGCCGGTTTGTTTAAGGATCCTGCCAATGTTTCTACTTGTAACGCCTGTACCCCTTGCTTATTCTTAAGATAACTTCTTGAAAGCTTGTTGACTTTAGGGGTTTGAGTTTGTAACATAGCTTCCACAACAGGCTTCACAGCCGGGAGGCCCAAAGAGAGCGCTGGGGTAGATGGATCGTTCCCTGCTTAGCAACATTTGTTAATGCTAGATCTAAAGGTGTAGCTAGGGTCTCCGGGACCACCCGTTTCATGCGGAGGTCTAAAGGGGCTGCTTGGGGTTCCAGGCCCAAAGACGGCTTCTTGAGGTTTAAAGGGCATGTCTGTGGTTCTGCGACCATTTGCTTCTTCTTAAGTTTGGGCTTGTTTGAGCTTAGAGTTCCTTTTGAGGCTTTGAGAGGGTTCAGATACACATCGGACACGTCGGTTCTCTGTTGCATGTGGGTGTAGTATGTGTAGATCTTATTCTGGCGTACACGCCTACTCACTCCTTTTGCCGCAGACCCGGTGTTCAGAACGGTCTTTGTTATATCCCTCAGTGGTTTTGTAGACCTCTTAGACTTATGCGTATCTTCGCCATGGCTCTTTGAACGGTTCCTAGAATGTAACATAAAAAATATATATTAGAAACAATAAGGAACATAAGATGCTTACAATACCCATAGTAGTACATATGGTACTACATGGCGGTGCACCCCTTTGTTTTGAGAGAATACAACCCAGAGAGTTCTTTTTCACACCCTTTTGTATAAAACACACCTTTTAGATGTCTTTTCACAGATCGTTTCTTTGCCACAGGCCCTTCTTTAGATGTTGAAGATTTCCTTTTCACAGGTCTTTCTTTTGGGCGCTGCGCCGGCTCTTGCACAATCACTGCTTCCGGGGGTGACTCCATGGACCCTGTAAAGAAAAATAATCAGATTTACAGTATATACCAGGCCTTAGTAGCCCCCTCTACGACGCGTTCCTGTAGTTCACAACTACGGCTTTTGGGATCTAGACACCCCTTGGTTTAGACCTTTAAAGAAGCAGCGCCTTTCTGATTTACCTGTAAGAACGGGGCTATCCTGTACACATGGCGATGCGTCTTGACCCCCTTGGTACATTCTATATCATCAAGAATCCATTGTAGTTCGGGATCCAGCCCTATAAAATCACACATACACGAGAACACCATTAGAAACACCTAACTTCTAAGATATATATGTGAACAAAACTACGCGGAACTATACACCTCAAAACACATGTACCTGTCTGTAGGGCTAGCATTTCAGAGTCGGTTAGGATTAATTCCGGCATGTCCTGCGTCTGGATAAAAAGAAACGGTTGTTTTAAAACTACACTTCATAAACATAATATTACAAGTTCATACATTCACCTTAGAAAGCGCCAATACACAATGCAGAGAGACATGCACCTTACACCGCGTCTACATAAAACAGTACCTCGGAATACAGGCCCCTGATTATGGGTGTACAAGCTGTAGACATGCCCCCAGCTAAACATCATGGTTAAAGTTTGGGATAACATAAATATCTAAATTGAAAACAAAACTCAGCCATTTATTTTACCCTGGAAGCAGATGCACCAATAATATAGGCAGCTGGTACCTTTAGAATATATAAACCCTTAAAACTAGGGGCTGCCATTTATGCTTTAAAAAAACACACACACACACACACACACACACACACACACACACACACACACACACACACACACACACACACACACACACACACACACACACACACACACACACACACACACACACACACACACACACACACACACACACACACACACACACACACACACACACACACACACACACACACACACACACACACACACACACACACACACACACACACACACACACACACACACACACACACACACACACACACTTTTTGCATGAAATGTTTATGGCAATGTATCCAGATATATGATACAAGAAGTCCCAGCAGCAGTACTAATGACTTTGGCAGGGGTTGGTAACTACATAAGGTAGTACTATTGGCTTTGTCAATGGTTGTTAGTTGCATAAGATAAATAAGCAGCAACTAAGGCTTGTATATAATATTGGAAAAAAACTTCCATTTAAAGCCCTGGTGACACCACGACCAGGCTGCTGCTTAAAGCCCTGTTGCACACCCTTAGGAGTCACTTCATTGGAGGAATACCAACAGGGAGCACCCCATCCGTGTTTCACGAAGGAAGACCAGCCCCAACCGTGATGTCATCA
Source organism: Calotriton arnoldi (assembly GCA_963921515.1). Classification (NCBI taxonomy): domain Eukaryota; kingdom Metazoa; phylum Chordata; class Amphibia; order Caudata; family Salamandridae; genus Calotriton; species Calotriton arnoldi. Next base: position 1,877,740 of record CAWUFW010000790.1, read on the forward strand.
CAGAGGGGAGGAGCTTCCTTCGTGAAACCTGGAGGGGAAGCTCCTGGCAGCCATGATACTGCCACCCTTGCAAACCTCGTGGTGGACCCTGAAAACGCCACCTACAATGGACCCCAGAGCAGCGCCTTTGGTAAGCGGGCTCTGGGGCTTATTTTTTATGCTTCGGGCCTCGCGCCCCACACTGCCCCAAGGCCACACGAGCCCCCACCACTGCTGCACCAGCAACCCGGAGCACCGCGTGGAGCTCAGCGGGCTCCGGGGCCTTTAATTAAAAATGGGGCCGAGCACCACATACGGAGCCCAAGGACGCATGACCCACACCCGGAGCTCCGCCTGGTGCAAAGCGGTCTCCGGGGCCTTTAATTTTTTTAAAAAGGGCCCGAACACCCCACACGGCGCCCAAACACTCAGTACCCGCCCCAGAACCCCGGAGCCCCCACATGAGGCATAGCGGGCTCCGGGCCTTTACTTTAAAAAAAAAGGGACCTCGCGCCGGACCCCCAGCCCCCGACCGCCCCAGAGCCCCGGAGACCCGCAGGGTGCATAGCGTGCTCCGGGGCCTTTAATTTTTTAAAAAAAGCGACCTCGCGCCCCCCCGCCCTAAACTACAGGGACACCGGAGCCCCAGCCACAACGACGCCCGCAACCCCGGAGCAGCGCCCATTGCAAGCGGGCTCCGGGACCTTTATTTTTAAAAAAGGGCCTCAAGCCCCCTGCGCATCTTGGCGCCAACGGAGCCTAGACCACAGCCCGCACACGACCCCCGGAGCAGCGCCCTTGCAAGCGGGCTCCGGGACCTTTTTTTTTTTTTTTTTTTTTTAAAAAAGGGCCTCAAGCCCCTGCGCACCTTGGCGCCACCGGAACCCTCACCACCGTCCCACAAGATCCCCGGAGCAGCGCCCATGGCAAGCGGGCTCCGGGGCCTTTAATTTTAAAAAGCGGGGCCGAGCGCCCCACAAGGAGCCCACAGACGCCGGACCCCCGCCCCAGCCTCACAGACACCCGGAGCGCCGCATGGAGCACAGCGGGCTCCGGGGTCTTTACTTTTAAAAACGGGGTATCAAGCCCCACAAGGAGCCCACAGACGCCGGACCCCCACCCCAGCCTCACAGACACCCGGAGCGCCGCATGGAGCACAGCGGGGCTCCGGGATCTTTAATTTTTAAAAACGGGGTATCAAGCCCCTGCGCACATGGGCGCCATCCCTACCCCACATCGCGCGCACAACAGCATAAACAGCCCGGGAGCACCGCATGGACCTCCGTGGACGGCCTCACCATGGCGCAGCTGTGAAATCACACGTTTGACCCATGCCTCTGCAGAGCCTCAACCCCAGGGTGGTGAGTACAAAGTGGTATTATTTATTTATTGTTAAAATTGTTTGGGGGTTAATTTTATGGTCTCTGCGACCTCTAAAGCAGTATGTAACATTGTAAAAATACTTCTAGGCATAGTTAAACTTTAAAATTACACCTATATTTCACAGCCCTCATACACCTTAAGCAGCCTGCCCCAATACCTCCTTAACACCTACTTAAAACAGCGTAAACACATTCATGCCTTGCGCTAAACACCCTTTAAAAAATGCCATGCTGCTCATTTATATACAGGCATCATCATATTAAATAAACCCATACACTCTTAACCCTGTAACACAGCCCCCTTATTTACGTACCTCCATTAATGTGTAGCAGGCTGCGTCGATCTGGGAGAAGCTGGTCTGGTCCATTGTTGGCTTTAAACTTCAGGGATGATGGGGCTGTGCAGCAAGGGTCGCTCCTAATGGGTTTTTGAATGGCTGTTTGTGTCGGGGCTCTAAAGTATGGTTTTTATACCTGGCAGGGCATGATATTTGGAAGGAGGACCCTTTACGGAGGGGAGTGTTTAGAAGCTTGTAGTACGTGTCATTATTGGTAATAGAGCATTGTAGTGAGGGTCAATATTGGGACCGTTTTCTGACCATCCCACGACTTTGTTAGATGGCCCTTTGACCTGTGACATCTGATAATTAAACCTAGGACCTGTTGGGGGTTGCGCTCCTGGGAAAGATGGCCGTATGTTTATAAAGAAACCCTGTACTATACAATTTAAGACGCGTGGGAAGCTTAGGACAGGCTGATTAGTTCTGCCTGTTCTCAACGGTGCTCTGGCAGGGTAACTGGCCTTTTGTTCTTGTGTTTTCACGTTGTCACTTGGGGAGTCTAATGGATAGTTTTCTGACCCCAGCTACGACAGGGATGCATTTCAAACTGTAGTGTCTAAAATTGAAGGGGTTTAAGGCGTAGGTGCCGCTAAAAGCTGTATTGTCCACAAAACCGATGATGATGAGTTTGGGTAGTTGCCCTAGAAATAAATTCTGCTGCTGGGTTAAACGGGTACCGGCTGGGATGCTGAACACCTTCAGAGCTACTCTTTCCACAGCGTACTTGGCGTTTGATATTTGCAAAGCGTCGGCGTGCGCTAATCTGACGCTCGGGGACACTTTCACTCTCTTTACAAACAGGCTCGCTGCCAGGATGTCCAGCTTGTACTGGTCCGCATCCCCGCTGATGAGACAGAATGAGTCCTTGTTGCGTGTGAGCTTGATCTTAAGATCAATACCATTGATGAGCAGTTTATCTTGGAAAAGAGATCTGAATGTATGCGGCCCAGGAGGTCAAAGTTGCGACTGCCTGCTGCAAACCTTGCTCTTTTTACAAAACCATGATTGGCACCGTCCAGAGCCGTGGTTTCAAACTGGCCGTATGTATCCTTGTAGAAGAGACCAGCTGAAAGCTGCGTGTCAAGGGCGTCGCTACTGTAATTTAGAATACTCTCGAGGTAGGCTCTGTAGGCGTACATGTTATCGTTCTGTGTGATGAGTCGATCACCCAGGGTGATGTCCACCTGATTAAACATGGCCGCTAGGGGGTAAGCGATCGTTGCCACTCGAGCATCTGCTGCTATGTCGGACCCATCCGCTTTACGATTTTACACATAAGATGCAGCAGAGTGTTGTTGAGATCCAAATACATATCCGTGGACCCGGACACAAAAAACTCTATAGGGGCCAGCGGTGTCAAGGCGGCTAAAGGCGATACCTCCATGAAGAAGCTGTTTTCAATGCTTGTCTGCGTTGGTTTTAGAGTAAACAAGTCTAACTCAGATTTGGCGCACTCGCCAGATGCACAGTGTACGAAGGCCATGGTTTAGTTTACGATGCTTTAAAAAATATTGACTTTAGAGCCCTTTCTCTTCTTCGCAGCTCTCTTCCGTCTTGGAGTTCTTCTTTTCTGAGGGCGTTTTGAAGAACTCCTCCTTTTTTTATAGGGGACCGGTGGACCCCTGCGTCTCGAAGGCCTGCGCTTCCTTTTAACACTCGCGCGCGGCTTGTACAACAGACCCGCTCCTTCTTGCGGCTGTTTGTTCATGCGCTCTGCAACCGCCGAAGTAACAGACCCAACAACATCATGGGCAATGTTCGTAGCAGCCGTCTTAACATGCGGTTTTACAATTTCATAGCCTCTTCTCAAGAACGGCATAGCTCTTCTAAACAGGCTCCTGAAGAAACCCCTAAACCAGCCCCATACATAACCGGCGACCCTTGAAAGTACGGCGGACCTCCATATCCGGCTTGGTTTCTGTAATAGTCCCTGTACATAGACGGGTCCCCGTATGTTTTCACGACCACCATGATGCCTGGTTAATAACCGCTGTCGTGTCTCGGTCTTAAATGAAGCTTAACAATAACTTTCCCGTATTTAAAGGCCACCGGCTCAGACTGATCATCGTAGATCATAATTGAAATAGTGTCAAAATGGTTTTTAGAAACTGCGACGTAGTCGGGCTTGTTAAATTGAATATTAACCATCGTATTATTTTCACCCTGTACATGGACCCATCTTAACAACGGTGAATAAGTATCACCGATCCTCTGGGCCTCTACAATGTCGCTATACACATAGAGCGTATAGAACCCACCGTTAATATCGGGGCATGTGTGATCCTGCTCCATCGGACTTTTCGCATGCAGCACGGTGCCTAAAACCCTTCTTAATTTACCGGAGCAGTTAAACGTCGTGGTACGGATTGGTGCTTTAAGAAATACCTTCCTTCTGACGTTATCTAATGACAGATGCGTATTCGGATATGCTTCGAGGTTGGCTATGGCTTTGTTGACAGCATCGACAACACTTATAACGGTTGGGTAGTAACCGTATGGAATGCTCTCGTGCATGCTCACTGGATCCTGCTCACGCTTTATGTAAAACTTTGCCTCGGCCTGTGTGAATGTATTCCATGTTCTAGGGTATTGAATTTCTGTTAGGGCCACCTCCCAATCCCCTTTCAGGTCCACAGGCTTAGCCAGTTTCACGGTGTAATTAGAAATCTGGTTGTCGGGGAACATGCCCTTAGAAGCGTTGGATGGTAAGGTGATATAAAAGGGGGCTGTCTCCATCTTATTAGAGGATTTTAGACGGTCCTTAGCTCACACACCCTTCAGGGAGCTGGCCAACACCCAACTGTTAAATTTCTCCGGCCATCCCCTCCATTTGACATATGCCTGGCTGATAGCCCCCTACCTTTCCTTTTCAGAACCTTTTCAACCCTATACACCCTGTTCGGATCATCAGGTACCATTTGTAACTCTTCCTTGTAAAACACCCCCGATACAGCTTCCCCAGCGTAGTCCTTTAAGCTGTAAATATACAGCCCTTCTTTAAGCTCCACATTATCCACTATAAATATCTCGTCGCTAAAAGTCTGGCGGTAGCCCTTCGTGAAGACCCCTTTCAATTTTGAAATCCTCACATGCGTGCCTTTTTTAAAAACAGGTTTCTTCACCTTTGTAGCAAAATTATGCCCGTACACCGTTCGCCAAACATCTAAAGAATTACTAGGAGTCACCTCTGCGGGTGATGTTTTGATGGTCCGGTGATAACTGGCATTATACACATCTAAAAAAGCCTGTAGAACATCCACGTATCTGTAGGTGTTGTTGGCCGTAAAATACCGCCACATCTTAGACTTTAAAGTTCTGTTAAACCGTTCTACAACCGCTGCTTTCACCTCCGTGTGTGTTACAAAATGTTGAACACCGTGGTTGTTTAATAATTTCTGAAATGTCTTGTTTAAGAATTCTTTACCGGCGTCTGTTTGTAGTTTTTGAGGAACCCTGCCCTTCGCGAAGATGGCTTTAAAAGCGGCCGTGGCGCTGGCCCCTCTTTTATCGCTTAACGGTTCTGCGTAGGCGTACTTGGACAGTACGTCTATGACTGTTAATATATAACAAACGCCGTTGTTATGTTCTGCTATATCTTGAAGGCTGATTATGTCAGCTTGCCACTGATAATCTATTTGAGCATTAACGATTGTAGGACGTCTCTTAAAACGGCTTCTGGCCGGCTTGTGGAGCGAATACGCCTCCTCTCCTGATAGCCATGTCTTGACCAGGTCTCTGCTCACGGGCTCGTTTTCATCTGCAGCCCTTCTGTATAGGGCTTCGACACTTCCAAAGCTACCAACCCCTCTTGTATCATAATAAAGTTTTCTTAACATAGCCCCCGACATGATAGCATCCGGTACAATTAATGAAATGAAAGACGATTGTTTTGTGTAAGGGCGTTTTATTAAAAACCAGATAAACAATACTACCAAAACCTGAGCAAAAGATACTTTACATTTTCATAGGAAACGTGATAAGTACGTATTAACACATAACCACCTTGCGTTGTAACATTCCGCTTGTTTGTTCTAAATACACACTATCCTGTAACATTACATAAGAACTTAGGTAAATAGTCTTCGGGGCCAAAGCCCCCTGAGATTATTTTTTTATACATGTTACACATACGCCTTTCTACGAGTCTTTGTAGCAGCTTTCTATCAAGAGTCGGGCACATCTCCTGCATTTCAGGTAGTTTTACGCTCGGGTCATAGGCGTATTGGATCTCATTGAGTGCAGATGTCAAGATCCTCAACATATCGGGGTGTACAGTTTTATTTTCAGGGTTCAGGCCGTACACCACCTTTAGCAGCTTATACAACTTGTACGGGTTTAACAAGCCACAAATATAGCGTATTGTTCTTGCTCTGTATGATTCGCACAAACATTCGTGAGCCGCCTGCTGTGGATCGCTTATTTGGTGGCCTTGACAAAGACTGTAATAGTCACGTTTGACACAGTTTAGTACTACCGCCGCTGCGAAACCCTTAACTTCACGCCGTTCAAAGAAGGACAATCCGACATCTTCATCTTTTTCACACGCGGCGCTCTTAGAACCGCATACGCATTTGTCGCAGCCCTCGCTGTTTTGGCACGTTGAGCTTTCAGCCTGTTTTGAACACCACAGACAATTAAAGATTACATTGTTCGCTTTTGCAGGTCGCCAGGCTCCAGCCGTTCTTTTGGGGCTTCTATCTAGGGTTAAAAAAAAGATTGACAGCCCATTAGTTGAAGAAATAAAATACATCGTTATATAGATACAAGGGCATAACATTTTCATACTAACCTCCATATTTTCACAACCCTCTGCGGCAGCTCTGAAATCCTGAGAGTCGCTAATGTCCTGCGATGCCCCGTCATCTTCGACGCTTGTACCGGGCTGTTGCAACACGCCCTCCGCAGCAGCCGCATCCTCCTGAAGGTCCATGTCTTCGTAGACAGAGGTGTTAGGAGGTGCTACAGGCTCTTTACCATAGTGCATTATGAAGTAGGTGCATCCTGCTGGTGTTACGCTCTAGGGACAAAAAAGAAAGATTGATATGCCAATAGCTGAAGAAATAAAATACCGCATTTTTTTTTTTTTTTTGTAACTACCGAGCATAACATTTTTATTTTTTACTAACCTCTGCATTTTCACCGGCCTCTGCTGCGGTTCTGAAATCTTGAGAGTCGCTAGTGTCCCGCGTTGCCCCAACATCTTCGGCGACTGTACCCGATGGTTGCAGCACAACATCATCAGCATACGGGTCCTCCTGAAGGGCCTTGGTTTCATAGACGGTTGTGTTAGCTGGTGCTACAGCCTCTTCAGATTCCTCCATATCCACGAAACTGGGGCCGGCAAACAAGCTGCCGCTACCAGAGCCCTCACTCTTGCTGTGGGTGTCCTTAACCGGAGACAACAGGCATACGCAATCCTTGAGATTGAGGTTTTGCACCCCCCGACACATGCTATTACTAAAACCAGTAAGGTCGCAGCCCCTATCCTTAGGTGTTTCTTGCTGAGCATTCTCGTCCATTACCAGCGTTGGTAAGCTGCGGTAATATCTACTGATAGGTGGTTGGGAGCAAACCCACATAGGGCTCTTCACAAGAGGGCTGTATCTCTTCATTTTGCTATGGGAACCTTCTTGTCTTCCGGCGGCTGCTTGCTGTACAACGCTCTTAAGGATGCCTTATATGTATCCTAAACAGCTCCTAAAAGGGGGCGTACCATCTATACATCAACAAGGTCTTAGAGGCGTCATAGGGCTCTGGCTCGCTGGTGGCTCCCGAAACAGCCCCGCCCTAGCACCGCCCCTTGGACAAGCTGGGCATCTCATGATACTCACACTCTGACACATACACGGTGCCACACCCTTGTATTTCCAGGGGCTTGAGGCCTGTCACTTTTAAGGCCACGCGTCACTTTTAAGGACACGCTTCACTTTTAAGGACACAGCTAGGGGCTTGAGGCCTGTCACTTTTAAGGACACAGCGAGGGGAGGGGGGACCTGTCCCTTTTAAGGACACGCGTCACTTTTAAGGACACAGCGAGGGGCGGGGGGACCGGAGGGGGACCTGTCACTTTTAAGGGCATGAATGGGGAGGAATGGTATCCGCTTATACTACTGACCACTGCCTGTAAACCAGGTGACCATCATTCCACGATGCTGGAACTTGAAAGACTTGATAGGCAAATTGTTAGTGCAAGCACATGCCTGCCATGTTTATGTGGCAGCATGTTTTCTTTTTTCCTATTTTTCTTCTTTTAATGTATCATGCATGTGCTTGGTGGGTTTTGTGGGTGTGTTTTATTGAGGTTAGGTAAGTTAGTGAATTCAAGAATAAGTCTGCGGGTGGATGAATGGCTGCATGAGTGTGTTAATGAGTGACAGAGTGCATGCATGATGACCTACTGAGTGACTGATCCATCAGTTACCTGCAGAGGCACTTTCATTTATAAGCCAGACCTATCAGCATTGCCAATGCTGGTTTACAGTTGTGGGTGGGTCAGAAGTGGCAACCCATGTCCATTCCTTCTGTTCAAGTAACTTTTGGATGCACAAGACGTGCTGCCAGAATGGAACCGGGGGTTTTAGATCTCATCTGAAGGTAAAGCCTTGAGCATGCAGAGTTACTCCATGAAAAATATTTGCACTTCCCAGTTCAAGACTTTGGCTGACTGAGTGGTTGGTAATGTGAGAGTAGTCTACCGAGATACGTAGGTGCATGGCACACAATTCATACTGCACTAGGCAGGAGCGTTGATTGCTCTTTAATCAGAAGGCATAGTGGTGCAATCAGATGCAGGTTAATGTGCTTAGTTCTGCTCAGGGAGCATTAGTGCAGCCCTCTTTTAGTGCCTACGGACCAAATAGGGTATTAGTGCTCTATATAAGTGCCCTTAGTCAGTTATGTTAATTATGTGTATAGCGCATAATGAAAGCCATAACTTTGAGTGCTGAGAAGAGACTGGACTTATAGAAAGGAAGGACAAGTAGATTTGAAAGGAAAGGACACAATAGGTGGGAATGAGAAAGAAACAAATGGATGGAACGATCGTTTTAAAAAAACTTTCACCAGTGCAATAGTATTTTGTGGGTAGCCATCTTTAAACATCTAACTGTGAGGTAGGCAGTGAGTGAGGAAAGGGCCAGGAAAGTTAAAGTGAAGCTTCCGAAGCAGAAGAGGGAGCATGTGTCACAAGAGATGCAGCTTTTAGAAGGCATTCTTCCTCAGGTATCATAATGCTTTCTTTCTCAGGTGGTGGTGGTACACAGAAATTGCAATCTTTCTGCTTGAGTAAGGCAGGGGACCCCTCAGATGGGGCAGGCAAAAGGGTCATAGACTGCTTTCCTGGGCAGAGAGCCAGGACTTTGATTCCAGCAGCATTTAGTATACTCGTCTATCTCACTTTTAAGTACGGTTTGCAAAGGCCAAATTGGCTACTAGCCTTGGAAAACAGTACTAGTGGATTTTAGAAAGGCTTCCTTAATGGTTTTCATCTTTTGACCTACTCTTTTAAAAATTATTAAATAAATTAATGAGAAAGAGGGTGTTCCAGAAAATAATGAATTAAAAAAAGGCTACTACAAGCTCACACTGAAACAATAGCACATTTCAAATTCTAAAACCAAATTACAGCCCTACTGTCAACATGATTTAAACCACACACACCAGCCACAAGAAATTCAGAAAACCAATACTTCTCAGTAGCACTAATATACCTGTGTTGCCAAAAAAACAAAACAACATTTCGAAAGACAGCTTTGTTAAAACTCAGCCGTGTTCCTTCCTCTAATGTGAACAACCACCGACATGCAAACCTTCCATTGCTTGCTAAGCTACTCTTAAAAGTAGCGTTAAACCATCTACTGAGAAACTTTGTTAAGTTTTCTCACCTTACCCACTGTGAATTCGATGTTTCCCCTGATATAAGCATAAGACTGCCTTGCATGCTCAACCAAACTCATATTCAGCAATTCAACCATGTTGGACCTGGCCCTTTCTGGAGGGTCACCACCAAACTTTTTGCCTTCCTTCTCTTTTTGCTGAACTCGTTTCTGTTGGCTTTAGGACTCTAGGCACTTTATCACTGCTAATCAGTGCTAAAGTGCATGTACTCTCTTCCTATAATGTGGCAACAATGGCATACCCACAATTGGCATATATAATTTACTTATATGTCCCTAGTAAAGTGCACTATATGTGCCCAGGGCCCATAAATGAAATGCTACTAGTGGGCCTACAGCACTGATTGTGCCACCCACTTCAGTAGACCTTTAAACGTGTCTCAGACCTGCCATTGCAAGAGCCTGTAGGTGCAGTTTTAAACTGCCATTTTGACCTGGCAAGTTAACTTACTTGCCAGGCCCAAACCTTCCCTTTTATTACATATACATCACTCCTAAGGTAGACCCTAGGCAGCCCTATGGGCAGGGTGCAGAGTATTTAAAAAGTATGTTATGTACTTGTGAGCTGTACATGTCCTGGTAGTGAAAAACCGCTAAATTCATTTTTTAACTACTGCAAGGCATATCTCTCCCATAGGTTAACATTGGGATTGCCTTAAAACATCTTTTAAGTGAACTTTCCTATTGGGAAAATATATAGATTTGGAGTTTGGTGTCTCTGGCCTCACAATTTAAAATCACAACTTATGGTGAAGTCGGATTTTAACTTGTAAGTCTGAAAATGCCACTTTTAGAAAGTTGACATTTTCTTACTTTAACCATTCTGTGCCTCTGCCTGTCTCTGAATTCACGACTGGGCTGGGTGACAGCTGGTCTTTGTACATTCCCTCTAGACAGTCACACAAAGGAAGCTGGGGTGTGACATTTGCATCCTGATGGCCCATCACCAGGATGATGGGCCTTCCTGAGGTAGATTGGGATGGAGAAGCTGACACTTGCACCTGAATAGGGCTGTGCCTGTCCCCACACAAAGAGCTTCATACCCCCCTGTAGTGAGTCTGGAGCTAAGGCGGAAAGGCAGGGACCTTTTGATCTTCAGAGGCCTCTTTGAAGTCTCCCCCACTTCAAGGACAAATGTGGGTATAAGTATTGGACCCCTGACACCACAGAACTTTTGTGGAACCAAGGACATTCTGCCTGGAAGAAGACCTGCTGTGCTGTAGGAGGGACTGGCACTGTAGAAAGGGGAAAAAAGTATCCTGTTAAGTTAGCCTCTGCTCTCTGCCATTTTGTCTGTGAACATACATTTTGTGTTTCTGCGGGGGGCTTTGTGAGGTCAGGGAGCTACGTGTTTGCCAAAAGCTGGTTGTGCTGATAAAGCTTGCATGCAAGAATAAAGGCTTGGCCCCTGACGAGCTGCCCCAAGCACACAGATGTTCCCATCTACAAACCCACCAACGTCTGTAATGTTTCCTATCTATCTTTGAGAGTACTGTGGGTGGGGGCTTATCAGAAGTTAACAGTTTGCATTTGGGCATGACAGAGGGGTTTTAGTGAGTGTCATGCTGCACCAAAACTGTATAAAAGATGTTTGAAACCATGCTTAAGTAGTTCCCTCTCAGACACTTGCAGTGTCTGTAAGACGGAGCCTGCTCATGAGTGTAATAAACTTGTATTTTGTTTCCACTCCAGTGTTGATCCTCATTTGTGAACCCATAGACACAGGGTGTCCCTGCACCAGTGAGAAGGATACAAATCTCACTTCTACAATTAGCGCCCAACGTGGGGCCCCATTGAAAACCGCGGCTGGACCAGAAGGAGGTCATTTAGACGAGACAGAAACACCGAGGGGCGCTCCGCAAAAGCAGACTTGTTCTCGCGGCCGAGGTGATTTTCAGCTAATCGACCTGACCTTCGTGGCGGCTGTGGGTCTCAATTGGGGCTCTTCGGTTGGCATTTGATGGTGATCTATTGATCTGAGGATCGGCAGGTGGGAGTTGAAGAATTGCGATCAGGTAGGATCGAAATGGTTGTCTTTTGGTTTTGTCTCGATAAAACATTTGTAAATGTTTTAGGCAGGTAATGTGAGAAATGTTTCTCATTTTTAAGTTTTGGTATAAGAGTCTCTTAGCAACATTGTTAAGAAGAGATTGGTAAACATGCCTGTTTTTAGCACACTTCGTGCATTGTGTTGTTGCGACAAGAATAGAATATTGGAAGAAAGATAGCCAGCACCTATAGAGGGTACTCCTAATTATGAAATGTACATTAAATACGGTATTTCTTCCATACTGTTTAGCACATTGTGGAATAAATATACGAAGGCAGATACCAATTTACAGTGGCCACTTAACGGTACCTTTGACCTAAATAGATTACAATATGTAGAAGAACAGCTCTTTAAGAGAAAGAGTAGACAGAGTATGTTTGACGCCATAGGATTATGAAGAAAACAAATTAAACAGAAGCAGATTAAGGAGGAAAAGGATAGGAAGAAATCCGAAGAACAGACAATTTTACAGAAAATAAGAGAGTTGAAATTAAAAGAACAAGAAGAGAGTATAGAAAGTGAAGAGAGACGATTTAAACTTCAAATGCAAAAGGTATATGTGGCAAGAGATGGGAAGGTTAATCAGGGCTTAGATGATGACGATTCAGAACTTGAAGAATTACTCTGTCGACCATTCCCGCCTCCTTATGCGCCAAATTCCAATGGGAATAATGCGGCCCCAATGGCACCTTTCCTGCCACCTCAAGTACCACAAATGTATCCCCCATTACCTACTACTTCTGCCGCGACCCCCGTACTCGACAGAAAGGTTACTACCCCCATACTTACCCCTAATACTCATAGACGATGTCATAGATCCGCCCTTACAGAAAATAACAAATTAATATTAATGACTCAGGCCCATGATTGGGTTCGAGACGACGATACACGTTTGGATGAGGTTCTCACGTCCTTGAAACAACACCCACAAATGACTCAGCAATATATTGTAGGGGAAATGGCCAATGCGACAATAGAGGACTGGAGGACTAATATTAATGAGGAGGCCCCTAGAGTTTTAAGTAGAATATGGCAGAGGTCGAATGAAGGTATGTTGACTGCCGTTCCCTTAAAACAAGCGGTGGAGGATATTTTTGCTCATAAAAGGAAGCTTAAGAGACTTATGTCAGCTTCAATGAAAGCCTTCCCTATGAGGGAAGCGGCTCCTGTGTTTCAGCCAGCCACAGGGGATGGTCAGGGTGCTAATGCAGCCCGGTTTCAGTTCCAATGGATCTATTCCCCTTGGAAACGATCGTACATATTAACCCTTAAAGCTTCTTTGCCTGATCCTAGAAAGAATCCTAGTGCATTTTATGAAGAAATGAGTGCTGCATTGTCTTCTTGTGTTATGACCCTGGCCGACATTGACATGTTTTTCGGACTCACATTGCCCCCTGACCTCTGGCGTAGGGTGCGTAGACAGGACCATGCAGATTTTGGAGGTACCTGGGCACAGCTAGAAGCAGCTGATATTGATAGGAAGCCAGGGGAGAAACCACCACAGATTATATTAGATTTACCGGATCACATAATTACCTATATGAAGACGGTAGTGCCCCCAAAGAAAATATCATGGTCGAAACTAGCAGCTTGTAAACAGAGGAAAGATGAGTCAGTCCCTGATTTCTTCACCAGGTTTGAGATGACTTTTCACGATTATAGTGGGCAAGACACAGCTTCTGACACTGGCAAACACCTATTTGTAGATAAATTTGTAGCCAACTTGTTACCTGATATTTCGCAAAAACTACGAGTAGCTGAGAGTACATGGGCCACTTCCACTCCACCTAAAATTCTAGATATGGCCCAATATTATGAGAATCAAATTAATGACGAATGAGACAAGAAAGAAGGTAAAAATATGGATTTAAAAACTAAAATATTGTTTCAGCAGGCCTATGGATTACAGAGAGGTAGGGGTCGAGGGATTTTCAAGGTTGACCCCCCGAGAAGGTTTATGCAAGATCCCCTGATGTCTGACCCATTAGGGCCAAACCAATGTGCGTACTGTAAAAAAGAAGGACATTGGCGGTCTGAATGCCCAGTACTCCGCCAACAAGGTAGAGGAATGGGAAGGGGAATGACAAGGGGTCCCCTACGATGACCTTTTGTTAGTGACAGACAGAATCACTTTGATAATACTGCCCCGAAAAAAACTTAATATGCAGATGACTTTAATGCATCAGACGCCACAGGCATGTATTTCAACTAGGACAGCGTAGGACGAGAGGCGGGATCAGTTTCTATACCGGTAGATCAGACAGGCCCATATGTTACTGCTGAAATATTGGGGACCCAGCAGCAATTTCTGGTAGATACTGGGGCTACACGAAGTGCAATTTCCCAAAAGCTGATCCCTGGGACTCCCTCGTCTGGCTATAACAATCTATCTGTAGGCTTCGCTGGAAAGCCAATTCTTAGTCCCATGTCTAAGCCCCTGGATCTTACTATTGGTCCGTTCACCACCAACACGCCATTCCTTCTCGCACCAAATTGCCCCGACAATCTGCTAGGATTAGACTTACTCAAACATTTTCATGCACGTATTTATTGCTCACCGGATGGTGTATACATTACGTTTGGTAAGCCTAGTCGTGATAAGCAGTATGTTATTAATGAATTACCACATGAATTGTCTACTGTACCGCCTTCTGTGTGGGCAGAGGGCGATACTGATGTTGGCTTATTATCCATTGAACCGGTACACATACAGGTTAAACAGAATGCCGTTTTGCCTCGAATTCCGCACTATAAGATATCACAGGAAGGCAAAGGTGTATTAGTTCAAATAATAGAAGACCTCATTGAAAAAGGGGTGGTGGAAGAAACTGATAGCAATCACCTCTGATGATATGAAAGAAAAAGTCTATAGATTTGTCATTGATCTGCATGAAATTAATAAAATAGTGGTGCCACAGTTTCCTGTAGTCCCAGACATTACTACTCTATTGACAATGATCCCGCCAACAGCTTGTGTTTTTTCTGTCATTGACCTTAAGAACACATTCTTTTCTATTCCTATTGCACATTCTAGCAGGTATTTATTTGGATTCTCCATTAAAGGACGGTCCTTTCAATTCTGTCGTGCTCCTCAAGGGTATACAGAAAGCCCGAGCATTTATAGCCAAGCTCTTAAACGCCAACTTGATACCTTACAGTTACCCCCAGGCACCTCTTTGTTACAATATGTTGATGATCTGCTGATAGCAGCCGACAACACAGAACTTTGTATTGAGGCTACATTGATGTTATTGAATCACCTTGCTAAATTGGGCCACAAAGTGTCAAAGAATAAGTTACAGTTTTGTCGACCAGAGGTTACCTATTTAGGTCACCTCTTGTCGAAGGAGGGGAGAACGTTGACCAAAGACAGAATTAAGGCTATCATACACACACCTATTCCTCAAACACAAAAGGAAGTTAGGGCATTGATTGGTATAACATCCTATTGTCGCCATTGGATCCCAAATTTTTCCCTCATTATCAAACCTCTCCTTGCCCTTACGACTAAGAATACCCCATCCCCTTTGCCTTGGTCTTCAGAGTGTCAAAGTGCATACCAACAACTTCGAGCAGCACTATGTACTGCCCCTGTATTAGGAACACCTGATTATACAAAACCATTCTCTATGTACACAAATGCAAAGATTGCGCATTGTCTGTCCTAACACAGCCACACGGGTACAAACAACACCCATGCGCATACTTTTCTGCAGTTCTGGATCCCGTGGCCAGGGCACTCCCTGGTTGCCTGAAGGCTGTGGCAGCAACTGCCATTTCAATCAGACAATCAGCAGGACATGTACTGGACCACAAATTGACGGTTTTGGTTCCCCACTCTGTTGATGTATTATTGAATCAGACTAAGACACAACACTTGACGAGTGCTCGTCTTACTGGGTACGAGCTCACTTTGCTAGCGCCACACATCACACTTAAACGCTGTTTGACCTTGAATCCAGCTACTTTGTTGCCATCATCCTCCGAACAACCTAGTGACATACATGACTGCATTTTTAGCACTGAAGAACAAACTTAGGGTCGAGTGGACCTCACTGATATTCCCCTGCCTGACGCTCAGGGTGACTTGTATTTAGATGGATCTTGCTTTAAGCCATCCGATGGCACCACTACTGCAGCTTACGCTATCACTACACTGCAAACAATTGTGGAGACAGCTCGAATCCCCTATAAGTCTGCGCAAGCAGCTGAACTTATTGCACTCTTGAGGGCTTGCGAGCTTAGCCAAGGACTGTCTGTGAATATCTATACAGACAGTCAATATGCTTTTGGAGTTGCACATAACTCGGACGCTTATGGCAGGAAAGGGGGTTCTTGACATCGCATGGCTCGAGAATACAGCATGGGGAATTAGATCAAAACTTGCTGACTGCATTAACATTACCAAAGCGGGTGGCTATCGTTAAGTGTAGTGCACACCAGAAAATAGTAAATGATGTAGGTAGAGGCAATGCTTTTGCAGACAGCACGGCGAAAGAAACAGCACGTAGCCAACAGGGAAAAATTTACGTAATGTATTCTACTGCAGAAAAAATTGCAAATGTGAACGAAGAGGTTAGAGAGATCCAACAGATGGCAACAAGAGAGGAAGTGGAACAGTGGGAAAAGACAGGAATATTGGACAGTGAAAATTGTTGGAGGAAAGGGCCAGATGGGGACAGGTGGAAATTACCCAGCTCTTATGTCCTACCATTCGTCACCGGGGCACACGGTCCAGCACATGTCAGCGCCAAAAGCATAGCTACACAATTAGAACAGGTATGGGAACACCCAGACATAAGAAAGACAGCTGAACACCATGTTAGACATTGCATGATCTGTTTACAACATAACCCAGGGAATGGAGTAGCTACCCCAAAATGAGGGTTTTCCCCACCCAGCGCACCATTCGAAGTCCTACAGATGGACTTTGTTCAGTTTGAAAGATGTAATAATCTAAAATATGTTTTAGTAATAGTATGTGCCTTTAGTAAGTGGGTTGAGGCCTATCCTACAAAAGATAACACTGCACTCAGTACAGCTAAAATACTCTTGAAGGAATATTTCCCAAGATTTGGGATTTGCTGAATTTTATGGAGTGATAATGGACCTCACTTTATTGGACAGGTTATCAAATTGATTACTGAGAGTCTAGGTATACGCCAGAAGTTTCATGCTGCTAATCATCCACAATCTGCAGGATTAGTGGAAAGATATAATGAAACCCTGAAACTCAAATTGGCTAAAGGGTAGGCCTCGACGGGACTCAAATGGCTTGATGCCCTGCCATTGGCACTTATGTCTACTCGTGCAGTGGCACACAGCGGAACAGGCCTTACGCCCTATGAAATAGTCTTCGGGAGGCCAATGAAGGTATGGGGCCCTCCACGTCCAAAGAAAATAAGGGACCTTGAATATCCTATTTTGTTGGATTATATGAGAGAATTGACAGACAATCTTTCTTTGATTTACCAACAGGTACATGATTCATTACCTGACAATTCCGAAGGTCCCGGGCATCTGTTGCAGCCCGGTGACTGGATCTTGACGAAGAATTTTCAGCGCTCAAAGGACCTGGAACCTCGTTGGAAAGGGCCTGAACAGGTCTTATTGACAACTCGGACTGCAGTTCGAGTTACCAACAGAAGGAACTGGGTGCATGCATCGCACTGTAAAAAAAGTGCCAACGGATCTGGTTCAGACAACGGAAACTGAGAACGCAGGAATTGCACAGAACATTCTCAGTAACGAGGAGAAGATGGACCATTACCTTGCCACACCTGAGGAACTTCTCTTTGCAGATCTGACAACAGCTGGAAGAGACAGATATAATTTGAGACCTCGTAAAACCAACTAAACAGAGGCATCGAGAAGAAAGGGGTTCCGGCAAGTTCTGGTCCGGTTAGAGGGCCTGCTTGGCGGGAGGCTCTATGTTACGGAAGCGGCCGAACTAGGTCTTGTTCGGTTTGTGGCCTGAGCATCCTGAATCCGTGGAAACACCCTGATTCTCAACGTTCCTACTATCAGACTTTGTGGCAAATCCGTACTGCAGTATCTGAATGGAAAGAATAAGAGGATTCACAGTGCAGAAAACGACTGACACTGTTCGAGTTTGCATTACAATACTTTGTCCAGGATTAGAAATTGAGCTTCAAATTTCAACTACTTGGCCAAGGAATCAGGTGAAAAGTAAAATAGCAGTTGCTTGCCTTGGACCACAACTCCAG
This sequence comes from Calotriton arnoldi, assembly GCA_963921515.1. Lineage (NCBI taxonomy): Eukaryota > Metazoa > Chordata > Amphibia > Caudata > Salamandridae > Calotriton > Calotriton arnoldi. Next base: position 1,895,614 of record CAWUFW010000790.1, read on the forward strand.
TTCCCTGACTGGTCCCCGACTGGATATTTATATGGGACCCGAGTTGCACCCTTTGAAAAAGGCAATATATCTAACGGTCCTTCAGGCCGTCGCAGATGAACTTGTGGATGACCTTCCTTGAGTACTTGTTATACTGACTTATCATTGCTATAGTCATCCTTGGACTGCAAGTTCCAACGATTTTGTTCAAGCTCTTGGTTTGAAACCGGTTGAGGTGAAATTGTGTTAGTTTACCTCCAATATTTTTGTTTCCTTTGCATCTTCCCCATTGACTAACCTATGAACTGTGCATAGAGTGCAAAATTCGGGAAGGAACATTTACAGACTGAGTTGGCGAGTTATAAGAGACAATACATTTAGAGACATTTTGATTTTGATATTGCAAATGCCTATCATGGAGGAAGATTGCCTGAATATTCAACACCCTGCATCTAAAAGGATCAAGCATAAACAGACAATTATTTGTTTGATAGCGAGTCTCCTTTGTGCCATAAGTATTTTTGTAATAGCTTGGTTTTTACATGTGAAATTTCCTGTGCACATGCTTGTATGCCCAACACCTACACCTCTCGAACATCATCATTTTACCTTTCCGTCACTAGAGGAAAGGCATAGGCTTTCTTGCGTAAATAACTCATTCATTCAGATGTTGCATTATACCCATAGCATTGCTAACGTTTCTAATTGTTGGGTATGTGGACTGTTACCTGTACACCAGGGGCCAGGGGGAACACCTCTCATACCACTCCCATTCTCCCACAATGGTTCCTGCACGGCTTGGTTTGGAGTCCTAATTGCAGCATATGTTAATAAGATTTTTAGCTTTGATATAGAAGGCCTTAATAAACAGTTGAATTTGCATTGTTATCCAGATGACGATGGTAACCCGCAGGCGAAAGGATCGGATTTAGAAGTAGAGGAATACGGGGGTCATAATGATCTTGCCACCAAGTATGTTTTTACCCAACGAAAAATAAGAACGAAATTGGAGAAAGGGTTCCCAGTTATAACAGTAACAGAAGCACGAGCTCCTCTCTGTGTGAGAGGAGTATTGGTCCTATTTCTGTAGGAAACAGCAACTGCAGTACTGTCTTGACGTTGACAAGTCCGAATCACAGTAGTTTTTTAGCGTCTCATAATACCTATTTTATCTGTGGGAATAAGGGTTATTTTTTCCCTACCACAAGGGTGGTCAGGGACATGCTTTGTGTCCTTTCTCCTCCCTCCTGTTTATTTGGCCCCTGCTTCTTATCACAAAACTCGATTACTGCCCCACAGTCCTTTCTTAGCTAGGACTAGGAGAAAGATAGATGTCAATACAGTAGATCAGACCGACACTTCATTGCAAGAGTATGTTGATGTGAACTTAGAAATATTTTTCTTTGTTGGTCCACCTCTCAATAGTAGGAACATACGAAGACTCACTAGGGTAGTTGAAGCAGTAGTAAATCAGACGACACTAGCTCCAGGTAATATTACAGAGGAGCTTCAGGCGACCAGACTTGTGGCTTTGCAAAATCGTATGGTTCTAGACATCCTCCTTGCAGATCGTGGAGGTGTATGCTGCATCATAGGTGTCGGATGTTGTGTTTTCATACCTGATAACGCACCTTCTGTTTATCAGGCTATCTCCAAGTTGCATAAGATAGCAGCTGAAATACACCAGCCAACTGGAACATGGACTTGGTCTAGTTGGTTCTGGGGTATTATTATGTCATGGGGATGGAAATTACTTATCGTAGCGGCCTGTGTAGTAGGTGTTATCCTAGGCTGTTGCCTTTGCATTCAGTGTATGCTCATTATATGCTCCCTCTGCACTTCTTTATGTATGTCCTGTATACCTAAGAAAGTAAACACACACAATGTTAATAAACAGTTTATGCTTCAGCAACAGGTAGATAACTTTATAAGTATAGATACAGGAAATTAGAATACTGATGATGGAGTGCCTCAAGCTATTGCAGTACAACTACACACACTGAACTAGCTCACTATTATTGATGTTTTCTAAGCTTTCATGTGCCTAAATTTATCATTAAATATTGCTATGTAATGAGACAAAATGTATTTAGCAGAGGCTAAAAGGAGGGACTGTAGAAAGGGGGAAAAAAAAGTATCCTGTTAAGTTAGCCTCTGCTCTCTGCCATTTTGTCTGTGAACATCCATTTTCTGTTTCTGCGGGGGGCTTTGTGAGGTCAGGGAGTTACGTGTTTGCCAAAAGCTGGTTGTGCTGATAAAGCTTGCGTGCAAGAATAAAGCCTTGGCCCCTGACGAGCTGCCCCAAGCACACAGATTTTCCTATCTACAAACCCACCAACGCCTGTAATGTTTCCTATCTATCTTTGAGAGTACTGTGGGTGGGGGCTTATCAGAAGTTAACAGTTTGCATTTGGGCATGACAGAGGGGTTTTAGTGAGTGTCATGCTGCACCAAAACTGTATAAAAGATGTGTTTGAAACCATGCTTAAGTAGTTCCCTCTCAGACACTTGCAGTGTCTGTAAGACGGAGCCCGCTCATGAGTGTAATAAACTTGTATTTTGTTTCCACTTCAGTGTTGATCCTCATTTGTGAACCCGTAGACACAGGGTGTCCCTGCACCAGTGAGACAGATACAAATCTCACTTCTACAGCACTTTGCTATCTGCATTGCTGTGTTGGCCTGCTGATTGCTGTGCTGTAGGAGGGACTGCCACTTTGCTACCTGCTCTGCTGTGTTGGCCTGCTGCTTCTTGCCTTAGAGTGCGAAGGACTGGACCTGTTCTCTACATCTTGGAACCCAAGTTCCTCCCAGGGCTTGTAGGCGTGCCTCCTGTTGTCTGAAGTCTCAGGGTCACAAAAGACTTCTTGCAACTTTGTTGGTGCTGTGGGACTCTGCCATCTGGGAGTCCTACCCTTGCCTGAGGTGCACCCTCCAGTCCTGGGCTTTAGAAGTGGGTTCTTGCAGCTTTTTCTACACCGACGTCAAGGCACCCGAGACTCTACGCCAATCGGCAGCGACACATCTTCCTTGGAAACTGACGCAGTGGCTGCTCGGCGATAGTGTTTCCAGAACTAACGCGGTTGACGATGACAGCGATCCTTCCACCGAAACCGCTCTTCGACAATGACAATGTGGGACACCTTTGTGCAACTTGACGATGACGCATCAGGCTCTCGACATCAACACTTGCCCCATCCAAGGTATTTCTTCAGCGGGACCTGTCTGAGTCTTGTAGCCGGCCTGCCCTCCATCGCAGTCAGCCTGAACTTTTGATTTACCCCAGCCTATTGCGCACTCAAGTAACCTTTTAGCGCTATTGACTTCTGAGCACTGTTTTTGGATAACATTTTTAAAAATTCATATCTTGACTTCTACTGATTGGATGTTTGTCATTTTGGTCTTGTTTTACTCAGATAAATATTAGATATTTTTCAAAACAGGTGTGGACTCTTTTTGTGGTGTTTTCACTGTGTTACTGTAATTAAAGTGTGCACAAATACTTAACCAGTTAAGCCTGACTGCTCTGTGCCTGCTACCAGAGGGTGAGCACATGTTAATTTAGGTTGTGTATCTGACTTACCCTGACTAGGATTGTGGCTCCTGCTTGGACAGGGTGTATCCTCTGCCAACAAGAAACCTCAGTTTCTAACAAACCTCTACATGCTTCACTGAGGTTCACTCTTGAATGCAGTCCCATCCCCAAACTGCAAAAAAAGCTATCATAGTTATAGACTTTCCAATCTCATCCTTGCTTTTTCCTGGCACACATTTCTAGCCCATGGACCTATCCCCAACAATTTCATCAAGAATCTCAGAATCACTTTTGACATCCAAGTATCTAAAGTAAACAGATCAATGCTTTGAGCAAACAAGGTAATTTCCAAATTAATCTGACCTCTAAAATTATCCACCTTGTTCAGCAAAAAGCAGAACATCTCATACAATCCCTTTTGATCCCCCCATCTGAACTACTGCAATTCCCAATAACTTGGTCTCACCAGGCACCTTATTGCCAAACTGCAAAATAAAGCAGCCCACTTCATCCTCAAATTGAGCCATCAGATCACATTCAGCCAACCTACCCTCTTGCTGAATGTAAGCAAAACCTCTCTCCATCATACAAGTCAGTAGCCTTCGCCTTAGAATGACACTCTTCATGTACTGACAAATCAACCATAAATGTACATATTTTGGCTATGCCTGCACCCTTGAGGAACTCTATGCATATTATCACGGGCCATGCCTGGAAGCAGGATATTAGCAGTCATCAATAAAGTGGCTGTTTCATACATACAATGGAAACTCACTCTATCTATTATGTCAATTTGCATTGACATGAGATCTCATACTAGGGTAAGAATGAGGATGTGACTTCTCTCTTGGGCAGTGCTCAAGTTGGGCCTGGCGTACATCAGTTACAGGTCCTCCTTATACCACTTGATTGTGTTAGAGATAGTTACCTTACAAAGGACTCAATATGTTAACTTCTCTTCATTTACACATGTAGATCTATTTATGCATATGCCCATATTTATGGCACTTTTGGTTCCTACCAATGAGCCTTCTCATTAGAAACATCCTCAGATGCTGAAGGGTTTGTTAATAATTTGTGCTACACAAAGCACCTCTGAGCAGACTAAACTTGTTCTCCTGTCAGCTACAATAATTTGTCGAGCTACACTCATGTCCTACACTCAGACAAACTCTAGCCCCTGCAACTTCCGCATTGCATCTACAAAGCAACAAATACTGGTACTTAAAACCGAGGTATTGCAAGACCCTTTGTCTTACCTAGAGGCCCAACAACTGCTAGTTTTCATGATTAGTAGATAAAACAATTTGCTTTAATAATTCTCCACTTTCTCACATCCTTTTCCTTTCCATCTGCAATGCAAAGAGCAAGGAAGTTGATACTGCTTAAGTTTAACAACTTCATCCATTCCTGTACATAAATTGGATTTTGACATTTAACTACATCATGGTTTCAGATGTTCTTCAGAAATCTGCCATTATTTCAACTCTCTGAACTCATGTCTCATTCTGCTAAATATTTCTAAATAATGTCCTCTTTTCCTCAATTTAGAAAGATTCACATAGAAAGTTGTATGGAGATTTAAGAGTACCAGTACACCATCACCGGTAATGTTTGAGAAGCACGGCAAGTTGGAGGGTCAACCACAACAGTATAGTGGAAGCGATACTGGTCAATCTAAAAGCTACTAATCATACAAGCTCCAATAGTCTCATCTCATTGCGAGGATTGGGGCCAATATCCACATAAAGAGCTAAAACATAGCGTAGTGCATTTTAATCCTAACAGGGAACCGAGAGTCCGGAAACGAAGGCTCAATTTGAGGCAGATGAGGCTTTTACCAAATCATGCACTACAGGCTCTCCTTTAGCCCATGCCTTCTGTCAAGAGAAGAACTTTTGGGAAGGAAGGGAACTGAGTGGGGGTGGGGAGGCTCACAGTGGAAGAGGAAAATAAGAAAGGAAAATAAAAGGTAATTCATGAGACAAGCCTAATAGTTGCTGTTGGCTGTCCCGGTGTGGTGAGTTAATGTTGTTTGGTGCTGGGTTGAATTATTTAATGGTATATTTTGGATCCCGTTGCCTGGGCTTAAAGAAGAGAGCACAATGAAGTGCAGAGGTTAAACTATATTACTTTCACCTCTAAAGTGTGTAAAACATGGTCTCAATATGTGTAAACATAGGAGGATTATTGCCCCACCAACAACAACAAGCTGTTATTTTTATGGTCTTCTGGTATTTACAGAAACCATGACACCGCATTAAGTTACTGTCCAATTATTTTTAAACACCATATCATTTTCTTAAACTATTCTTCCAGCTCTCACAGCAAGGTCATTTTTAGGAAATATCCGTTCTTGAAAAAAATGATATCAATGTTTTAGTGCTAAATTCAATGTCAATAAAATTAGAGACCAGGTATTTTCCATTTTATTTCTAAAGCGCTTTGTCATTTTTAAAAAAAAAATCGAATTTAGTGATATGCAATAACTCTCTTCTAACCACTAGTATAACCAATGGTATAAAAACAATTACAGACTTTACAAATTACATACTTTAGGATAGGCCGCGCCTATGAATAGTGAGTTGGTATAAAAAATGGTAACTGGAACACCGTGGGTGCCATAACAATTTTGGTGAAGAGTGAAGTCAGGGCAAACAGAGACGCAGGACTATGGTGCCTGACAAAACCAGCACAGAATCTGAGAAAAACTAAGGGCAGGACCCGAGGCAGGACCACTTGGAATTTTAGAAAAAATAGCAGAAGTCCAGCAAAATCAAGAGGCAGGGAGATCATGGAGGTGAATTAGACCTTGGTTCTAAAGTGAGGCAAATCTCACTGGGCACGAGTTCCTACAACCAATTTAGGATTTACTGCAAAATTATAGGCATGAAGGAAATATTGTTGATCCTTTTTTGCACACGGTTTTATGGGTTTTTTTTGCACTTAGTTTTTTTGTATATTTCGATCACAAAGTCATTTCAAAAAGGCACCCAATGGTAAATGAGGCATGACTGCTTTTGTGGCAGAAAAAGAAAGCATTGAAGGACCAGGCCAAGAGATGGAAGAAATTAGAAAGTAGGCCACAAGGCAAGTCAAGAATACTGGACAAGAGTGTTAGTCCTTTAAGGAAGAGTGGCAGGACAAGGTGCACAATGCTGAAAGGTGGATCTGGGCCCCATTATGGGGTGGGTAAAACTGAAGATTAAGGAGCCATGTGAGAGACATTGAAGAACCTTGAGAAATGTGTAAACAATAGGGAGACCTTCAAAATATGGGGCAGATGTTATGTTATGTGGTTAGAAGATTTGTAGAGCGCAAAGTATACCCAAGGGTGTCTTGGCGTTAAAATGAAGCGATCAAAGCAAGCCTGTTTGCAAATAAGGTGGTCTGAGGAAAACAGACACTATACAGGCATAAGAGAAAAGGGCTGGTGAAGGATAAAGGTAATAGAGATAAATGAAAAGGCAGATGGATGACTCCAGGAGCAGTAAAATATAAAACAGGTTATTCCAACTCTTTCATTGCATTTTGTGCTTGGAATTACAAATACACTCAGCAAATAGACAGCACAGCTTGAGATACGGCAGACACCTTTTGCCTGCAATTCAGAAAGTTGACTGAAAACATAAACTCAATGCAAACACACAGAAACTCAACATAATCAAAGGATAAACAGCCTTAATTCTAAGACCGGTCACTTCAGGAATACAAATGAATGTAAGATGAAAAGCAGGCACTGGTGTGTCCGATAAGGTAGTCTCCAACTTACTCAGCTCGTCTGGCCACTTATTGCACAAGGAATAGCATGACAAATAATACAGGTGCTGCTAAAAATGCTTGCAAAAAGCTTGTTTTTAGTTTAAAATTAGAATTCGATAAACAAAGTTACCTCTCTAGTGTTTCTCAGTGGAGAGGCAGTAGTTAAAAATATTACTACCCTCTGCGTCATCAATTCACAACATTCTATACATCCAAGTACTACCTGCATACAGCTTTGCTTTTGGGACTGGGTGTTGCATGTCTACATTTCTAAAATCATTACCTCAACTTCCACTTCCTCCTTCCTGTCTTGCCCAGGAAGGCACTCCATTGCCCACTTTCTTTCTATTAAAAGAAAACACTTCTCTTCACCCTCTCATGGGTTGTATATGTGAACTACCCAGCCAGAAGACATCCTGTTATCTCTGTCTGTGGGGCATGCGACCATAGTGCTGTTGGTCATGACTTTACATAGAGATTTAGTGGTCACTTTTTCCTTCTATTTCATAATTTTCTGTGTGTTTTGTAGGGGCTCAGTTTAGTGCAATGTACAGATAGACACATTTGTTTATATAAATTTCAGCAATCCCTGCAGAGCTTGATTCACAGCAAATGGCATATTGTTTCCATATCAAGACTACTGAAGAGCAGTGGTCAAAGGAGCCGCAATCAGGACCCGCCACAGAAGTGCCACTGCTCTTCTCTAAGCTTACTGCGAGGCAGATGCTCCCTTGTTTGCGAGAGCAGCACTAGAATGGTCGCCACATAGCAATGCATGGTCTATGGGGCAGAGGCATTGTTATATTGTACAAATCAGTAGAATGAATTGCCGGCTAGCACTATGTGTATTGCGGAGCATCTGAGCAGCTGGTTGAACAGGAAGTCAGTGGGAGGGGAATAATCATCTATGAAAGACACGCTCAGAATGATTACCAGGTAAACAAACAGCGGGTAGCCAGCAGAGCGATGCAGAACAAAGGTTATGGTAAGATGTTTATACACTTACTTGGATCATCCCCGCTTCTGGCCTTCTGCTGTGGTTAAATATATAGATGTAGACAAGATTTAGGATCTCCTCTTCTTTGAAACAAACGAACCAATGAAAACTGGAGATTAGAGAAGGTTTTCTCTTCAGTCATCAAATTTATTTAATGATTTCATGTGGTTGGGAATGTGTAAGATGCTCACATTGTCATGTTTTTGTATTATAAGATTTAAAAAGTACCATTTTATTGTAGCCGTCTTGTATTATGCTGCAGGATGGAGGAAAAGAGGTATTCCAAGCGAAGAAAAGATTGTTGGAGTTCGTTGGTGTTCCTAATGGCCTGGAAATTAAGGGTATTATTAATATTGCATTGACATTTCCCTCACATCCTCCAATTTCAAATGATCTGACAAAAATCAGTGATTGTGGTTGTCCCAGCTTGGCTTTGTTAATTCTATTTCCCCTCCTTCCTTTAATGGCAATAGGACCTGAATGGGTGTCTCCGACTCTGCCTTCTCCTGTGTGGTCCCATTCCTTCCAAAGCCAATAATTCACTGATGGGCTTGGAGGTTGAGAGGGTAGATCTTAGGAAAGGAGTTTAATCAGGAGGACAATCATAGTCCAGGCTTCTAGAAGGCTTTCAAATGATCATGTTTATTCTCACCATTCATTTTCTTTTCAGAGGTTTTTCAAGAGAAAGGAAATTGACCCCATGTTGGGTGAAGACATGAATAGTTCCTTATTTTAGAGGACAGTTTTGACCTAGATTTACCTGTGGCAGCCCTTTGACTACAATAGCCTATCAAGATTTAAGAGAACATTAGGACTGAGGCTACTGAAGGGTTTGACTATTTCACATCTTTCTAATAAGGGGTGAGTTTCTAGTTGAGATATACTGTTGGTTTAAAAGATCTTGCAGCACACTCCTTTTGAATACATGGATAAAGTTTCTTTTCAGGTTTTTACATGGACATTTTACATTCTGGTTGTGATCAACCCGATTTTTGGTACGGGGCTTAGGTCCTTCCTTTCTACCTAGGGAGTCTTCTACATTTCATTTGGATCTGGAAATCAGTTTGCCTGTATTTATGCTGCATTCTTATTTTCCTGAGCAAGCCCAGTTAATTTTTTTCTGAATGTCAGAAAGGCTGTTCTAATATATTGGAGTAAGGTGGCAATTTTCAGAAAATCAGATTGTTTGTCTTGAATTTTGGTCCCATTGCTAACAGCTTTAATTTGTCTACACCCTCTTTAAGTAAGAATGTATGTTGCACTATTTCAGTAGCATGCATTGAAGAACATTCGTCTTGTTGCAGAGTTGTCCAGCAGCATTATAACAGACATTTAGGGTGCCTCTTTCCTAGAGATTTGTATGGCTGCTAGTGGGGCAATTCCTGCATTTTTTGTAAATCATTTTCACTTTTGTTGGGAGGATAAAGGTTATGGTGACTTTGGTAACACAGTTCATTCTACCATAGTATAGTTGATATAGTTGAGGTTTACTGTTGAGTACTTTGGTGTCCTAATTAAAGCTTCATGTGTGATGAATCAATAGTGAGTCTTTGTATATTTCTTCATAAAATCAATGGATATGTATGTACTGTGTTGCCTTCTCTTATTGAATATTCCTTAAGGCTTATACAGTAATGGCTGGAATGAGAAAGTGGGCGAGGAGGTAATGTTTAAATTACGTATCAGTAACTGATTACTCCAAATCCATTTCGTCTTCTTCAAGTCATTAAGTCCCACCCTCCCTCCTGGTAGGTTCAGAGATACGTGCCATTTGGGAGCTTAGAGACTTCCCAGGATGTGTTCTTGGTAGGCAGTCATTTTATCCTACCTAAGAATGGATGAAGAGGAGTTATTTTTAATAAAAAAGCAAGAGGGAGCAATGGAGTGTCTGTCTGGTGAGGTGGACCCACCTCAAAGTACTGACTGGAATGAGGGAGAATGGACTAACCGAATTGCCGCTAAGTAATTTAAACATTATCTCATATCTATATACAGGCTTATATTGCATCTTGGTACTACCAGCATACAATTCTGTATGGTGTTGCTTTGCTTCTGGGTGTGACCTGTACACTGCCATGCTTCACATTTAAGTGCAACCTGTTAACAGCTGCGCTTCTTTGAATTTGGGTGCTAAATATATACAATACTAGCTTTAAGAAAGTAGGTTAACAATATGGGTGGATGCGAGTCCACCACAAGGAATATGAACACAAATCTGCCAGGATAAAACACAGTTTTAATAATTTAAACCTGGGCTCAGCTCCTGGTTGTATGACAGAAGCACGCATGGCTAAACCACACGTGCTTCAACAATGCTGTCACAACCACAAATGCATCTTAGCCACAGATTCATTTACTACGCATGCCTTTACCACACATGCCTTTACAACGCATTTCATTGTAAAGACATGCTTGGTAAAGGTAGATGCGGAGTAAAGTTCACACCCCAGCCCCCCTGCTCTCCTTAAAACCGGCCCCCTGCACTGCAATCCCCCCGCCCTAAACACTACCCTGACCCCCACCTTGAGCCCTAAAAACTGTCCCCACGCCCTGCTATGCACCCTGCCCCAGTCCTAAAAACTACCTCGACCACCCACCCTAAAACCTGGCCCCAACCCAAAAAACTACCCCAATCCTAGCCCTCACCATGAATCCTAAAACAGCCCCCAGACTCAAAAACTACCCCAACTCCTGCCCACCACCCTGAGCCCTAAAACAGCCCCAAGCCTAAAAAACAACCCGACCTCAATCCCCCCTGCCCTGCTGTCTAAAACGGCCCCTTCGAGAAAACTGCACCTTCCCCCCTGCCCTGCGCCCTAAAACTATCCCCGCTAAAACCGACCCCTACCCCCTGAAAACTACCCCTCCCTCCCAAGCCCTACTTAACACGCTCCTCCCAAGTCTGACCCTTCCTCTCTCCGGTATTCCTTATGGTCGCTGAAACTAGACCACTTACTGCCTGCCCTTAACCACACATATGGGTGGTTAAGGCATATGCGTGGTTAAGGCAAGCAGTGTTCAGCTTGTGTGGAAATGGCATGCGTGGCTTAACATGCGTGGTTAATGCCGTTTCCCAAGCTCCCAGATAAATATGGCAAAGAAAGACAGGCTTCGCATAGGAAATTGTGTAAAGCATTTAGCAGTAATGAAACAGTTAAAAAGTCAAAATACATCACACACAAAAATCCTACAACCAATTTAGACAAATGGAGAACATTTTAATGAGTAAAATGACACCAAAAAGACAAAAATAAAAAATAAATCAATAAGGGAAAAAGCAGCAAGAAAAAGTAAAGCACCAGCCAGAAGTTACTGTTCTCGGATTGCCAGGACTTAGGCACGATTTCAGGACTAGTGTGGGTCGGATACACTAAGCGGATTTGTCACGGTCAAAGATTTTACTTTCTGATTTAGTCTCTGAAATGGAAGTCAGAATCCTCTAGTGGGGCAAAGTTGCAAACTGTATCTGCCAAAGTACTCGAAGCCAGATAGCCACTGAACGAGGTTCCACTGAAGCCATTGATTTTTGGTGGGAAAACCTCAGAGCGTGAGAAATTAAAATTTTGCAGCTGACAAAGTCTTTGCATCAAGTAGATACTTTTCACGCCTTCTCACGGACAAACTTTCTGCGTTTGGACTCTTTTTTTTTTTTATAGAGTGCAAAATCCTCCACCGTCAATGCCCGAAGCTGTATCCAAGGAAGATTAATTGAAATTGGGCACGTTCGTTGCAAAGTCCCACTGATGCTCTGGTCTAGGTCCACTCTCTCCCCGCAGCTCCGCTGTGCCGTCTCTTGCCTCCAGACCTCGACCTCCTCCTTGGGAGGTTCGAGGCTGCTGCCCGCTCCTGCGCCTGCTGCCCGCTCCAACTGGGACCAGACTGCCTGCAACCACCGTAACCTTTCTCAGCCGTTTTTTTCTTAATTTTTCCCTGTTGTGCCACTGTTATTGTGCCCATCTGTGTCTTGCTCTAATTCCACCACTATTTTTATTTTCTTGTGCCTGCCTGTTCCTTTCGCCTTTCGCCGCTGCTGCCCCTGTGGCCCTTCCCCCCCGGAATTTCCCCCCGGAATTCCCCTCCGGGATTCCCCCACTCCTGCCTCCCAGCCTCTCCTCCCTCCCACCTCCCCTACTTAATGGCGGCCGCGGCGCAGTTGCGCAGCGGACGCGCGCATCGGTCGCGCCGCCGGTGCCCCGCCTGTGCGCCAAAGGCAAGCCCCTCTGCGCCCGTCCGCGACCCGACCGCGGCCAGCGCCAGGAACTCTGGACCTCCCACTACCCATCGCTACGACACCACCACCCTCCTCGCACTCAACCCTGGAAGACTTAGAGAATGCCAACAGGCCTCGCCGAACACGACCCACGGCAAGTTCTCCTGCCTCCACTGCCGCCAGACCCTCACCGCCACCCCGGCCTCCAACACCACCGACGCCAGCACTGGGGACACCCTAAAATGCATCCTCCTCAACGTACACTCCGTACACAAACACGCCATGGAAATCTGGAACCTACTCGACTCTCTCTCGCCCGACATCACCTTCTTCACAGAGACATGGTCCAACGCATCCTCCGCCCCCGACATCAGCACCGCCATCTCAGACGGATACAAGATCCAGAGGAAAGACCGCCCCAACCACCCAGGAGGGGGCCTCGCCATCGCCCACAAGAGCACCCTCCGCCTCACCACCTCCAGCGAAACCTTCCCCTCCGCCGAACACCTGCACTTCCAGATCCAGACCACCCCCAAAGCCACACTCTGAGGAACCCTCATCTACAGACCCCCCGGCCCCCGAACACCCTTCGCCACCACCATCACCAACTTCATCGCACCCCACGCCATCGCCTCAGCAAACTACATATTCATTGGAGACCTGAACTTCCACCTCGACAACCCCAGCGACCCCAACTCCACTATCCTTCATGACAACCTCACCAGCATTGGACTAAAACAACTCGTCAACACACCGACCCACAGAGCAGGACACACCCTTGACCCCATCTTCGTGGCAGGAAACAGCGTCCAATTCAGCCACACAACGCAGCCGCCATGGACCGACCACCACTGCGTACACTTCGCCATCAACAAACCCAAGGCACCCAAACCAGCCCCACGCCCACCCAGAAGGAACTGGAGCAAGGTTACCGATGAGCAACTTAACTTAACTCCACCCTCACCCGAGACAACCACACCTGGGCACCTGACGCAAATGACGCAAACGCAGCCAGAGAACTCCACACCTGGATCTTCAACTGCGCAGACGAGCTCGCCCGCTACGCAACCCCAACAGACAACGCCCCAGGAAAGCCGCCTGGTTCACCACCGCTCTCCAAGAAGCCAGACGCACCTGCAGACGCCTGGAGAAACACCAAGACAACCGAAAACCACACCACCTACAAGGACGCCTTGACGGACTACCATAACCAGATCAGAGCCACCAAGAGGAACTTCATCCACAACAAAGTCCTGGCCAACTCCACCAACTCCAAGGAACTTTTCAGTGTCAATCAGGAATTCACCAACCCACGCAGCGAAGCCACAGACATCACACCATCCAAAGACCTCTGCGACAAGCTTGGAACCTATTTCCACCTCAAGATCAAAAACCTCTATGACAACTTCATCGACCATCCACCAGGTGCCACAGACGGCCCCCCGCACCCCAGAAACATCAGCCAGCCCACCATCTCCAACTGGACACCGATCACGGCCGAAGACACCGCCTCGACCATGAAAAGCATCCACTGGGGGGCCCCACTGACCCCTGCCCCCTCACATCTACCACAGAGCTGCGGCCGCCATCGCACCCGAACTACAACGCACCATCAACACCACCTTCAAAACAGGCACCTTCCCAGATGAGTGGAAGCGCGCAGAAGTCAGACCCCTGCTCAAGAAGCCCACAGCTGACCCCACCGACCTCAAGAACTATCGGCCCATCTCGCTCCTCCCCTTCGCAGCCAAAGTTGCAGAGAAAACAGTCAACAGGAAACTGACACGATTCATTGAAGAGAACGCCGTCCTCGACCCGTCCCAATCCGGATTCCGAAGCAACCACAGCCCAGAGACCGCCCTACTCGCCGCCACAGACGACATCCGCACACTCCTGGACCAAGGCCACTCTGCAGCCCTCATCCTACTCGACCTATCAGCGGCCTTCGACACCGTCTCCCACCGCACACTAGTCGCCAGACTACACGACGCAGAGCATACAAGGAACAGCCCTGGACTGGATCCGATCATTCCTCACCGGAAGAAGCCAAAGGATCAGACTCCCACCCTTCCTCTCCGACCCCACGAAAATCACCAGCGGAGTCCCACAGGGTTCATCACTGAGCCCCACCCGCTTCAACATCAACAAGGCCCCCCACGCAACCATCGTCCGACAACACGGCCTCAACATCATATCCTACGCCGACGACACCCAGCTCATCCTCTCCCTCACCAAAGACCCCAACAATGCCAAACTCAACTTCCAGAAAGGAATGCAAGACGTCGCAGTCTGGATGACCAACAGCTGCCTGAAGCTCAATGCCGAGAAGACAGAAGTCCTCGTCCTCGGTACCACCTCTTCTGCATGGGACAGCACCTGGTGGCCGACCACCCTTGGAAGCCCACCTACCCCCTCAGACCACGCCAAGAACCTCGGCATCGTACTCGACTCATCACTCACCATGAACCGACAGGTCAACGCCGTCACCTCCAGCTGCTTCAACACCCTCCGCATCCTCCGCAAGACCTTCAAGTGGATCCCCCCTGAGTCAAGGAAGACAGTCATCCACGCACTCATCACCAGCAGACTGGTCTATGGACACGCACTCTACGCCAGCATCAACAAGTCCAAACAATACAGAACACCGCCGCCAGACTCGTCCTCGGCATCCCCCGACACGAACATATCAGCCAACACCTATGAAGTCTCCACTGGCTCCCCGTGGAGAAAAGAGTCACTTTCAAAATCCTCACTCACGCCTACAAATGCCTACACAACAACGGACCCAAATACCTCAACGACAGAATCAACTTCCACGTACCCAAAAGAAACCTCTGATCTTCCAACCTCGCACTGGCCGAAACCCCGTACATCCACAGAGCCAGAGCAGGCGGAAGATCCTTCTCTCACATTGCAGCCAAGACCTGGAACCAGCTACCGGCAGACATCAGACGCGCCCCCTCCCTGAACACCTTCAGGAAGACCCTCAAGAACTGGCTCTTCGGCTAAACAGATCTGCGGACCCTCCCCCCCCCCCCTCAGCACCTTGAGACCCTCATGGGTGAGTAGTGCGCTTACAATTCCCTGATTGATTGGTTGATTGATTGGGGTTTTGGAAATCCAAAATTTTCTTAACCCAAATTTTTCAGAGTTTCTGGAACAGCTCTTCTTGGTTACTTCTAAGGCTCCCAGGACTTCAGGTACAGCACTTAAGGGGCAAAGACTCACTCCATCACAGGCTGCTTTTATGGTGTAGTCCATTTCAAGTCGCCACAGGTTAACTGGACACTTCAAGAAAAATGCCTTGTGCAGTTTGTGTACCTGTAACTACACAGGACGTCAGCCAACTGACCCTTGGAGTCCACTTTATAGTCCTAGTTACATATGGGAGATTGTCCAGCCCTTAATTTTTGGGGGCTAGTTACTGTAGGCACATACCAACATTAAATTCTTGTATGTACGACAGTTAAGTACTAGGTACCCATACCTTGAGAGCTACTATACCTACTTTGGGGTGACATTCAATATTTACAAGTATGGATGTTTACTGTCAAAAGGGGTTATCTTGACCAGTTTGCTTGCAGGTTTAAAAGCTGCTTGAGTCAGGCTAAAAATCGTAGGCCTGAAGGCTTGTTTCTTTGCCAGTCTAGTGGATGACACAACATGTCCTGCAGTCCACAGGTGACATTTAACTTTCTCATGCTGTTGGTGCATTTCCTGCACCATATACTATGGCCTTACTGGGTAGTTAAACATGCCAATTAGGAGTAAGCCATTTTCCATGTTTTAGGGGTGAGAGCGCATTCATTGGGGGGATGGACAGCAGTGCTCCAGTGTGCTGAGCTGAATAACCAGAAGCATCAGTCCAAAAATGGGAGTGACCAAACAAAAAGAGGCGCTTTCTCACACTAGCATCTGGATTTTGTGTGTTCAAAGCCTTATTTCTGTAATGGGTGTTAACCATACAGCTCAATATAGTGCTACTTAGCATATGGTGCAATATTTATTCCATTTATGTAAGTACTTCTTTGCATCTGGTTAATACATTTTCACATTACTTGCATCTGTATTTTACCTTCTTACAACCCATCTCTATGACATGAAGCGAGCTTTACATAGTGCCCCACTTGCATCTAGGTGCTATCTTCTTGGACTACCACTTTAGATCTGTGTACTACTAACATAAGCTGTGATGTGGCTCAAAGCTATTTTTCCATAAATAACTACATGTTGTCCCTCTCTGCACCTAAATGGTACTGGCAAAGGAATTCAGTCAACTCCAGGTATATAAGTACAGTGTCCCGCTTGTTATACTCTCAAGGTAATCTCCTATTTTCACTTCCTGAGCCTTCTGGCCAGGTCACTAAAACATCGCAAATATCGGAAGTGAGAGTAGCTCAGACGAGGTCCAGTTTACTCCACTCACTTCCATTCTCCCGAAGCCTCTTCCCCATCCCCTTCTCAACCTCTCTCTTGTCTATTCCTCCCCACACATACCACCTTCCTGACCCTCTTTCCCCATCTCTAGCCATCAACAGCTTACTACAAGCAACTTGGGCAATGGGTTACTTGTAACGGTCCCTAATCTTGTTCAGGTACAATCCCCCCACCAAAACCCAGCCTTTGGGCTATATATATATACACTTCTCACATGCTCAGAACACATTTATATCTCCATTGCATCGCACCTACACATACACCTAGCTCCCCCTCTGTATTCTTGCATTGATATTCTACCAGCTTTCCACAGGAAATACCACCATGAATCTCCTTCCTTTGGCGCCCCCCTCTGGACTTGCCCTCTTCTTAACACTAATTTCCAGTCGATGCTATTTATGTTACCTGCTGCGACATGGCTTCAGCACTTCTTTGATCCTCATGGACCTCACGCAAATCCTTATATGTAGGTCGCACTAATTTACCCGTCACGTCGAAGCGTGAATGTCGCTGTATATTTGGCAATTAAATTATTCCTTTGTCTACAGACTCAGATCTGGTAATGGGTCTTCCATCTCCCACCAGGTGCCTTGGCTAGTTCGTGATACAATTTAAGTAGTTGCTAACTAGTGTGAGATTGTTAAGCTTGGTGTGGGGTGATGGGCGATAGAAGAAGAGAAAACCTGATGGTGCACACAATAAATCTAGACAAACATTACTGTGTAGCGCTCCTACACGTGATTGATTGCATCATCATCTCTAGGACCAGCAAAGAACACTTGCAGATTATTCCTCTTGACTGGACTGATGACAGCGGAATTCAATTTACAGTGAAATCTGGGGATTTGAAGAAGACACTTAGGGCGTTTCAAGGAAGGGTGCAAGATTACACAGAAATCTACTACTGAGGCTCACAATTTATTGCACTGTTGATCAAAGCCTAGATAGAAGGTATGTTGGTCTCACTCAAGCGACATGCAATAGATGTCACTGAACCTTGTAAATGGAATACAATGAAAAGCTTTAAAAAAAAAAAAAAATGCCTAGTTCTGTTAAGAAAAGAAAGCTTTTAAATCGAAACACAGGAAAGTGAAGAAAAACATATTGCTTAACAGTTTGATTTGGAGATCACCTTTTGGGTTAGTACCAAGCCTTATTTACATATTGTTGACACTTGTCTCTAATGCAACACATAAAAGGTGATGGGAGGAATGCTTGCAATTTGTCTAACCACTGTCAAATCGCTAGAGTAGCATCCCAACCCATCGTTCTTTCGCTCACCACGTCACCTCAGTTTAGACCCAGCCATGTGCAAACCAGCCTGGGCCAATGGATTGAGTTGCGGCCCGAGCGATTACCAATGGCTGAGATTAATTCAAGAATTCCATCCATCACTTTGTTGTTGTTACCTGTCTGTAATGGAACAGGGAGCAAACAAACCATGTCGGACAATACATTTAGAGCAGCTACCCCTGATCTGGGTTAATACAAGTAGCGAATCATAATTTGTTGTTTTACTTAATAAATAGTACACCAGTATCACCACAATTCTCTAGAAGTAATTGTGCATTACGAACCACTTCCTACTGTATTGTAATTGCATTTATATATCGCTGCATACCCATGATAAGACGCTGATGCGCATTAGCAGAATGGGAGCATGCTATGCCCTGGAGAACGCTTGGTTGGAAGTGTTGATTTGTAGTGTGGCCTATGTAGTAGTGATTTGATGCCACGCATGATTGCATAGAATGGTGTTCTTAACCTCTTTTCAGTTCTGCGCTTAGGAGTGTAATAGTGAGAAGATCAGTGAGAGATGGAACTCACAAAATACATTAAATGTGTTGTTGTGTTTAATTGAGCGGGCTCTAAACATGCTAAAAACACAGGAGATGAAAGGAAAATGTCCCAATTCCAGACCCTGAAATTGTACGGTACTCGGGTCGACACAACAAGAAAATTAGCCAGAGGGAGTGGTGTTTGTTGCAACTAATCAACGGAGTGTTCCAGCAGTACAGCAACTGGTTCGGAATCTCATGCTTCGCTCATTGTGAGGCAGCTGTTAGCATCTCGGGGGATTACATCACTGACTGCTGTGAAATGTCCTTCATTCCTTCTTCCCTACCCCATCCCGTCCTCAGATTAAATATCAGTGGTCTGTGCTGATCTGTTGAGATGCCCTTGCAGACCGACCCCTCCTATTCACACTGGGGATGTGTGGAGCACGTATGTACAATGTTTTCTGTTACATATCTCTTATTTGAAGTTATTTTAATATTGAGATTCCTAGTTTTACAACTTCTTTCTTACTCTTCCTGGCTGTGTTTTTTCTCCTGGTGTCTCCTAAAACAGGAAGCAGTTTGCGTCACATCCGCCTGGCTACAAGCACATGACTGACTAATGATGCTTCCCTGGTCGTTCTGGTCGTTCATCTGCTTGTCCAAAGAAACACCAGATTAAATTAATTTTAAGCACGTGACACAAGTAAACCACGACAATTTCTAGATTAGAGCTTTTTGAGAAGGGTCTTCAAAAACTCTCGCAACATTTAAACTTTTGTTTCGTTTCAACCAGCATAAAATAATACTAATTTGAACTTTTTCGTAGCAGTGCTAGGTAGAATTCAACTTGTATTCAAAGCACGGTGTAATCACATTTGTAGTTAGTGCTTTAAATGGGCAGACATTTCTACTATCCCGTGAGAGACGTTTGTCCATTTAAATAACTTTGCAGGAAGAGACAGATAATTTTGGAAAAATCAACCCCATCTTTTTCACATACTTAGAAGAATTTACAGGTCTAGAAACTTCGCTCATTGAAGCCCGTACGAACGGCCCTCACTTTCGAAGGCGTGAGGAACATGAAACTCCACGGGCAGTGCCCTGCAGCGTCTCCTAGTAAAGGCCACTCTGTTTCTGTAAAAGTGTCTCTTTCTCTTTTAACATGAGCACCACGGGTCACAGGCGTCCATGTTTTGCTTATGCAGTCCCAAAAGAAAACACGGAACGCAGCTGCTTCCCAGACAGCTGTTCCGGAGACAGAACAACTTAAAACGTGATTAACATCCTCATTCTATATCACAAAAAAAGAGAGGGCCGTGATAGGCTCTTCAGAGGCCCGAGTCCTGCAAGTGGAATTACCAAGACCACGGGGTATGGTAACTCCAAGATGCGGGATCACTGGCTCATTGTGGGTTTTGAGATCAGGAAGACGTGTGCACCGATTGCCACATATCTTCCCACCATTCTGGGCTATTCTTCCGCACAAAGATTTCACCAGGTTTGAACTATACCTTGGAGCTCCCCACAAAGTGATTTGTAAACTTCAGAGAATCCAGAACAGAGCTGAGAGACATGTCCTCTGACGTAACATCAGCTGCAGCATTTCACTAGAACTTGAGTGTTTGGGCTGGGTTCAGGAGACATATCCCATTCAAGGCTACGTATATTTCACTTCGTGCCATTCACAGCACAAGTCCCAATTTCTTCCAGCAAACATCAGTACCCGTCACCAATCGAGACCTCGTTGATCTAGGCTGAATTCACTCTTTGCTGTCCCTTCCCACAATAAATCTCATACCAATGGAAACGTCTTCTCTAACCAGACGGCCAAGGTATGGTACTCACTCCTGGCAAGAACAAGAGTCATTTACAAACATCTTCAATTCCAAAGTGCACTAAAATCATGGGTCCTCCCAAGTTTAGAACAACCATTTTGTGATTAGCTCTAGATTGCGTCTGCATCTAGTCTCACACTAAGCCTCAACACTTAATGTTTAAGCACGAGGACACCTCTACAACATGTTAAAGAATGTCTCCAAATGTCACACACCTCACCCGACGCTTCCCATATGGGTCATTCCATAACCAACTCCCTTCACAACCTTGCACTCCGAAAAAAGGGGGGGCCCATAATCCTAATGGAAGCCGTACATGAATTGATGTATAAATGCTTCAGTCAAATACAATACAAGGTCAAATCTGCATGGGATAAGAAATCAGGAGCGTGTTGTAATGCACAGATCAGAATTCCATGTAATGGCCAAATCAGTACAATATTACACCTGATGATGGCCTTTGTGGGGTAAAGAAGCATGCTGGGCCAGTGCTTAATTTGTAAAATATTAAGTGCCAGGGCTCTGACCAGGAGGCCACTGCAGCTTGCACCACCCATTGCCCTGCCATCGCTGCCAAAACAACTACTAACCAGCTCTCTCGCATGTAAATGCAACAGTTCAGATTATTCCAGGTCCCCAAAGCTAAAGGAATGGCTGGGGAGGCAGGTATTAGCACATTTTTAATTTATATTATTTTCCTAAACAACTGTTATACTGCTCATCTCTAAGTTACATGAGCAGCGCCACCATGTGGCAGACTGTCCTAAGTGTGTTGTTGACAATTAGGTGCCGGTGCCGAGCACCGGAAACTATAGGTGCCGGTGCTAAGCACCGGCTCAAATTAAGCACTGTGCTGGGCTCTGAAATAAGTTAAAAAAGTGTTCCCAATGTTCAGCAAGCATTTTAGCGTTAGGGCTTTTGTGCACCATTCGAGATCTATAAAGCATAGTGAAAGGGAACTGTTCTTTACTCTGTAGCTATTTAGGGTCAGTTGGACTGTGGGGATCTAATGAAGACAGAAAATATTTTTTATATGGGCGGTCTTATCTGCCCCATTGTATCTCCTCAATCCCTATTCACAATGATCTCAGACCGATAACTGTTACTGAATTGCCAGGACATATTATTAAGGGGCAATATTTGGGTTTGGTTCAATCTAATAGTAAATGTTAGAACATGAACCCTCATGATTCAAAGGTATGAGACTAATACTTAATATGACTGGTGAGCTGACCATGTGAAACAACCCTTTCAACTAAAGAAACTAGGCGAAGTCAAGCTAAATCCTTTTACCTGGAGATGGATTAAGGAATCAAACAGAAGCACACAGTGGCTAGGATAATTCTTCGACTTTGAGCAAAAAACCTTCTGAAGACCAGTGCTCGACTACTGTACAATACTATACATCAAATTTAGACGGGAAATCTTTCAATGCCCATATTTATAAGACGTTGGTCATTGGACAGGTGCCGGTCTAACAATTGTCGTTATTGCTAAACTATGGAAAATTCAACACTGTACTTAATGCACTGTATTCCTTCATATCAAACACCAATATGTTGTGTTCCACCTATACTGAATTACTTCAGCACTCAAAACAGGTGTGAAGAATGCAAATATACTAGCCATGAATATGTGACTGACTCTCTAGATACATTTGGCTTGAATGGGGATTTTTACACTTTTACCCATAGAGTAACAAGAATGTGTGACTGCTTACAATATGTGCAGTTTCAAATGTTCTCAATGATTAAGGTAGACAATTTATGGTCAACTATTAGGTTGATTTATGTTGAGCCTTTTGTTGCAAGCCAGAGGGATATGGCTAGTCAGTAGACCCTAGAGTGGTTCTTTATCTCTGCCCCTGCACAGTGTTCTGATGCTCATTTACCTATCAATTGTCACAAACTATACACTAGAGTGAGAGGATTCAGAAAGCTTTTAATAAACAAGTGATCCATCAGTTACTTGTGCAAATGGACCATGAATATCAAAGCACATCACACTTTAAGAGTATGCCAATCAGCAGCTTAGCATTATTTGCAAGCAACATATACAGGGAATGACAACATTTCTTCACACATTTGTCATAAATCTTTGATATGTGGATGAAGTAATTCAAAGAACTTTATTATGACATTTGTCTTGCAAACTTAACAAATGTCTCCATCTTTTTTCTATTGATTCTTTTTAACATTTTATATTATAACATGCAATTTTTTTTAAATAATTTTATTATATGATGTTTACAAGCTACTGTGAGTGAAATTTCCAAAATAATCACATCATTTGGATGACTTAAGAGGCAAAATATTTGGTTCCAGCATCCACAGATCCAAAGTCCCCCAAAAGGTTATTAATTGTCCTGTACTACGGTCAATAAATGTATTTAAGTGGAAGATGGGATATTTAGAAGACTAGGAAATAAACAGAAAATGCAAACAAATGGATTGTGGGTCAAGTGATTTAAAGGCTGGAGTAAACTCAATGCCGAGACACAGGATCCTCAAAGGTTCCTCAGACTTTAGAGGAAGGAGGCAAAATTGCACTACATAAAGTTTTTCTGGTGTACTATAAGCTACAGCTTTCCCCTAGTGAATGTGTGTTAACAAGGTGACATCTTTCAATGTATTGCCAAATCATACTCCGTGGAACAGGAGTATAAACACTAAGGAGACAAGGGGATTACCTTAAGTGGCAGATATATAGAAGTGGGATATCCTGGTTTCATTTCAGGTGATCTTCAAATGGAAATGCTATGACAAGGGCTAGAGAAGCTCATGGCCACCAGAACAACAGGAAATTGTGCTTCTTCTATATACCTCGTTGGTGAGGTACCTTCAGATATTAAGACGACAATAAAAAGTAAAAGAAGCAGAGTACTAAGTTGAGGAATATTCAAAAAAATATATGACAAATGGCAAATATGCATTTGAAGGACGAACCTAAAAAACATATGTATTAATACACTAATAACCAGGTTAAAATGTAATAACATTTTACCAGTTGTATAGTACCTCATATTTTGGCTACATGCCAAACTGTGACACTATAAAAATAATGCAATAAATAAATATAATTCTCGGCAAATAAATCACTTTATGATATGCTTAGAATTGATCGGTGTCCATTTCAAATGTAATTTCTCTACCTTTGGTCCACAGAAATGATTAAAAATGTCCTGGTTACGTCAGGTTGGTGGGACAGTACTTTGGTACAAAACAGATATACCTCGGCACTGTTCCCTGAAATGGAACCTGGAAGTTCTATAGTGTTCTTAGTAGATGATCGTAACTGTGAAAAGACCCGGCACAGTCACTAATGCGCATGTGTGCAAGTTATAGAAGACGCAAAAGAAATAGCTAGCTGTGCTCTGTCCAGTTGCTTTTGTGCAGAAAGAGCCTGGGCTAAGTATGTGTTTAGATCAGTTTTACAACACCAAATCACAGTCACAGATATAACAAACACTGCTCAGGGTATCCTTCACTTATTGTTTGGTTACTGGAAATTATTTGTATTTTTAGAACACTTCCGATGTATTTTTAGACCGTGAAGCAGTCACACTCCTGGCTCGTGTTTTGGTCCTCCTGTGCTCAGCTTGAACCATGAATAATGACCCAGTGCCTCTCGGATATCGTGAGTTAACCAATGCCTGCCATGCTTAAATGTCTCTTCATATTGGCAGAGCCTTACACTGAAGTTTGTTACTTTGAATACTTGACGCCTGAGGAAAGAGTAAAAACAACATGTTGTCTCCAAGAGACCTCTTTAGTGCTGATGCATGAAAATCTGTAGCGGTGCCACTGGGAGAGAGAGGAGTCATATCTAAACAAACACAGGCAAAGCCAATATGTGGTTTCTACTTATAGGTACATCATGAATATGATGGGTGAGTGGACAGTTGCTAATGGAGGGCTGAGAGGAGGATGAGAATATTGATGGGTGAGGAGATGTATTACCTATCGTAAAAAAGACTCCATGCTTCAAGAGATGGACATCTCACCAAGTGTTGTCAGTCAGGTGGGACACGTAAGGATGTCAATGAAGTGAGTTGCAGTCAGGAGGAGGATAATGAGGATATATCTTTGTGCAAGTGTGTGGCAGTGGTCGGGATGGCCTGTTTGAGGAAGTGTTGATAGAGAATACCCCTAGTAAAATGTCATTTGATTCAGGGGCAATAATCACTTTGATTCCAAGAGTGGTTTATGAAACTCATCTGAAAGGCAAGGTTTCTCTTTACAAACCTGATATATGCCCTAAAAGGTTTGGGAAGAACCCATCAAGCTAGTCGGTTACTTCAATGGATGCCTTTGCTTTAAAGATAGATTTACCAATGGGAAGGTTTCAATGAAAGGGGACTCATTGATTAGTTGGCTACACCAAAGAGATTTGCAGGACTACCATGACCCCAATGAGGACCCATCTGTTAGATTGACAGAAAAGTGTGTTGTGTCTGGCTTAGGTGAACAACAAATGTGTGGACTCTCTAATTGAAAAGAACCTTCTTCAGTAGAGGTGGCGTGAATGGCGTGTCAAGCTAGGAAGGCTGAGAAAAGAAAAGTGTGGTATGACCTGAGAAACGCTACCAAAAAGATTGAGGTGAAGTGTGGTGATATTGTGAAAACGAAACTCCCTCGTTTGGGTCATGCAGTGTCAAAATATTCCTCTCCTATGAAAGTCATAAAAGTGTTTCAAAATGCAATAAGAACTGAAGTAGAAACTTGAATAGAGTCATCAGGGTATGTGACAGTGTATCTGACACCTGCGGATGGTCTAGCGAAAAAGAAGAGAAGGAGAAAAGCGAGACTTCATTCTCGTTGAGAAGTTCCAGGTGTATCAGAAAACCAAGATTTGTATCAGATTTCGTGTGATATCTTCACCTGTAAGAAGTTCCAGATTTATCAGAGAACCCAGACACCGATCAGATTGTATGTGATGTTTGTAAAACCCATATGTTCTTGGGGGGAGGGGGGTTTGCATAGATTAATACTTCATACTTTGCTGTTGTAAAAGATTTATGTTTTTATATATTTTTTTCTTTTCTCTTTTGACTTTGTATTGTTAGTTGGGTTCAATCATTCTTTGTTAGGTTGTTAATTTGCTTTGTTAAGGAAAGGGAGATGTGTGGTATACGCTTATAGGTACAGCACGGAATCTGATGAGTGAGTGGAAAGTTGGTGATGAGTGGGTGAGGACTCCATTAAAGACTCCATTCTTCAAGAGATGGTCCCACTTCAAATTAGTAAACAATAAATCTGTTTTTAAAAGGCAGATTTATTTGTTGCCCCCAGCTGCATTAGAAATAAAAACACATAACAAAGCAACACAAAGGACAACAAGTATATGAAACAGTGCTTAATTTTAGCCAGTGGTTTCCGGTGCTCAGCACCGGTACTAAATCATCAACACCGGCGCTTTTCATGAGCACCAGTTAAGGACACATTCATTTACGGGGAGATTAAGTGATTTGCCCAGAATCACAGGATGTTAAGCCGACGCCAAGACTCGAACCTAGTTCCCCAGCTTCGAAGTCTGCAGCTATGGCCATTAGGCCACATCCTCTCCACATTTTAATGGCTAGTAGTTGGTTTTGTTGTTTTAGGTGGCGTTCACAGGAGACATGGGATTATACAAGCTGCCTCTTGACTAGAGCCCCGGCACTTATGTTTTTTTACAATTTAATCACGAATATGAAAGCTGGGAGATAGCTGCTTTGTTGAATAACTACCTTAGCAGAGTTAAAATGTACTGATAAAGAAGAATGTTAGAGTTAGAAAATTAAGAATGTGTTGTAAGTGGTGAAGTAAAAATGCACAAACAGCAAAATATGGACTAAACGAAAACATTTACAAATGCTCAATATTTTCACTGCAACTTTAGAAGAGCTTATGTATATACATCTTTACTTTGTGAACAAAAAAAACAGTAAATCAATCATGTCATCATGACATAAAAGTAAAGCAAATTGGACACATAAGGATGATTAGAGTATATCACCATCTCTATATGACAGGCTAAGGCATCCAAGCAGCATGCACTTTCTATACAACAAAAGCTGTAAATCAGCAATTAAACTGTCACTGAGTCAGCAAAGTAAATACATCAGTGAACACACACTGGCTGTCAATTACAAGCTACAAAGAACTACTTGATGTCCCATCAACAAAACTTAATGAGAACTCAAAAAGGTCAAAATAACCATCCATGGAATGCCAATGCCTCGAGGGACAGCCCTTACAAACCATGGCAAACCACAAAAAACACAATAGCCAATGGCTGGATGGAGCAGGCCAAAAGTCCACTCTCTCTTTACTTCATCATATTGCATTTTTTTTCAACAATTGATGGCATAAGGTCAAAACAAGCAAAGAGCTGCCTGTAGCCAGAGCTAAAAGGATTTCACAAGGTCGAATCTACTTACTTCAGACTCACAACCAAACAAGTATACTTTGTATCCCTTGACACAATAACGTAAGCATATGTATCGGTTTTCCTAGAAGAAGTATAGCCTTGAGGCAAAATAAAATAAAATGTCATGTACTGAAATATAATTGAGCTAATAATGTTTTAACACACAAATTCACTGTATCTTTGTCCAAGTTCCAATGCTTCTTCTAGCTAGCAAAGATTTATTGATAGAACTATAATTTAGTTCTGCACTGGATATTTTTTCAATCACAGTTTGCCTCCTTTTTACAATACTATATTTTCTGTTTTATGAATTTTATTTTCAACTCTTTACTTATTTTGTTGGCAGTAGGTAATAATGTAGATGAATAACACCCACACCGTCTGTTAGAAGGATTTTGCTCAATAACTAGCCCAGTGACGCAACTCAAACCAGTCTCATTTTAGATCCCATCTTCAGTGTCCTCCCACATGGGTGGGCTAGAAGAGGGTGCAACTGTGGTCATCAGGCTGTGGTTATCGGCTGTTTGAGACAGCTGCCATGTTTGCATTGTCTTATGGAAACGTGCTGTGTGGAAATGAGCTGGAACATCGTATTCCCACCACTGCTTGCTCTGAACTATTGATCAAGAATAGCATGGGCTTATGTGGCAGAAAAAGCAGACTGCAAGACATAAGAGAAAAGAGTAAAGAGATGCTAGAGAAGAAGAAAGTAAAGCAGAGTGGCAGAAAGGGCTTATGGGCTGACCAGAAATTGGCATAGAGAGGATGTGCTGCAAAAAAATAAGGCATAAGATTCTTCAGCACCTTAGTGTCTACGGCTTTTAAGGATACATATTAAACTATCCAATGGACTCCAGGCTGGCAACATAAAAATAAGATACAGGTAGGAAAGTATGCTTGTTGTAATAAGATACTTTTCATAGGATAGTGCTAAAGTAAAGTTGAGATTTAGATAGTAAATAATAATTTTTCTATCTTTAGAACCCAACGGCAGCAAACCTAAAAAATAAAAAAGCTTTTTCAAAGAGAAAAAGAAATCTGAAGCGAAAAACCTTCCGAGTGTTTTCAGGTAACAAACTGATGAGGCATTTGTGTTAATCAACGAGGCATAGATGTCAGTAGGGCAGAAAGAATACTCTGGTATATACTTTCTTTCTCATAATAGATTTGGGGTAATGAGGACCGCTATTACGCTTCGCAGTCAGACAGTGAAGATGAATTTCATATGAAATAAGGTAAAAATTACCATTACTGGCATATAGATGATATGAGGTTTCTTTTTGATGCGTAAGGGATCGTTGAGTATGATCTGATCCTATGACTTTGGTGGGTTGGTTTCTGATTGAGGGTGAGGGTACTTGAAGATCAGCCCATATGATAGAGACTTAAGCGGATGTATATATATAATATAAAAAATGTTATGCTTGAGTTATGCCTACCATGATCATTACTAAACAGCATACTAACTGTTTTTAAAGAGGTTTTTTAGGAATGAAAATAGTAGTGGGATTATGCAAAATAATTGGGTGAGGCAATTATCATATGTCTCTTTTTTGCAATATGAGTGGATATGAAATTAATTTTTAAATATAAATAAAACTATATACTCCTGATTGAAGATGAATATGATTTTTACCATGTGAGGAATTTCTCTTCACGTTGAAGAAATATAATGTAGTGGAGTTTTATTTAATGGAGTATTTATAGAGTTGCAGTACTACAGTATGGTTGAGAGTTTTATACCAATGTATGTTTTTCTTTTTATTTGAAACAGGGTCAGTTCTACGGCAACCATTCAGTGCCGATAGAGAGAGAGAAATAGAAATAAAAGTTTGTCTTGAAAAAGATGGAAAAATAAATTAAGCCATCGAAACGCGTCGACGCTGTTGTTGCACAATCTTTGGAATCAGCTTATCCTACAGACTAAAGATAATAGAGTGTATCTAGGACAAGCTAAAAGAAGTGTCTTTTGTAGATGTGCTGTTTGATGACAAATTGTACTGTCTATTTGTTGTTTCTCTCCTGTGTCTGTTGTCATTAAATGTTTTTGTGTATATGAAATTTTATTTGTACCCTTGTGAAATGTATGGGGTTGTTTTATGAGATTGTGATTCAAGAGATGTTTTAATGTAAATAAATATGATTTTATTTTTGAATATATTCATGTTGTTCATGTAATTACTTGGATCTACCATATGGGTTGTACTAGTTGTGGATTATTGGTACAACGTGTGGGTGGCCTGAAAAAAACATTCTCTGTGTACAAGATAGTCTTGGACTCAGTAACTTCAATTTATTCCTTGGCCAAGGGATTATCTTTTCTACTGCTTAGTAGTACCCTATTCCCCTGGTTTTAAGGGGTCCCTCTCTTTTTTCTTATCATATCGGCTGTTTGAGACAGCTGCCATGTTTGCATTGTCTTATGGAAACGTGCTGTGTGGAAATGAGCTGGAACATCGTATTCCCACCACTGCTTGCTCTGAACTATTGATCAAGAATAGCATGGGCTTATGTGGCAGAAAAAGCAGACTGCAAGACATAAGAGAAAAGAGTAAAGAGATGCTAGAGAAGAAGAAAGTAAAGCAGAGTGGCAGAAAGGGCTTATGGGCTGACCAGAAATTGGCATAGAGAGGATGTGCTGCAAAATCCCTCCTAATTTGCCAAGGCACACTCCCTCAATCACTCCAAATATAACATCTGACAGTGACGGAAGCAATGTGTCTGGCTAATGGATATATGTCACCCTGGCACCTCACCCTGCATGCAGAGTCGGACTGGGAACCCAAAGCAGCCCTGGCAATTTTGTCCAGCACCCACACGGTGTGTAGTGAGTGAGCCTGACCACTACAAGGAGAGTTTGGGGGGGGCAAGTGTGCAGTACTGGCTGGCCCCAGGAGGCTGGAAACGAAAGTGAGTGGATTATGCTTGCTTGCTGCTTTTGTTACTGGGGGCCAATATTGCAGCACCACAGCAAAAATAGCCCCAGTAACAAAACCAGCCCCCACCCTTCCAGCCTACCGGGTAAACGGCCGATGCCCGTTGCTGCCAGTCAGGCCCTGCCTGCATGCCCTTCATAGCTGCTTGCAAGAGATCACATTGATACGCACTACGGATAAAAGATACCAAAGCTTAGGAGGCACATATAGTGAATGCCCTGAGCACCTTCATTTTTTGACATCATATATCACTTGAACAGCAAGTAAGACCCAACTTAGCTCTATGAAATGGTCCCATAACTGCCCAAACTGAACAAGAAGGAAGGTTGGAACAATCACCAGCAGAGCGCTATAGATAAGCATCAGAAATGCTGAAAAGACACTCAAAAGACCTACATGCTGGTCATGCTCTGCACTATTCTGACCAGATTTCAGTAATGTAGTGTGGGGTTCATTCCTTTGTTTCAGGGACTTCACAACAACGACAATGCAGTTTGACACTACTTGTAAACTAAAAGCAGAGCAGCACGGTTTTAATCCTCTACTCTAGCTTGTCAATATTCATCAATATTTATCAAAGCATCCTAGAACCTACTTATCAAGAACACTGATGTCTCACTCCTCTCCACCACAGGTAGGATTATGCTAGCACTGTCCTGTTTAGAAGCAGTTCACACACTATGGTGCTATGATCCAATTTCTAGCTTAGTCATAACAACTATTTCAACTTTGATGATTGACACCTCATACCTTTCGTTATGAAATACATGAATTTAATTGAACATGCTTAAGCACGCAAGAACAGATTATCTGCATAATTATTATACATGGAGGGCCTAGGCACACTTACATATAGGCTTAGGAGTGCGAAATAAACACAGGTGCAACAATAAGTTACACATTTTGATTCATAGACCACAGAAATTCAGAGACTTTTGCCAATATGGCGGAATTCTGTAATATTAAACTTAGAGTTTCACTGGGTCCATGGCCACTTCTAAGGGGTTCTGCCTGAAGAGGCAGGCCAACATCCACAGACTTGTAGGTCTGTATGTGCTGGAGTATCCACTACAGGGTATTTCCATCGTGGTAACACACACAAAGTTATTACTGTCAAGTGTAGGAGTAAGAGTATTTGTAGAGTAGGCCTGAGGGCACCCCATATGTATTGGGAGCAAAGACATTTGAGATTCCTCCACAAGAAAAGATATATTTCCAGTTGGGAAACAGAAATGGACATCCGAGTCTTATTACCACAGAAATTTCCACCTCACAGAAATTGCGCATGCAGAAATAATGGATATCGGAATACTCCTGGAAATCTAGGACTGAAAATGAGTACTAAAGGGACCCTTTGAAAATCCCTAAAAGGCCAGAGATTTGCTTCAAATTTAGGACTAAACCTACGGGAGAAAATGTCCCATGTCAAGGCTGGCCTTTTGTTAGCTGGGCCCAGTAATCCCAGCCCTCAAGAATATTTAGACCAGGATAGCCAAAAGCTAGTTTCTCCCACTGATGATATTTGACAAACATCCAAATGATAAAGATAAAAGTCTTGAGGTGCCATAGTAGTCCAGGCCCATCCCTTACATTTGGATATTACGAGACACTTCTCAGAGGCTCTCTTCTTCTTTCCTTTTTCCCTTGACCCTTAAGAAATCATCCTGAGTTTATAAAATAACCCAACTTGCCTACTGGATTTGTATAACAAAATGTATCTCTCCAGTTTCAGTCATGAAGTTTCCTTTCCTTCACCATGATGAAGTCTTCACTTAAGCAAGACGCAGAGAATGGGCAAGGCTGTGTGATAGCTGTAAAACCGGCTACACCTTGATCCATCTCCATATGTAAACTATAAATGCATAAAGTGTTCCCATTTTATGTTCCACACAAATGAGTGAAAGGGCAGCTACACACCCAGCCCTATGGAATTTCCTTTGTGGCACATTTGAAAATGATTGTTCAACTACATTTGGACTAACACTGTCCATTGATGTTCGCATTTCACATTTTGGTTGCCAAAGCATACCACTGAATGCAAATAAACATGCCTTATTTACAACTGTTGACGCACACATCCCATGGATTAGTTAGTACATAAAATTGTCTTGAGATTTCAATTTGAAATCATCAGTGGCAGGGACTACTGAAAAGCAACTACAGACAATTATATTTAAATTGTATGTAAGCATCTGACCCAAAAATGCATAGATGGAAAATGTATGAAAAGCAGTGTTTGCTTCTACGAACAGGCAACACATGAAAACAAAAATGTCATCCTTGACTTACAGATGACAGCTTCAACCAATGCTGGTCCTGTACAATGGGCCGTTGCCAGCTCAGTCAGCCGGTTGAGAGACCATGTGCCAATCTAGGCAGCACCAGCTGGCAAACTTGGCTCGTCCTCCAGAAGGATGGACTCAGTCATTAAGACTACCCTGTGATGTTCTGAACTTCCAAGATCTCTTCTTGCATGAATGGACAGTGTTGTTCCACTGCACCTGCTCCTCATGCTCACAACAGACATTTTAAAAACCAAACAAGCTTCCTTGATGCAAGTCACCCTCTGCAGATGTACCACTGCTGTCAACATGTGTACTTACTATTAGCACAAGATGGTCAGAACTTAATCATGATATGAATAAGGGGAACAAATCTCTCTGTGAATCAGCAATGTAAAGCGCACTGCTTAGAAGCGAGGAGAAGCATTGTAGAGCAAACAGTAAAGCTTTAAAGGGAAAGTTCCAACCAACACCAGTTTTTTGTGTGGTGAATTGCCGACAATACAAAATATCAGACTCGCCTGGTCATTTTAATTTTTTCCAATGCGATTTCTGTCTCATTTTTCCAACTTTAAAAGTACTTAGGAGCCGTCATCAACCCCCCCTCCCCCCCGATTATTTTCTGAGACATTCAAGTGGAAATGAGGCGCCTCAAACATTGTTACTCCACGTGGATAGAGGCTGCCACAAACTTTCAGCTACTAAAGTAGGAAAACACAACAGAAGTTACATTGGGGAAAAACAAAGTAACCGGATGATTCTGGGATTGTGTGGTATGAAAACTATTCAATTACCCCTTTAAACCAATAGCATTGTTCCCCGTTCAATTTCATTCCTACTTCCTCCCTTGTCTACCTCTCACCATAAGGCACACACGCAGCACTCTCCCAAATGTAAACAGTGCCTTTCATGACACTCAGTATAAAGACAGAACCCGTTTTCGCTTTCTGTTGTTTGCTAACTTCATTTTTATGATTTGGGATTTCTTGTTTTGTGTCCTTTGAACATGTTACATTTAATCTTGCCATATAAAAAGCCAAGAAACAATATGATCAAAACACAATACAAAGAACAGCAATGAGTCAGACCCCTCCCCCCCCCCGTTCACTGATTGCTGCAAATGCCATGTACATTTTGATCAGCCCACATTAAAATAATTTTGATGTCACCAGTGCTTAATTTGAGCCGGTAGGGGCATCAGCACTCATTTTTGGGGTCCAGCAGTTATTTTTTCCTCTTGACCGCGAGCAAGAGAGAGAAAAACACACAAATGCGAAAGAAGGAGGAACAGAAAGACAGACAAGCATTGGCATATCCAATAGGTCTCGCCTTGGGGACCTTATAAGTGTTTAGCCATGCAACGGTCGATGTTGTTGCACCAAGGATATTGTGCTGCATAACTAAATACTTATAAGGTCCCAAAAGCGAGACCTATTGGCTATGCCAATGCTTTTTTACAAATTAAGCATTGTGGAAACTTGATCCTGTATGGTACATTTGGGACGAATTTCTAACTTTGGGGGGGAATTCACAAAGAATTCAAGGAATAGTCATGGAAATGTGCAGCAGTCTCTCACTGTTTTCTGTTAGCACTCAAATGTGTAAATATTTTGGCATGTGGGATTGCAACAGGGGTACATTCTTTGCAAGTGGAAATGTAAAGCAAAAAGGCATTAATACTGTAGCTGGGTGGGTGGTGTTCAGAAATAGTTAAAGCAGAATTAAGAAACATGGCTACCAAAGATCTAGTTCTGGGTATTCAAACAAAGCCCATGTCTGTGCTGCATACCTTGGCTCTTTTCTGGTGGTGGTCTTTCATCTAGATATACCGGAACCTGTTGCAATAAGAGACACCATTGTTTTTAATTTGTTGTATATATTAGGGATCCTGTTAGTTATTCTTTGTAACATAACCAGCAGACACTTTCATTTCCAAATTGTAATGTCTATTTTTTATTTAGTTTAAACTGTGACGGAGTTCCTGAGGAAGGCATAGCCGAAACGCGTTGTGTGTTAAAAAACCGCCAGTCTTTAATTTTGTGTGTTAAAAAGCCGTCAGTCTTTATTCTTCATGTTTTTTCATCAATCAATTGCAACATCTTGAATGTATGGTCAAATTAATTGTTGACTCACATATTTGTATCAATTAATTCAATGAGAATAAGACAACGTGATGCTAGAATGATTTGAATTGTTTAGAGATTGTTTACAGTATATTATAAATGGATAATAATAGTTGATTCTTTTAGTTTTATATAAAATTATAAAGTACAAAAAAAGAAAGATATGAATTATGAAAGTATAATAAAGTAATTCAGTACAAACTTGGATATATAGTATTCCTTGTCCATAAAGAAAATTGGTTTGTTAATGAAGAAGTTTTGATTGATTGTGTCTGCTGAGAGTTAAATATAACATTGCCTGTGTTTTGTTCCCTCAAGTGTTATTCCCTGGCTGGGCACATTTATCCTATTTCCAGGGGCCCCGTGTGTTTTTCCAATGCATACCTTGGCTTTGACATTATTTATAAAACATATGTATTGAGCCTAACAGCTTGCCTCCGTTCTTGTTCATACCTCCACGCCATTGGGGCCCAGAGTAGGACAGCTTCTTTTATCTACTAGAGCCCCCATGGCTCTCTTTAGAGTCCTACAGAGTCAACGCTGAGCCCCCTACTCTGCTTGGTATCATGTCAGGCTCCACCGTGTTTGCTTAGGGCTCATCTTCATCCCTACAAAGGTGATGACACAGACCTGAAGAAAAGAGCACCTGTCAATCAAACCTGCCATCATAGGCATGTGCAGAAGGCAGCACAAAGGAAGTGTTTGCCCAACAAGGCGTTTCCAGGCTTGATGACAGGTAAAGCAGAGAGGGCTTTGTGTACGTGCAAATGTATGGACATCTGTCTAAATCCTCCATGTCAGAGCGGCTTTGTGGCGCATGTTTCCTGCATTGTCTGTTCTGCTTTCTTAACCGAGGTCATGCTCACTGAAAGCACGATGCCCTGACACAGAGCAAGGTGCTTTTCCATATGTGAGATACCTAAAGATCTCGATATCGCAAGCGTTAATAACGTCATCACTTCTTTACACACTTTTTAAAGTGTGTCTGGAAATCCCTCCTACATACACTTCTATTACTAATGAATTCCAGGAAGGAATTAAAACCTTTCTTTTGTTTATTTATTTATTTGATAGAGTTTTGTAAAGCACTCACGCCTCATCTAGATCACTTCAGTGCGCTAAAATAAAGTAAGAAACTGTATTAAGGTGCTTGGAGTCCTGCTAGATGTAAGGGATGTCTCTAGACCTAGAATTCTTCAGTCACTCCTCACTCTCGTGTTAGGGGTGGATCTAGCGGAAAGCTGAACTGAAAAGTTTGGTTTTCTGGACCTCCCTGGTTTAATGGTAGTTTTCTTCTGCTCACAGCTGAGGGTGAGGGGGTTCCAGAGCCTCTGACCCTTGAACCCTACGTCTCTTCTGTCATGTTTAAATCTTTTGAAAGAGAATTGTTGGATCAGGTGCGAGGAAGCTGAATGCCACTGGTCAGAGTGTTGTTTTATTCATCAATTTGTTCTGTGTTCTGTTCTAAATCGGTAATTCTGTTCTGGTTAAAATGATGGCTGGGTTTTGTTGCCTGCATTTAAACGCGTTGTGTTTCGTTGCAGTGTTGTACAATCAGCTGTTGGGAGCTGCCGAGGGCAATTTGGCAAGGTTTGTGCTTTTTTTACATTAAGTCCTTTGCTCAGATCCATAAACTGAGAGCTGCCAGCAATGCCTCTAAACATCCCTATTGTAAGGAGTAAGGGATAACATTCAAAGGAGAGTTCATCAAATATGCTGAAGTTCCAAAGCTAAGGGTCAGTAAAATGCCCTCCATGGAGCCACAGGAATATATACCAGATGGCCGAGCAGAGCAAGATGAAAGGTGTCGCAAGGCAAACAGAGAACAAGCATTGGCCGCGCGGCCGTGAAACTGACACGGCCGCGCGGCCGTGAAAGTGAAAGTAATCGTGAGTAAGCGGGTTTTGGAAGTGCAAACAGTGGCTTTTGCTGGCGACCAGCTTGCGTTCACGCGAGCGTCCAGATGGCGAGGGAAGCCATATGGCGCCTGATCGCGCGTGCACGCTCGCGTGAACGCAAGCTGGTCGCCAGCAAAAGCCACTGTTTGCACTTCCAAAACCTGCTTACTAAAACTCTCGCCAGAGCAGCGCATGCGCTGGCTCAGGCGAGACCTAAAAAACAGGCACAAAGGGTGAAAGCATGGGCCAGCAAGAGTGAGATAAAGGGGCAGCAGCATTTGTAAGTGAATTAAAGAGGCCTGAGGTGAATACGACCTTAGGCGGCCTCGGTATTTGGCAGGTCCAGCCCGCCTGAGCAGGGCTTTGGACACCGGCACTCATCCTTTTACAAAATAAGCACTGGATGTAAACGGCAATTATGACATACGTGGTATTTCCAATCCCACTATCATTTCCTAACACAAACTTAATAATTCATCCATGTTCACCACTGCAAATTGGGGGACCATGTCAGCTGGAGAAAGTTTATGAACCCTTTGAAATGTTGGATCACCCCCACCCCCCAATCAGCATGTACCCTCAACCTCACCATCTTTCAAGGGTTTGGCTCATTGTTCATTCTGCCCTGCCCCTGTAGGTCTTTCCCATCAGCGCTGAGGACTGACGACATAGCCTTCTTTTCTCCTGGCAAGAATAATTCCTACTGCAGGATCTGTGGTACACTGTAATCTTCAGAGACTAAAGATGTATTGGGCTGCGTTTCTGTAACTGTGTATACCTGTCGCCTCACAGCCGCCCCCTTCCCCCTCCCCTACAGCTAAAGTACTAAACGACTGTCGTATCGTATGGCAGGAAGTATGCACTTGCAGAAGTTGGGATGATCCCTTTACACTGCCGAATTTCAAAATCCCAAATCAGAGTATTGGAGAATTCCCTCCCCCTCCCCCCCCTCGCGCCCAAAAAAAAGCAGGAAGCACACAAAAGGGAATGGAGGGAGGGGTGATCAGCAGGTCAAACAAGAATGCCAACTAACAGCTATAAATAAATGAAGATATTCCATAATACAGGGAAAGAAGAAACAGGATTAACAGAAAGACCTCCAAGATCCAAAGAATATGGACATGCACTCACATCTTTTATTGTTAAAAGGTGTATTATGGACAACACCAGGGCAATAAACGTCCTGCTTTATTAATGATGCTGATCTGTCGAAAACAAGCAAACAGAAGTAACCCTTGTCAAACAATGCCTGAAGGCCAATGCTTTCAATGGATACTATTAATTCTATCTACCAAACAAACAAAAGGTAACAAGGTTATAATAGCTTGCACAATTTGTGGAGGGACTTTAAATAAAATGTAACCAAAATCACGTAAGTGCCTTACGTGGTTTTGGTTACATTTTGGAGCTCATACACATAATTTTATATTTAGCCAGATTTATTTTAAGACCCAGTGCTACATAAATTGCATATAAATGGTCACCAGATGCTACAGTCCTATCACTGCTCTTGACATTAGTAGAGCGTCATCCGATAAAGTAGGAGGGGCAGTTGGTTCTTGTGATCATAGGTGGCTCGGCAGGCATTTCAAAAAGACACATTTCTAAATCGATGCACAATGCAGAAAGGAGCCAACACACTTCCCTGACTTACTCCTCAAGTTGCCTTAAATGGTCTGGGCATTCTCCCTTGCCCCGGAAGTGAACTCAAGACCCCGGAAGTGAACTCAAGACCAAAGAGTGAGATGTAATCTTTGGAGCACATTCACTAATCCATCTCGAATACCGTGTGCCATTATTATGGATAATCTGGAAAAAATGTTTTGTCCTGGATACTCCAGCAAAATCCCAGGGCAGATTGTCTATTTTTGTCTCAGAGTTTTACAATTTATCACTTTCATGACATCCTAGAGTCACTTTTGCCAAGTTTTGCCCCACCTCAACAAAACGTTTTACAAATGAGATTATACTTAATGAGAAGAAACCGAGGCAACAAATTAAAATAGTTAGCATAATCATGGGACAGAAAGATCCATCTAGGAACTCTAGCAGAGCTATGTGCAGTTTAGCAGCTTTATTGGGAAACCTTTTAAAGCAGCTTAGTTACCAATGATTGGTGTAAATTAGACATGGCAATAATGTACAAGAAGGTGGCTAAGTCAGCAGCTATCAACAGCATGCATAAGTCTGTGCTGGAAAAGATTTTAGAGTTCATTATTCAGGGTGATATCATAGAGGCTCTGGACAGATAATGGCTTCCATGTAAAAACAGACTAAAAATGGAAGCACAAAGTGAATTGCAACCCTCAGCGGCCCAGATTTTCGAAGTGGTAGGCAAATAATATAAATGGAGAATACAAGATCAGTCAATCAATCAAAATTAACTTTATTCGGCACACAGCCATAAACGTTTCTACAAACAAACAATACAATTTTAAGATACATTTTTTCTAATAAATATTAAAAAGATAAAAGTTCCTTTGTAAGCTAAAATCATACTTATACATTAATGTAATAATGGCCATAGAAATTTAAATCAGTTTGACAAAAAAGACAATAAAAACAGATCGTTTCATCCCCCCACCGAATTAGTGCACTTCATAACGTTTCCTAATGCCCATTGCAGTTTTAATAACATTTAAGACAGCAGTGCAAATGACAGGATTAATCAATGATTGCAGATATCTGTACCCCTCAATATATGTGCATGGGCGCATATTCATTAGTAAGGGTACCAAAAATCTACTCCTTGGTTCTTTATAAAGTGCACAAAAAAGAGTAAAGTGCAAGGTGCTCTGGGGAGTTCTATTATCACATGGGCATGAAATAAGGTTGTCCATCCACCCAGATTGTTTGGGGAAGGCCACCAAAAAGTGCAGAGTGCTAAGGCGGAATCTTGTTAAAAGAAAACACATCTGGCTCTTCGTTGTAAAGGATAGGTAATATTGCTGATTGGGCATAAAGGGGCAGCTAGGGCCGGGTACCTCCAATTGTAAATGACGCGAATTTGCCCAGACCCTATACTCCTCTTTAATTATACCCTTTGCGTTTGGGGGGATACTCGACGGAGTGTCAAAGTACTCCACCAACCCAATCTGAGATAACCCATCCCTCACAAACCGAAGCCAGGGAATCTTCACAGACTTGTCCAAATTAATACAGTCTTCGATAATCTCCCTGGAAAACTGTAACTCTTCTAAGACCCAAATTTTGGCCCATAAGAGCAAGGGGGCAGCAGCAATGCGATCTTCTATGTATTCCATCCCCACTTCTCGGTGAGAAAACGAGGAGGCAGTGCTGCTTGGAATCATCAACAGCCGTTTTATAAACTTGTT
This sequence comes from Calotriton arnoldi, assembly GCA_963921515.1. Classification (NCBI taxonomy): domain Eukaryota; kingdom Metazoa; phylum Chordata; class Amphibia; order Caudata; family Salamandridae; genus Calotriton; species Calotriton arnoldi. The sequence continues at coordinate 1,935,134 of CAWUFW010000790.1, forward strand.
CTCCACTACTTGTAGCGAGCGGCTTTTTTGATAGCCCCATACGCCCGCCCCATACGATGCAACCGACAAGTATTTTGCATTGTATAGGGTAACCAGCTCAGGCACTGGCTTATGACCTAGCTTGCAGGCGAACCTAAAGAGCCCCTCCACAACTCTACCTGTCTGCTGTGCCCTAGCCGTGATCAGGGAATCCCATTTCAAATCCTTGCTAAACATGTTCCCCAAGTAAGTGAACTGTTCCACCCTTTCAATGGACTTACCCCTTACATTGAAACTTCTGGTTTTAACCTTTTTTGGGCCGCATACCATTATGTAAGACTTTGAGAAATTAACCCTCAAGTCTAACGCCGCCATAAAATTTGTAAAGGCGTCCAGGGAGGTTTGGAGGCTATTGGCCGTCAAGGCCATAAGTACAGTATCATCCGCATACGAGAGCAGCGGAACTGGCTGGCCTTTAATGCAGGGAAAATCAATTTTCTTGCCTAATAAAAACGCTTCCAGGCCATTCGTATAGATTAAAAAAAGAAAAGGAGCTAAAATGCACCCCTGCCGAACTCCTTCAGTTGAGGCAATAGGCTTCATCCTTTCCCCATGCGGTCCAAATCTTATGGAAACAGATGTATTAGTGTGTAGCCTTTTTAGGAGCAGGATTAGTGCACTTTCAAAACCCATATCTGTCATTAGATCCCATAATTTCCCCCTGTTCACAGTATCAAATGCACAGGACAAGTCCATGAAGGCAAGGTGGATAGAACCACTCTCTGCCTTCATGTACTTGCCCATGATCAAGGACAAACTTATGCACTGTTCTGTTGTTCCCATTCCCCTCCGAAAGCCATACTGTGTCTTTGAAATGATCCCCTTACTTGTTGCCCATGACTCTAAATCGGGCAAGAATTACCCTACCCAATACTTTAGCGGTAGAGTCAATAAGAGAACTAGGCCTATAACAGGCAGGATCATTTCTATTCCCTTTTTTAAACACGGGTACGACTTTGGCCCCTTTCCAAGATACAGGAATTGGACCAACCACCGCCGATTTAAAAACCTGTGTTAGCAGGGGTGCCCAAAGATTTACATTTAGCTTAAAAAGATCTAATGGAACTCCGTCTGGGCCTGGAGCTTTCCTATTAATTCCCTTAGCGATTGCCTCCTCCACCTCAATCACCGTAAGTGAGGCACTAAGCTCAACGGCCTGCGCCATATCGGCCGGGAGCTCCTCATTAGTCATCGACAGCTCCCTACCATTTGGGTTAAAAATAGGCGCAAAGTGTTGTTCCCAAGTATCACCCAAGATCAATGACTATTTTCCCACTTCCTCAATGAATTGGGGTCGATTGATAATGGCCCAAAAGCTTTTGCTATCTCTAAGAGCACTAGCTTTCTCCAGGTCATCCCATGCTATTCGCCTCAGCTCCTCTTTTCTCTCACTGATGGTGGTTTTATATAAGCATCTTGCGAATTTTATTTGTTCTCCGTTACAGGGGTGGGTCTGGAGGGTGGTTTTTAAGATGTTATGGGCTCTAGAGCATTCTGCATTAAACCAGCGGCTTTCACAGTGCTGCTTGGGCCTAGCTGGGCATGTCAATCTATTTGCTACATTAGTGCATAGCCGTTTGAAGTTCTGTACAATCGTGGATGAGGGGGAATCCTGCTCCAAACAATCCATGATCAAGTCGAAATTAGATCGAACTATTTCCTCCTCGAAGAGTATTGGATTTATTTTTCCCCAGTTAACTCTTACACCTTTATTGCGATTATAATCAATCAAGCGACCATCCCCCCCTGTGCTTTTAGCTATTGCTTTGAGTGAAACAATTAGTGGGTTGTGGTCACTCGCTATTTCCGGGTCCACATGAAAATCGCACAGCAGTGAAGAGCACTCCCTGGAAATGAACATAAAATCAATAAAGCTTTCCCTACCCCCACCAACAAAGGTAGGAGGACACTGGACTGAAAAACTATTAGTCAAACTGTCCAAATTGTTCTCAATGATTATGGTATTCAATGCCTCCCCCTGCGGGGTATGAATAAAATGCGCCAAAGACTGATCATCTGTGTCCAAGAGACCACAAACTCTATCATTACTGTATTCACAGGATGTGCAGTTAAAATCCCCCACCCATAAAACACATAAAGGTTGCCACTTCCCAGAAACTTTAGCGATTTCCATTTGCAGGGCTTCTATAACTTGACAGTTATTTGAGTCAAAGATATTATAGTACCAGTTTACAAGAAGGACTCTCACCTGGAGCATGTTAACAATCATAATCAAATGAAACCACTGAGAAGATCCTACACAAAAGACTTTTATGGAACCAAGTCTGACTGAAAATAAAGTTACCAACCCTCCCTTTGCCCTCCCTGATGACGATGCTATAGCGGGCACATCAAAGGCCTGATAACCATCCATTTCTATGCTTTCTTTATCCCACGTCTCCTGTAGACAAATTACATCGAAGCCCCTGATGTATTCCAGCAAAGCCTCATCAGATAATTTTGAGCGAATACCTGCTATGTTCCAGGAGATTAGCTTAATTGGGGGTATATGGTGGGCCAAGTCCATCATCGGTGATATATCTGGTAAAACCAATGGACTGGCCGCTGGTGTTTGTAGCAACCCTTCCCCCGAACACCTATTTTCAAGGCTTGTATTTGCGGCTACCGTACAAAATATCGGGTTATTCACCTTTCCCAAAGGACCAGCGGGATTTACAATATGGTCCTTCTGGGGCTTTATATTGCCATATGCCTCATTAGTCCCAACTCCCCCAAGATCATTCAATAAAGCCCTTTGCCAAGGCCAATTTGTTGCAAAGTATGTTCCAATCACATCACATTGTGATTGTAGACAGGAGTGATTTTCAGGCATACCAAATACTACAGCTAGGTATTGCCACATTTGAACTCCATTCCTAGGAGCTGTGAAATACGTGTTGACAATACTTTGAAATCAGCACTGGACCTAATGCTTGTAAGCTTTTCCTCAATTATTTGGATATGAACATGCGTGCTAATGTGTCCATAATAGCTTAAAACACAAATGATAAGTAGTACAAGTACTGAGCTAATCCCACTGAACATACAATCATTCAAACAAGCCCTCGTAAAGAAGCATGCAGCTCACAGATGAAACCCAGGGTGGGCGGTTGTTTTGTAGTCAAAACACCATCTAGAGAAAGAAGAAACTAATTGAAGTTGGCAGTGCAAACCAAGAAAAAGATTTCAGGGGTGTTCATAGAAAATGTAAATGCTCTGTATAATTTTGAGCTTTTGATGTGACCCCACCATGACGTTCCAGTTTTACAGAATGTCAAATGATGGCTTAATAATTGTTTTATCATTGTGCAATGCTTTAGCAAAGATACATTAAGAATAACTAAGGAATTCAGAATAACTGGAGAAAATACTAGAAAATTGGAACAAAGCTTAAAGATGTATTATGGAGCTGGAAGATATTGAATAGCGAGGTTTGCCCAGTTGGTGTGGCTAGCATGAAGAAAAATAGGGCCAGATGGTGTTTGCTTACCCCATGCTGATATCTCTAAACCTTTTGGAGTGATATTTTGTTCAATCACAGAACAGAGGAAACTTTGGTTATTAAATCTGGATTTAAGGGGGTATAATCATTGTCACAGAAGATTTTTTTTATAGTGGCCCAATTTGTGCATGCAAAAGACTTCATTCATATGTGGTGTTTGATACCACAGACATTGTTTCAAATGAGTTTGGATGTTTCCTATAATAGGCCATGGTATCGGGGGGGAGGGGCCTGTTCTGAAAATTGTGTAAGGTCTGAGAGAATGTTTATGAGATTCTTCTTTAAAAATGATTGGGCTTGGCTTTTTCCACTTAAATTTGTTTTGTTTCTACAATTAAAAGGATCACCACCTAAATCTATGAGGAATCGGTTCATAGAAAGCTAATAAGAAGATTGACCTTGAGAAGCCTTGTGCCTTCTTTCAATTTTCTAAATATATAAATAGGAAAAATCCTTGTCAGCAGAAACATGCACCACTATAAATTAGGAATCAAAAACACTATCAAAGAGTTGGAGGCTACTCTGTTCCTCTGTTTGCAAACAAACTTTCCTATAGAGGACCACAGAAGCCAGCAACAAAATAGTCAACCCTCCATAAATTTGTAAAGGAGCTTACATGGCCATGTGCAGTAAGTTGAGAGCTGTGAAAACTCACTGCTTAGTTATGATAAGGACTATAGAAATAATTAATCAGAGGAGACTTAATAATCTAACTGCTGACTGCATGCATCTTCAAATCCTATAGCCATGAAGCACTTTTCAAGTATCAATGTGGCTCCAAAACATAATTCATGCCATTTGCTTGCCAACTTTGCTGGAGCCTTTGACAAAACAAAAGATTAACTTTGTTGGTATTGTGGCTGCGGAAATTCACCAATTCAGGTTGTCAGAACATTTTCTGGGATTTAAAATAGTCAGTTGGCCACTTTACAATTTCAAATTCACTATGAATCAGAGGATCTAAGCTTTACAAGGCCAACTGCAAAATACTCCTATACCACACATGCTCGTTATAAATTAAACATTGGAAGAACTACTGAAACTACTGAAAACAATGTTACCATTCCATGCAAAGCATACAAATAAACTACGATGGAAGCCAAAAGAAGGAATTAAAAGTGATTTAATAGGAAAGTCCTTCCAGGTGTCAAATGGTCCAGAAGGTGGGAATTGTGCTAAACACAAGGGCCCCATTCCAGCACAGATCAAAGTCTACAGCAGGACATGAACAGTCTGGGTGCAAGTGCAAAGGGTGTACTAGTGCCAAGAACACCAAGGAATGGTCACCAGGTATCACAAAGTCAGAGAGCATCTTGGAAGGTGTCTGAAGGAGAATCTGAATGTCTCTGGGGAACCTCCACCAAGTGGAGACAAATTCTCATGAGCTGAAGTTAATTATAGGATCCCCTCTGAGTTCCTAAAGCTGGCAAATGGAAAAGGAGCAACAATCTTATGTGACCAGTATGTGAAAGTAGAGGGCCGTTGCTGGTATTGTACAGGGTCAACAGGTGCATGTTTCACATGATGTGAGTGACGAGGAAATCAGTGGGCTCTGGGTTCCTAGCACTGATGGAGTAAAGCTGTGTGGAGAAATTCTTCACTGCTCTACAACGTCTCTTCCCCTGGAGCCACACCATGGGGTGTAGAAATACCTTAGCGACACAGCAGCAACAGCTCTCTTCAGGCCTGCATTCAGGGAAACACCTAGGAGAGGGGGAACACTCAGTCGAGTACTCATATTTTCCTACTCTCCCCAAGGGGATACTGTCGGGTGGAACTGCCTGTTTGAGCGGACAGCAGGCTTTACAATCTAAAAGTGTTTAAGCACCACTCCTAAGCTCACTCTTTCTTTTAAAAAAACATTATAATTAGGTACGCAAACCAACCTACTCAGGGGTGTGATGCTCTGGCCATTTTCTGTAACAATTTCATGTCATCACAAGTAGACCTGACTCCCTATCCCTACACAGGACAGTCCGGCATACTTCATCCTCTGTCAATAAAAAGCTCCATGTTAGGCCTTGAAGCTCTCAGGACATCCATGAAGCCAGTGCTTCCCTAGAGCTGTAGCTCATCTATTAATATCTTGAGAATGGCGTGCTTCCATCCTAATGGACTGGGATCAGATCAGTACATGGATAGTTCTCTAGAACAGTGGAGGAGCTTCTCGGTCCATCTTAGCTGTGTCTTTGCTGATGGGAACCAGGATCAATTGTGGGTGCAACATTCAAAGTTGCAACATCCACAGCCACACCATCCAGTCTTGAATCTGCCTACAGCTTTCCCATTATTGGCACCCAAGAAACATTTGTAAAGGGAAACCCTTATGTTAATAGACTATATTTGGAGTTGGTTCTAAAACATATATTTGGACCACCTGCCGCTAATCCCCCTCCCCCCCACACACACTGCAATTTTACTTCCCCAACAGATCATTGACAAATATAGATCTGAACAAATGGTTTAGTTTATAGTAATCCACCCACGCTTGCGGGTTTTACCACAAAAACTCAAACACGTATGAATAACCTGTAGCTCCTCGGTGGCAGTGAAATTCAACCACTTACTTGTGAAGGGATTTGGAGTCCAGTGCCAAATTTGTATTTTTGAAAACCCTGCAGGGCAATTAGGCATTTAGTTTAAAAATCCATGTTTACACAGGGCCTACACATGCTTAATAGAGGTCACCAGACCAGAACGTGTCTTTAATCACAATGCTTCATGCTCCCCATACCACCGAACCTCATCCAATCAAATACCAGAAAGCTAAACAGGCAGCAAAGAAAAAGGTATTAAAATGTTCAAGCTCAATCAAAAACATTAAGTTCAATTTAGATGTCGGCTCATCAATTTTCAACAGTACAATTACATGTACATAATTTTACCAATGTATGATTTGAAGCAATTCCCATTCACAAATCTCATTGCCTGATAATAAAAATACCATAGCTAACTTCATATAACTGTAATGTCAACTATTTGTCGTGAAAGACAAAGGAAACCAGGTGTAGAAGTCCAAACTGGATTGTGGTAAACACCAAACTTTTAATGTCATAAAATCCACACTGAAACTTTTATTGCACAAAGGCAGGGATGGACATGGAAACACAGCAAATCCCTGCAAAACTGATAAAATAAAAATGAACCCTGTTTGAAAATATTTTCAATGTACTCTCCGTAATGAAGCAAATGTACGAGAACGCACACATGTAAATTACTTGCAATAATGAAAATACACGCTGATCTAAATCAATAGGTTAGACTTGGTAAGCACACCTTATAAATCATAAGGTGGAGTTGGCCATAAACACAGATAAATCTTATTTTGTGGCCAAATGTGTAGGTCCAGGAAAGTTAATACAAGTACTGCCTTTTGGGGCCAAGAACAACAATTAAAATTAATATAATGGAGAGAATAACCCCATAAACACACTTTTGCTGCTGGGTAGTTTAAGCAGCATTGTACCATTGGGATGCAACGTCTGTTTATAGGTTACAGCATTTGAATTATTACTACATATATGGTTTAAAGCATTTAATATTGGGGTGCCAAATAATCATGGGACTAGCTACACAATTGCTTATGACGCACTTACATTTCACTTATCCTTGTAGAACCCTTGTCTCTTCTCAAAGGACTTCTCTACTAGATGATGGTTGATGGGATAGTACCCTCTACCGTACCATGTTCCCTTGTTGAGTCTTCACTGGGTGGGAAGGTGATGATTAGGACGAAGTTTATCCATAGTGACTTATGCTCTCTTTTTATCCCCTTACAGGTTCGGGCAAAATTATGCAAATAGGACTATCTGATAATCACTGGCAAGAGTATTTTTTACCCCATGAACCTCACATGTGTCAACTCAGGATAGCTTATATTCCACTTTCTTATAATGGATGGATGTCACTCAGTGACATAACTCTCCTCCCAGATGTCCCCACTCTCTAAGAAGAGCAGTACCCTTTATTTGTAAAGTTGATATGACTACTAATTCAGCCTTTCCATCCTGGTGTAACATGTTTTCAGATTATGTAATGGTTTCCAAGGTTGTGAGCCATCAACTTCAAACTTCAGATCCATAATTCCTTTATTAATTAGCAGGTACAATGTGATATGGTCTGCATTCGGATAATTACTTACTTATAAGTGAAGATCTAGGCACACTATCAACTTCCACATTGTTCTAATATTCTGATATACCCATATGTTTTTGCATACTACCTTCCCCTGGTTGCATGCATACTGAGTGTAACACTCTATAATCCCTTCTCATAAAGGTTAGTTAATGTTGAACTGTGCTAACCAAGCTACCGGGAATTTTCAATTTTGGGTACCGATCTCTGCATACATGTTATCTTTAATAGAATCAGTCAAATACTTCTGGAATGGCTGAGGTCTCATTGAAATGCAGTTGCAGTCTACTTGCAGTGTTCATGCTCAGCAAAACCAAGATCTCTCACAGTGACATTATACATTCATCTGCCCTTTCATAGCCAGGTGTAGCATGTGACGTTCAATGAAACTATGATTTATCATTTCAAGTTTCATTTCAAATTTCAAGTTAAAATTACTCTGAATTTGAACAATGTGATTGGGAAAGATAATCAATTTCTAATGTAATTCAAATGTTGCATGATATTCTTTAAAAATGGGAGAGAGACATTTGTCATAATGATGTTATTCACTCAGAGCACAGCTCTGACCTCTTCATTTTTCTGATTTTGCAGCTACAGCAATACACAGCTGAAACACAGGCCACTTGCTACCAGCTGTCAAATTTCAAGGATGTTTACACCCTCATTGCCTCCCCCACACATACTTCACTCTATATCCTTTTGCTCCTCTGTAGTAAGCAAATATATTCTTTGATAAGAAAAGGTAACATTATATGTTTTTGTTTCTAACGTGCTTTCACAAAAATGTTCACAAGTCACAAGTCAATAACTTGTATTAAACTCTACTATAGCTAGGTTTACGGGAATGGAGGCACATTCTGGGTAGCAATTGTCAAATTACATAAATTACATAAATCAGCATAATCTAGATACTTTATTGCATGATTGATTAAAATCCTTACAATCTTAAAACAATGTAAATTAAAATCTGTAATTCATCACTTTCGTTCATGCTCCTATGCCAAGGTGCCTAGAGACCCATGTGATACCATTAAGGTGCCACTTGCTACCTTGGACCCTTTTCCACCCCTAGTGAGTCCATAGTAAGTGAAGACATCTGATCTCTACCCTCAATGCCCACGCAGCAACTTACTCCTATCTTCTCATTTCTGGAGCAAGACAGACAAAGGCATTACTGCTGCTGTACAGACTTCTTGGCTCAACCCAATGTTTACAGATCTCAAAATATTTTAAAATCGTTCAGTTAGTTCTGCGTCTTCCCCCTTTAAACAGCATTCCACTGCTTTATTACAAGTGTGTATACTTGGAGCCAAAAATATTGCGGCAGACAATATTTCCTCACATCTTGCATTACTACACAGTTGCACACAATGTGCATTATTGATTCTGCGCTGTAATACAAATTCTGCATGTTTTGTACGTCACCATTCAGCCACCCCTACCAGTGCACTCTTTTTTTAATATATTTTTATTATTTTTAAATAAAACAACAAAACAACTCAGCAGGTGCATTTCAATCTGATTCCATCGATTACAACCAGCACGATGTACAAGAAGCAATGGTAAAAAACAGACGGTAGTATGATTATCCTCCTTACCCCCCTTGGCGTCGTCTACCCCCCGTAGTATATAGCTCCTAAGCCCCTCAGCTGAGTTTGTATCTATATTGACGTTCCCCGCACCCCTGTACCAAATCATATGGCTTGCAATACAGCAGTATCATCCTCTTCCATCTCTAGATGGTAGTAACTCAGCCATGGCTGCCAGATTTTTCTAAACTTTCGTGGGCATCCCCGTGCTTTGTACACCGTCTTTTCGGCTCCCATATACATATCCATGCTGGTGCGCCACTCTTTCAGGGTGGGAGTTTCTGGTCTCCCCCAATATTTAGCTATGTCACGTTTTGCTACTACGAGGCCTAGGTTACAGAGCAGGAGTTGGTACCTTGTTTTTTTTTTTAATTTTTTTTATTTTTTTATTTTTTTTCTTGAGTTTTATATAGCGCTGGCTAGACCCGTAGGTATCAGAGCGCTTTACATGAGGATCAGTGAATTACAGGTTACATTTGTTACAAAGCATAATCAAACATAGGATAAAAAAGCAGTGTTAAGGTAAATTCGTCAGAGGACGGGGAGGAAGGAGACAAAACAGGGAGACGGGGAGAAACTGTGTTCAATGTCCGGCTGGGTAGGTGACGGTCAGGGGGATGAACCAGGGTCGATCTCCTCTATAGCTGTCTGGCAGCTCCACCGGGCATCGGCCATAATGCTCAGACTCCGCTGTCAGAGGGGGGGGGGTGGAAGGAGACAAAACAGGGAGATGGGTAGAGGCTGAGCCGGATGTCCGGTTTGGAGTTGGAGAGATGAGAAACCGCTGTCCGAACAAAATCCAGATGGGCATGGGGATATTGTTTTGGTGATTATCAAGGTGCCATCAGCAGGAGGCTCGATTGCCGGGAGAGGCAGACGCCAGAGAGCTGGAGAAGACAGTGGGCCGAACGGGGGCAGGGGGCGGGCACCATCTCAGAGTCAGGCGTTTTCCTGGCCCGATCGTACAGTAGACATCACGTCCTTGAAATGCCCCCAGGATGGAGCGCCTATGTAAAGGGGGATCAGAATGGATGCCCCAACAGCTCAGTTTAGGAGTGCCCCGGAGCCCCCCTCGGAGGTGGTCAAGACTGGTCCCAGTCGCCATCTTGAAGTCAGGCACTGCCCTGAGAAGGCTCTGCAAAGAATAAATTGGCCTCAACCAAGTCCCTGGGCTCGATCACTATATCAGGTGGGATTCCCAGTAAATCCCCCATTGCTTCCATTTAGAAGTTTAGTGCTTCTTGGAAATGCCCCTATACAGTCACTGTGGGCACCATCTTGGAGTCAGGCACTGGCCCCCGGTCTCAATTCCATTAAGTTAGGGTTAGAGCTCACTATAACTTTGGGGGCAATTGTGGGCACAGCGTTTGTTCCTCGTACCAGAGTCATCTGTGTCTTCCCCCTAGGAGTCACCCTCACAAGGCTCAAGCAGTGCACGCTGAAATCGCACAGTGGTACATGCTTGGGTGTCTCACCCGCTTCTACCCTTCTCTGCAGCAGGTTAGGCCACTCAACAACGGTCCTGCAGGTCAGTGTCACAGCGCAGGGGGGGAGGGGCGCTCCTACCGTTCCATTCCCCTCTGAAGCAAGCTGCGGCCGGTGGGCGTGTTGGGACAGTTGATCCAAATCCCTGTTAAAAGGATATCTGCCGGTTCGTGAGAGGTCTGCAGGATGTTTAGCCCTCTCCAGGGCCCACCGATACTCCTACCGAAGTCCTGGTCTCCCAGGAAGTCTCGGTCGCAAACACAGTGTGCGGGCCCCTCCCCCTTCGATAGCGGCTGCCTCGCACCGATGTTACGGGCAAAACAGGTCTCCTGCTGTAGCAGCCATCTCCTGCTGGGGGGTGGATCGTAGTGCTGTGCTTTGGGATAAGAACGAGGGGGGTGGCTCGCAGATGGTCTGTGCAGGAGCCCTGGATGGCACAGCTTCAGACCTACGGTCTCCGATAGTAGTCTCGGCTTGCTACAGGCTTGGGTCATGGGCGCTCGAAATCGTTGCAGCTCATTTTTCGGTTTTCCGACATCCCAGAACAGCGGAGCCGAGTTCTAGAAAGGCTGCAGGTGTTCCGGTTGCGGAATTCGCTCTCCAGGTGGGTTTTTGATGCGGCGAAACACCGATACGGATGTTGAAGCGCGGGTTCACAACGGAGCATCGGCTTCAAACGGCCGTCATGGCCGTTGGCTCCTCCTCCTCCATATGTATGCCTAACAGAATATATTTAGGGTCTATCTGGATGTGTGTATGGAGTATATTATTTAGTTCTTGCAGGATCCGTGTCCAGTAGCCACGAATTTGCTGGCAGTCCCATAAACTGTGGATGAAAGAACCGCACTCCGTTTTGCAGCGCAGACACTCCGGCGTCTCCGCCCTGCCCTTCGCATGTAATTTTGCCCTGTCGTAATATACCCTATGAAGAATTTTATACTGGACCAGTCGTAGCCAAAGCTTAATTGCCACCTCCCTCAGGTGCATTAGTGCCGTCTCCCAATAAATGTCTTCTAATGCGCCCACGAGGTCCTCCCACTTATCCCGAAGCGTTAGTAGGTTATCGGGCCCATTGTTTATTAGGGTTTTATACGTCCAGGAGACTGCTTTCTCTGGTATCTCCTCCTGGAGCAGCTGCCCCTCCAGCGGGGCAAATTCCGGGAGATCAGTGATGTCATGTCTGCGCGCCTGCCAAGCATGTCGGAGTTGAATATATTTATAGTGCTGCGTGTCTGTCAGGCTATACTCCCTCTGCAAATCGGCAAACGTCATCAGGGCGCCCTGTCTCGTTATGTCCCCTAAAGTGGTAATCCCAATGGCATCCCACCCTTTAAAACCCTTTAGCTTTGCAAGTTCAGGTAGCCGTGTGCCTTCCCATAGGGGTGTGGCCTTGGTCAGTCTTTGTCCCCATTTCATTACATGTTCGGCTTCCCTCCAAGCCTCAATCGCCCTCTGTCTCACTGGCAACAGACTTCGGACCCCGTGGCCCCCATATATGTAGTGAAGATGTGAGTTTTTGGAGAATTGGAGCCTCTCTAGGGCGTAGGTGGAGTGATCTTGGGGAGCATGCCCCCACTCGTTGATAATTACGAGGTGTGCCGCTCTATAATATGCTCGGACATCTGGCAGTGAGATTCCCCCATTGTACTGGCTTCGTTGCAGCGTTTGCAACGCCACTCTAGGGTGGCCTCCTTCCCAAAGTAAGGTTCGCAGCTCGGTGTTTATCGCTCTAAAGATAGCTTCCGGGATTTTACAGTACGTATTCTGAAAAATGTATAAGAACTTAGGCAGTGTAATCATTTTAAACATAGCCGCCCTCCCAAGTAATGTCAGGGGAAGACGCCTCCATCTGGTCACGTCGTCCCGGAAGTCCGCAAGGATACGCTGAATATTGCGGGTTAGACAGGTTGTCACATTTACCGAGATATAAAGTCCCAGATATTTAAAGCCTTCTTCGGCAATGGGGAGATGTACGGGAATGGACTGCATATCAATGTGGCCCCCTATTGAGTATATGGTCGATTTCCCCCAATTAATCTTATACCCTGCCTGCACATCGTAGTCTTCAACTATACGAAAAGCAAGCATTGGCATAGCCAATAGGTCTCGCCTTTGGGACCTTATGTGTTTAGCCAGAACTTTTGGCTATGTTGTAGAGCATTGTGGCTGCTGTGCATTATGTTGAAATGTTATAATAAAAAGTGTTAAGCATTTTTGTTACCTTTAGACAAACGAAGACGACATTATATACAACTGAAAAACCTGATTAAAAAAGACTTCCAACATAAAAAATGTCTTCTAGTTTTTTTGTACTTACACTGCTGGCAATTTCTTCCTGCCTGTTCTCATGCTTGTTTGTTATAATTTTTTTTGTTATGGGGGAGCGGGACATAAATAACGGGGTAGTGGAGGTTGGAAAACAGTAATTTAATTAGAACACGAGCAGCGCACGGACACTAGGGGAGAATCAACAGATGCCAGATTCCAAGGGCAGACTGACGTGATGCTTAGGTGGTGCGCTGATGCAAAATGGTGGTGGTGAATGATGTTTGGTGCTCAGGTGGTAACACTATATGGTGTGGATTGAAGGTACGTTGTGGATTGTGGAGTTCTGGAGTTGAAATATGTTGTTTGGTGTGTAATTATGCGGTGTGTATTGGAAATGTGTGGAGTTTGATTGTGTGGCCTGGAACTGTGGTGTTGAGTGAAATTATGCTTAGTGAAATTGTGTCATGGTGTGGAGGGCATTTATGTTGATTGGTGGTATGTGGTATAGAGTGCATTTATGTGGAGTGTATTTATGTTGCATTGAGTAGAGTGCAATTATGTGTCGTGTAATTATGTGGCACTGAGTGGTATTATGTGGAGTGTATTTATGTTGCATTGAGTAGAGAGTAATTATGTGGTGTGTAATTATGTAGCACTGAGTGGTATTATTTGGAGTGTATGTTGCATTGAGTGCAGTGTAATTATGTAGCATATAGTTATGTGGCACTGAGTGGTATTGTGTGGAGTGTATGTTGCATTCAGTAGAGTGTAATTATGTGGTGTGTAATTATGTGGCACTGAGTGGTATTATTTGGAGAGTATGTTGCATTGAGTGCAGTGTAATTATGTGGTGTATAATTATGTGGCACTGAGTGGTATTTGGAGTGTATGTTGCATTGAGTGCAGTGTAATTATGTGGCGTGTAATTATGTGGCACTGAGTGGTATTATTTGGAGTGTATGTTGCATTGAGTGCAGTGTAATTATGTAGCATATAATTATGTGGCACTGTGTGGTATTATGTGGAGTGTATTTATGTTGCATTGAGTAGAGTGTAAGTATGTGGCGTGTAATTATATGGCACTGAGTGATATTATGGGGAGTGTATTTATGTTGCATTGAGTAGAGTAATTATGTGGCGTGTAATTATGTGGTAATGAGTGGTATTGTGTGGAGTGTATGTTGCATTCAGAAGAGTGTAATTATGTGGCACTGAGTGGTATTTGGAGTGTATGTTGCATTGAGTGCAGTGTAATTATGTAGCATATAATTATGTGGCACTGGGAGCGGGAGGGGCGACAGGGAGGGAGAGACCGTCTCTAGGAGCAGGCTGGAGGGATGGGGGGAGGGAAGGAGACACTGTCTCTAGGAGCAGGCTGGAGGGATGGGGGGCGAGGGAGGGAGACACTGTCTCTGGGAGCAGGCTGGAGGGATGGGGGGCACTGTCTTCTGCTCTATGGGGAGAATAATTAACTGCAGCTCTTTCCTTCTGAAGAGCAGGGTCGTTTTATTTCACTTTTCTATTAAATCACGGCGCTGCGGCGTCGCTTCCTACAGCAGGCCTGTCACAGGGCTCAGCAGCCTAATCAATTACCGTATTAAAAAAACCAGTTCAAACGTGCCAGCTCAGAATAAAAAAAACAAGTTCAAGTTGGGCCAGCAGTTCCAAGTCAAAGGGCTCTTGTTACAACTCGGCATACAACTCGGAACCTAGTGAAAGCGACGCGCAAAGGTAGTGAGAAGCCCCTCCAGGCAGCAGGAGATGGGTAGGGTTACCTATGGGGTGAGATGTCCCTCCAAGCAGCTGAATGCCGGATGAAATGCCAACCTCAGGCAGCATGAGATGGAAAGGTTGCTCCTCCGGGCAGGACGGGGTGGGCGAAATGCGCCTCTAGTGAGCACGAGCCTGGGTGAGATGTACTGCTGCGGCCAACAGGCACCGCGCTCCCCGCCTGGCAAGTTGTGAGCACTGAAGGGGAGTGAGAAAACACATCCTCAGCCCAGCCCCGCACCCCTGATGTACTGCGTCTCCGGGAGCGGGAGGGGGGTGACAGGGAGGGAGAGACTGTCTCTAGGAGCAGGCTGGAGGGATGTGGGGGAGGGGCGAGGGAGGGAGACACTGTCTCTAGGAGCAGGCTGGAGGGATGGGGGGCACTGTCTTCTGCTCTATGGGGAGAATAATTAACTGCAGTGAAGAGCAGGGTCGTTTTATTTCACTTTTCTATTAAATCACGGCGCTGTAGGGGCCCCATCATATTACATAGTGCTGTTGGCTCACGGAAGCCTTAGGTCAGACATACGGGCGCGGCATTGTGGTTCATAATTTTTTTCCCATTGTTTCATTTGTTCTGATGGCATTTTTGCCCTCCAAAACATGCCTATCAGAACAAATAAACATGTCTGAGAGGGTGTGGCGTGAGATAGAGATGCTGACTTCGGGACTGGGAACCGGGTTGAAGTCTTAGCATGGGCTCTCCCTGTGCCCACAACGTGTGTACCGAGGAAGCCACAGCTGCGTTTATGCTCTGAGGGTGAGGGGAGGGCTCCTAACCCGAGAAGGGAGGGGGAATGCCAAAAATATAAAGAGCAGCAACGGAAGGGAAAGATAAGGCGGCAGTCATATAAATGCCATAAATGGCGTCCAAAACATGAAACACGACGTCTGTGAAGCGGACGTCGTGCTGAGACACGAGCGGAGGGAAAGGAAAACAAAACAAGCACTAGAAATCTACCCGCGAGTGGTGTGCACGCGCGCGCTACAAGGGGCGACCAGCGCTGACCACCATCTGTTTCCAATTAACGCGACCGCGAGACGTGGCGCGATAATTGGAAACAGATGGCGCTGCTGCTCGCTCCGAGCACCCTAGGCCAGGGGACAGAGAAGGCGGGACATGCACCCGCCTTGGGCCCATTGCGTGCTGTCTTTCTTAGAAAGACGCATGCAAAGCCCAATAGCGGGTGGTAAAAAAAAAAAGCACACGCACGAGCGTGTGTTTAGAGTTGAAAAGCCCTTACTAGATGTCTCGCAGAGCAGCGCACGCACGCTGGCTCAGGCGAGACCTAATAATAGGGAGTGTCTTGTCTGGGTTGGTTATGTACAAGAGGATATCGTCTGCGTAGAGCGAGATTCGCTCATCCAGCAGCTGGCCTCCAGGGTCTTGGAACCCTGTTAAATCTGGGTGCTTTCTAATCAGGCACGCCAGCGGTTCCAGGACAAGCGCAAAGAGTAAGGGGGAAAGCGGGCAACCCTGTCGAGTCCCCCGCTGGATGGGGAATTCAGCTGATTTGACTCCGTTGACTCGTACTCTAGCTCTGGGATTTGTATATAAGAGATCGATCCACGTCCGAAAGTTATGTCCAAAACCCAATTTAACGAGGACTCACCGTAGAAAAGGCCAGTGCACCATGTCAAATGCCTTTTCGGCATCAAGGGATAAAAGCATATGGGGGGTCTCACTCCCTTTGGTCGCGTCCAGCCAGTTTGCCAACCTATGGAGGTTGAGGCGTGTGGGGCGCTTAGGCATGAAACCCGACTGGTCCTTGTGCACCAGGGACGTAATGATCGCCAGTAGCCATGTGGCCAGTATGGAAGCCAATATCTTGGTCTCCACATTGAGGAGCTAAATTGGGCGATAGGAGCCGCACTTTTCTGGGGGTTTGCCCGGTTTTGGGGTGACCACAACCGTGGCCTGGCGGAGATCCGGGGGAAGCATTCCCTCATCTCTTGCCGCCAAAAACATATTTAATAAACGTGGGGCTAGTATATCTACCAGTGCACTCTTAATGGGAATAAACCAAACCTTAACCACATTAGTTGTCTTTTTAGTTCCACTGCAAGCGGTTGCTTTAGATATCGTGGTATTTTCAGCGGGTCATATAGTTTTAGGGCTAGATTTGCACATGCTTTCTTTCTAAACTCTTTTAGATCCAACTCTAAGGCTATTACTCTTGCCTGTTTTGTTAAAATGTTAGTAATTTGCTTACTTGTGAGGTTCATCTACCACATTGCTTTTGCTTCTAAATCCAAAAGAGTGAAATATGGGAGATGAACCTGATAAGTAAGCAAGTTACTCTTTCTTGTTTTGTTAACAAGTTTTGTAAGATCCTCAGAGTTGGATCTAAAAAAGCTTGGGAGCAAAAAAAGCTCCCATCTGCTCCGCTGTAGAGCACATTTTACTATGGCCACATCCTTGTAGACATAGTAAAAGTGGTCTGCGCCTGCTACATGCCATATAGCAGATACTACGTTTTAAATACAGTAAAAAAAAAAAACAAAGACTAACATATGCTCTATACCATGTAGAAGATAGGAAACAAATTTTAGACTAGTGGGCCAGTTGTATCAAAATACTGATCACAAAAAAAGGCTGCAATTTGTGGCTAGTATCTAATTTTGTGGACCGACTCATGTACTAATATGCTGGTTTCAAATTACTTTTCAGACTGGGCATCAGTTCGACCTACTATGGATATTCATTAGGCAGTTTATAAATTGCAGCTTACTCTGAATAGCCACAACCACTGAGATAGATGGTGGTGTGCAAGGGTCAGCAGACCTCCACCCCTATGTTGGCTTTTGAAAAAAGAAAAGTTGTGTTTTAAAGCTGAAAAAAGGGCTGCTTTAAAAATTAAAAAAAGGTTTCATTTCTCAAAAGTTTGAGTGAGAATTGGCTATGGTCCCCTGGGCCACTGCTTGCTCTCCCTGAAGCTTGCTCCCTAATTCATAAAGGGGAATTGGTCCAAGGCTGGCTCATTCCTTTTTTCACAAGTTACCACCCTAACCTGGAAATTGGTAACTTTTCAATTGTTTGCAAACAGAATTCCAGTTTCAAACCATTGATGTATGGGTACCAAATCGCAATTTGGAAAGTTGCGATTCAGTATCCAGTCTCAATCCCATTTTTCAAGTCAGTAAAATTTTACCGACTCCTAAAATGAGTTTTGTACATGAAGAAATAACATTTGTGCAGCTGCAAACTCTGAATCGGAGTATTTGCGACCACAAAAAGTTTAGTGCATCTGGCCCAATGACCGTTATAAGATTTCTTGCTAGACTATAGCAGTTAGTCTGGGGACAATGTGAGAAAACTTATTTTGAAGTATGCACACCATTGCACGGCGTTAAAAATAAAAACTCACAACACCGCCTAGCATGGCACTTGACTTAAATTCAGGCCCAAAGTTTTTCTAAAGTTTATTCCATTTGGCAAATTTGAAATCTCCTGAAAATTCTACTGGTTATGAGTGAGGAGATTGGCCAAGCTAATATTCCCAGGCACAGACGTTTGTTCATAGTGTTTCAAACAAGCAGATTTCTTAAATGTTGGGGCAGGTTCGTCAAGAAAGACCAAAACATTTATCATCTCTCAAAGCACGTTCACATAATGGAAATTTGGCTGTAAGTTTAACAAAGTAGTGCTACTGCAAACTCCCTAATATAACATGTTCTCATGATATATTTAACAGGTTCTGTTGCACCCATCAACAGTGAGACCGAAATGACACAAAGGAGCTGGGAGCCTGCTGCAAGGAAAGAGAGGAAATAGGCCCTGGTTTTGATTAAGGAGTACAAAAACAGCCTCATTGACATTGCCCTGGTACCTTTAGCTGTAATACAGATACACAATGTATACAATTAGCACTGGACTATAAATGAGGCCACACTCTTTTTTACCGTTATCTAAACCAATAATGTGATATCTTTTATTTAAATATGCATGCACTGAAAATAAAAATGTAAGAATTCTGTTTTATCTTATTTTGAAGGTGGGATAATAGTTCACCTTTTTAGGTCGAGCCTAGGCAGCACATGCGCCGCTTTGCGAGCCATGCTGTATTGGAGTATGTTCTTGAAACCCTGCCCACTCTCCGCAATATTTGTCATTGGCTTGTGTCATTGTCCTTCTTAAATGTTGGCGTCTGATTTGTTTTTAGGCTTGTTAGTCCCTCCTTAGTACAGCCTTGTCTGCATTTGTAACCTCCCATGAGGACTGGACCTTTTACTTCGGTTGTTACACAGTACGTCTTCTTAAGTCTGTATGCACTATTTTCTTTAATGAGTTTCTCTTACTGCAGGAGGGCCGGAGGGTCTCTCCTGCTCAGTTGTGACCACCGCTTTGTTTATTTAACTCGTAGCAAACGGGGAGCTCTTCACGGGCCATGGGAGACAGAAGGGGGCAACTCAGCGATGCAATAGGTCTCACATTTACGAGAGTTTAAGTTATTGGCATTGTAAATGACAATGCCTTTTATGTTTTAAAAACCAAAACATAAATAAAAGTCATTGTCATTTACAATGCCAATAGCTCAAACTTGCGTAAATGCTAGACCTATTGCATTGCAGATGCTTGTTCTATATGGTAGAAAGGTGTCAGTCAAGCATTGTAAATTGACTCAGATCCCCCTTCCTGTATAAATGTACAAACACATCATTATTTGCTGCTAATCATAAAGCACTCTTTCGAAGCACAAAAAGTTCAAACTTCCGATGGGAGAGGACGAGCTGGCAAATAATTTACTCAAAACAATGAACAGTACAGATAAACATTTCTTCGCTTCCGTCTCCATGCTCGGTGCAGTCCTACTGTGGTGCTATGTTGTTGACATTTAGCTGACAGACAGGGACTGCATGCCATCTGAGGTGAGAACCCGCAGCGAGGGAGTGAGGAAACAGAAGCTTGGAGTGTTTTACTCGACCATTTTAATTAACTCTGTAGCCTGAAACTGACTGCAGTGATTCTTTAATCCTTAGCAAATTATCTCGGTTTTCAAAATGTGTAAAGCTTTCAAATCAGCACAATATTGCACACAGTTATATACTCAAAGAAAATCATTTAACTTCGTTTTTAGCCATATAAAATGCCAGATATCTTGTGTGACCCTCCAAAACACAGATTAATGCATATATATATATATATATATATATATATATATATATATATATATACACACACACACATACATACAAACATACTTACATACTCAAAAATACTCTTGCTGCCCAACTGGCAAGTTACAAAGCAGGTCTGGCATTACAATCTTTCCTGGTGCCCCCAGTGACCACCTTCTCAGCGGATTCCCTCCAACAGTGCCCCTCATCCCTCCATAGGTATTTCATTTGTTTTATAGCACTACACATACCAGTGTAGGGCATCAGAGCACTTTACATCATACACTCATTATGACAAGACAATGAGTCAAACTGTGTAAATCAGTGTAGAAGCAATGTTCCATAAGACAATGAGGACTACAAGCTGTAGGAGTCTTATATCGTCCGTACTGGTAGGCAGTATATTTTAAGAGTGTTTGGTCTGAAGAAGCACAAACTCAGGATTTAAAACATAATACAGTGGTAGGGGTTGGCTTTACTAACGAACAAATCTTTGTAACAAAAGCAGTAACTCACTGAGCTATATACATAAAATACAATTCAGCAATGTTAATGTTACATTTCGTTGAAGCAGGCATGCTCATTGATGCAGCTGAAAAGCTGTAAGAATCCCTATGTGACACACAAACTGATTTTGAGACATTTGAAGTAATATATAAATAAACGTGCACCATCTATTTGTTAAAGAGACATGAGAAATAAACATCAGAAACTTAGCTACTGCATCATAAAAGCATGCAGATGATTGTATGAAAAATGAAATCATATTCATTTGAATAACATAGGTTTATATTTCATTAATCAGCCTTAGCAAAATTATTTTAACGTGTAATAGAATGGTAAAGTGATGTACTAGTGTTATAATGTTCTTAACCATCCTAGGGAAATAGAATTGTGTAAGAATTAATGAAATCAAACATAATTTAAATAACTTTGTGTGTGTTATTGAGGGTTTCCGTTCTGAATTCCATCTTCTGCATATGTAAAACTGTGCACCAAATGAGAAAAGAAAAAAGCGGTGCTAAACAGTCATATGAAGTGTAACTCTCATAAAAACTTTAGACAATAATCTTCATGTATGTACTAATATGGAGCACTTGAAACAAGATTAATATTTTATCATTTGAAATAATTTTACAGTTTGGTACTTTGAAATTGCAGTAAAATGGCATTGTTACATGAAATCTTTGCAACAGAATTTTGAACATATCTGAATGCTTAAAAGTTGAAATGGTCTTTTAGAATATCGCTTTACCTCTATGAAATGTATATATTTCACTACTTATACCCTGCATAGTCTTAAAATGACTATATTCTAGGCCTGCATTTTACTATTCTGTACTGTCTTATACTCGTGAGAAGCTTTCTCAAACTTACATTGTGAAGCTAAACTGTTGCTTCCTAGAAGGAGTTCACTGGCTCAGAAGGGATTTTTGCAACAAAATTTGATACTTTGGTAACATTTGCTATGGGAAACGGTCCTCTTGAACTCGCTCTCATGCCTGCTGCTAAAGGATCATTGTTTGGAGGTTTACGTGCACCGGATGACCTACAAATTACTTGATCAGTACCACCTCTTTCTATAATATCTTTATTCCTTTATGCTGCATGACAATCATCTTATATGAACTGACCAATGGACTGAGTGGTCTGACATGATGAGGTGACCAAGGAGGTGTCACCCCAGAACCAGAAGGCTATATTATACTTTGATCTGATGAATGAAAAGAGAGATTTGGTTGGATGGGATACAATACGGTTCAGTTCTGTCAGTCGAACGGATTCAAGAGAGACTGCTTTTGGCTTTCCTGCAACTCTTTCCATTAATGCTCATCCCTTATGGACTCTGCTCACTCCCTCCATTTGGACTGACACATATGCTGTGTGCGCCACTCTCCGACTCCTTTCCGATGGTGCAGAGCAGGAATATCGACGTATAAATATCGAGGAACATAAATATTGCTGCAGAAATATTGTGGGGAAGAAATATCGACAACAGAAATATCGTGGACAAGAATTTTGCGTTTTTAGTTCAGTAGCGGGTTGTGGGTTTATAGGGGAATAGGGTGGGAAGTAATTTAATTATATTAAATTTATTGAATAATTAATGTGTTAATTGATTAATTAATAATAGTTTAATAATTCATTAATTTCAATTAATCAATTAATAATTAATTATGTTAATTGTTTAATTGATTTTAGGTGTGTGTTGTGGTGTTTATATGTGTACGTGGTGTGAAGGGTGGTAAGTAATTAATTTTTTCTTGATTAATTATTAAATATTTATAAATTAATTTCCATTAATTATTTAGTAATTATTAATTGTAATTGTGTAATTAATTTTAGGTGTGTGTTGTGGTGTGAAGGGTGGTAAGTAATTAATATTTTTATTGATTAATTATTAAATATTTATAAATTAATTTCCATTAATTAATTATTAATTGTAATTGCGTAATTAATTTTAGGTGTGTGTTGTGGATATTATAGTGTTAATTAATGTGTAATTAATGATTTTGTATTATCTTTGTTAATAATAATATATGTAATTTTATATATTAATTATGTTAATATTGGAAATTTAATTTAATAAAAATGTTGATGTTTTTGATTTTTATTGTTGTGGGATCCAGCACTTTCCCTACAGTTGCACTCACTGGAGTGGGAATAGTAATTTTTACCCCTACGCTATCCAGCACTTTCCCTACTATTGCACTCACTGGAGTGGGAATAGTCATTTTTACCCCTACGCTATCCAGCGCTTTCCCTACTGTTGCACTCACTGGAGTGGGAATAGTAATTTTTAGCCCTACGCTATCCAGCGCTTTCCCTATTGTTGCACTCACTGGAGTGGGAATAGTAATTTTTACCCCTACGCTATCCAGCGCTTTCCCTACTGTTGCACTCACTGGAGTGGGAATAGTAATTTTTACCCCTACGCTAGCCAGCTTTTTCCCTACTGTTGCACTCACTGGAGTGGGAATAGTAATTTTTACCCCTACGCTATCCAACGCTTTCCCTACTGTTGCACTCACTGGAGTGGGAATAGAAATGTTTACCCCTACGCTATCCAGCGCTTTCCCTACTGTTGCACTCACTGGAGTGGGAATAGTAATTTTTACCCCTACGCTATCCAGCGCTTTCCCTACTGTTGCACTCACTGGAGTGGGAATGGTACTTTTTTAGCCTTGAGTCCATCGAGAAACTCCTGCGCCTTGATTTCTGAAGTAAAAATTTGTGAAGCGCCATTCTGGATGACCTTCAATTTGGCGGGATTCATAAGAAAGACTTGTGCTCCCAGCTGCTGAAATGGACCAATTAATTGGCGAAGGCGCCATCTTCGCTCCACGGTGATGTGGCAAAAGACAGGCTTGGCAAAAAAGGATACCCCCTCAAAGGATTTTTGCGAGTACTGTCTAGCTTGGTCGAAAATAAGCTGCCTCAGCAAGAAATTCCCCAAAAAAACGAGGAAAGCTCGTGGCTTAGTAGACTCGTTAGTGCTGCCAAACTGTTTCTTTAATGTAAAGGGGAAGCGGTGGGCTCGTTGGACTTCGTGATCCCAACACCACTCGGTCTGCTCGGGAAAAGCCCCTCTCAGAAGTTTTATAATATAGCGCCGAGGATCTTCCCCTTCAACTCCTTCGGGAATCCCAAGAAGGCGGAGATTGTTTCGGCGTTGCCTATTTTCCTGTTCCTCCAACTTCCATAGAACGTCTGACATCCGATCGCCCTGGGAGGTACATTGATTTTTAAGCAGTACAACATCCGATTCAAGGCTTTCAGTGCGTCCTTCTACCATAGTCACTCTTTCGCAAATGTCAGAACAAGTTTTATTAAGTTTTCGAATACTTCCTTGGAGTTTTTGGCAGCACATTTGGCCTGCTGGTTGTCTACCCGAGCTTCCTCCTGAAATTGCTTGATTGAGTCCAAAATAGCAGCCAGAGAGGGCTCGTCAGGCTGGGCTAGTGAGACACAAGGTGTTTTAATGGGTTCATCATTGTGAGAGAAAGAAAGTTGAGACCCAGAGTAGTCCCATTTAAGATGATCTTTCTTGTCCTGTTTCTTTCCTCTGCTTCTTGCCCCCTGACATTTCTGTCTTCGAACCGTATTTTTCCCTTTGGAAATATCGCTAAGATTGGATTCAGAGAGATCACAGTTACTGGAAGAGGAAGAGCTTACTTCGGCTGGGGAGTTCGAGCCGTCTGAAACCGAGAAAAAATGCTCCCCCAAGGGGTCTGGGGATCCTGGAATTGATAACCGTTGTGTGCTGATATTTTTTAAGCCAGAGATCTCAGTAGTCGAGGGGCCCCAGATATCGTGATCCTGGGGAGCGTTTACAATTGGATTCATGCTAATGACAGCATCGGTCAACAGGTCAATGTCCGCAGAGGGATCGATAGCTTCCGTATTAATATTAAATAGAGTTGTATCTGCTATCAAAGACCGTTGATCTTGATCTGTCAAGCCAGTTTCTGCTTCAAGTATACTAGTTAAAGGCATAGTCGTAGATTGCTTGATTAAATTGGCCGAGGCTGATTTTGTAGAGTCACTTTCTTTATTAGAGTTATTTGTGGATCTTGTCCCGCTTCAATCAATCAATCAATCAATCACGGCATTTATAGAGCGCGCTACTCACCCGGGAGGGTCTCAAGGCGCTGGGGAGGGGGTAAGTTACTGCTCGAACAGCCAGGTCTTGAGCTGCTTCCTGAAGGAGAGATGGTCCTGGGTTCGCCGAAGGGGAGTGGGGAGGGAGTTCCAGGTCTTGGCTGCCAGGTAGGAGAAGGATCTTCCTCCGGCGGTGGTTCTGCGGATGCGTGGTACGGTGGCGAGGGCGTGGCTGGTTGATCGTAGCTGGCGGGTGGGCGTGTAGAAGGTCATGCGGTCGTTGAGGTACTTTGGGCCCAGGTCGTGGAGGGCCTTGTGTGCGTGGGTGAGGAGTCTGAACGTGATTCTCTTGCTGACGGGGAGCCAGTGCAGGTCTTTCAGGTGTCCGGTGATGTGGCTGTGTCGGGGGATGTCCAGGATGAGTCGTGCGGAGGCGTTCTGGATGCGCTGGAGTCTTTTTGAAGTTTGGCTGTGGTTCCGGCGTAGAGGGTGTTCCCATAGTCCAGTCGGCTGGTGACGAGTGCCTGGGTGACGGTCTTCCTGGTTTCAGTGGGGATCCATCTGAAGATCTTGCGGAGCATGCGCAGGAGTGTTGAAGCACGAAGATGAGACGGCGTTGACTTGTCTGGTCATCGACAGGGAGGAGTCCAGGATAAAGCCCAGGTTTCGTGCGTGGTCCGTTGGCTTGGGCGCGGTGCCCAGGGCCGGGGGCCACCAGGAGTCGTCCCAGGCGGAGGGTGATGAGCCCAGGATGAGGACTTCCGTCTTGTCTGAGTTCAGTTTAAGGCGGCTGTTCCTCATCCAGTCGGCGACGTCTTTCATCCCGTCGTGTAGGTTGGCTCTGGCGGTGGTGGGGTTGTTGGTGAGGGAGAGGATCAGCTGGGTGTCGTCGGCGTAGGAGATGATGTTGAGGTTGTGTTGGCGTGCGATGGCTGCGAGGGGGCTCATGTAGACGTTGAAGAGGGTTGGACTGAGTGAAGATCCTTGTGGAACGCCGCAGATGACTTCGGTGGCCTCGGATCTGAACGGGGGAGGCGGACTCTCTGGGTTCTTCCGGCGAGAACGAGATGATCCATTCCAGTGCTTTCTCTCGGATTCCGATGTTGCTGAGGCGCTTCACTAGGGTGCGGTGGCAGACGGTGTCGAACGCCGCGGAGAGGTCCAAGAGGATGAGGGCTGCTGTTTCCCCGTTGTCGTTAAGGGTTCTGATGTCGTCGGTGGCTGCGATAAGGGCGGTCTCGGTGCTGTGGTTGGCCCGAAACCCGGACTGCGAGGGGTCGAGGGATCCATTCATCTCGAGGAAGGCGGCAAGCTGTCTGTTGACGGTCTTCTCGATGACTTTGGCCGGAAACGGAAGGAGCGAGATGGGACGGTAGTTCTTGAGGTCGGTGGGGTCCGCCGTTGGTTTCTTCAGGAGGGCGGTAAGCTCGGCGTGCTTCCAGCTCTCCGGGAAGGTGGCGGTGTGGAAGGAGGAGTTGATGATGTCCCGGAGATGGGGTGCGATGGTGGCGTCGGCTTTGTTGAAGACGTGGTGTGGGCAGGGGTCGGTTGGTGATCCGGAGTGGATGGAGTTCATCGTGCGGGTGGTGTCTTCGGTGCTGATCGGGGTCCAGTTGCAGAGGGTGGTGGTGGCGGGCGTTGGTTCGGCGGTAGGGTGCGTGGTTTGTGCGTCGAAGCTGTTATGTATGTCGGTGATCTTGCGGTGGAAGAACGCGGCGAGTGAGTTGCAGAGGTCTTGCGAGGGGGTGATGTCGTTGTTTCCGGCGCTGGGGTTGGAGAGCTTCCAGGACCCATCCCCGCTGAGGAAAACAATTTTGCAACTGAAGGTTGCGAAGAGCTTCCATCTTTTGGAGGTCCTCCACCGGCAAGTTTATTTAACATTTTTTTATGGCCCAATGTCTCTCGCTTGTTTTTAGGGGTAGGTTCTGTTTCAAGAGGGATAGACACTGCATTTGTAAGACCAGAGCTAAAATTAACTGGTATTTTTCCTTTTACCCCCCGGGCACCGCGAGAAGTCATGCCCCACTCACCGGTAAAAGAATCAGGTTCAAGAATTGGCGTTTTTGTCGTATTTAAGTCCCGCAAATTATATAAGGGGCAGCACCAAGCAACCAGACAAAGCAACCAGGTTAAAAAAAAGTCCAGCAGGAAACCGGGACCAGTCCAGCCACTCCGGTGCCCCGGAAAAACAAGCAGCACAGTCCAGACTCCGGGGCTCAAGGAAGGCGTCCAGGCTACCAAATCTCTCCCTCTCGAGCTTCCCTGCGTTCTCACAGATATCCGCGGTCGCGACCGCGACGCTCGCAGCAATTCCAGCCGTCGCAGAGGGAATTCAGAAGAACTCCAGGAGCGGCAATCCGACGCCGACACCGACCGTTCCCACCACAGCAGGATCTCCAGGTCAGGCCGCATAGCCGATGACCGAGTAATCTCGTGGCAGAGGTAGCGGTGAGATAGGGAATCACACAAGCTCCATCTTAAAAAAGTGCTAAAATAACATTTATTTTGTACTAGGATGACCATAGCTATCGTCTCTAACTGGAGGTCTGTCATTTTAGAAAATTATCTCTATAACTAGATGGTTCTACGAAATGTATCTAGCCTATTTTCAGTAAAGAGTTACCTGGGGAAGAGGGGGAGAAAAGGAGAGAAAAGGAATGCTCTTTTCTGTGTTCCCTTTTTTCAATTTCCTTTTTTTTTGTCTTTTTTTTCCTTCTTCTCTTTTTTTTTTTTTTTTCTTCCTGCTTTTCTTTCTTTTTATTTAGGGGTTTTTCTTTGCCGCATACCTAAACCTAGAAGTATTTTACTTGGCGGGGCGGGGTGGCGGGGTGTTATTACAGGTTTCATCATTCAGGTTATTCCTGATTGCTCATGTTTGGGGGAGGGCGGGTGGGGGATCCGGGGGCTAGGACTGGGCTGGGAGGGGGGTGTCCCTGGGGGAGACTGAGTTTAAATTAGTTGCTCTTGCTTTTGCTTTGTGCCTAATGTTTAATTTCTATGCGCAAATTTATATCAAAAGTACATATAGAGTGTCTTACAGTTTGATATGTGTATTTCAAATACTCACTTTGGGTAGGTTTCCATGCTTTTCGATGTGTTTTATTAATATGGGTTATTGGTACATGGGTTTAATGGGTTTATTCGGGATTTTCTATACATACTGTATATGTTTTATGCATACTTACTCACAGTGTTTTTTTAATTTGGGGAATCTTCCTACAAAACCCTGATGAATGCAACAAACCTTAAAATTTTGTCTTTGAATATTTGTGGGTTAAATGACATTCGAAAAAGGCAGAAAGTCGCCCAGAGCTTACGGCTGCTGGGGGCCAACATAGTTTGTCTCCAAGAGACACATATCGAAGGCTCTCAGCTGCATCTTTTAAATTCTCTGGGATATAAAGTCATTGGGGGTACAACACAAGGGACTCGAACGAGGGGTGTTGCCATTCTTGCACGCTACAATTATCTACCTCAGTCTATTCGAGTTAAATCTGACCTCCAAGGAAGATGGATGTTTATAGAATGTCGTATAACTCCTGTTTTCTCTTTTACCCTGTGCTCTGTCTATGGGAGTGTCTTGGATGACCCTAGTGTGATAGACCGGGTTTCTGCAGAATTGGTGCACTTGCCCCTTCCTGTTATTATATGCGGGGATCTTAACATCAATTTACCCACTAATTGGGGATTAAATTCTCAATGTCATCAGACTACCCGCAAACCCAAAGTGCTTCAGGCACTAAAAAATCTTTTACATATTCATGGACTAGTGGATGCCTGGTCCTACTTACATCCAACCTTGCCTGGATATACATTTTTTTCTGCACCTCACAAATCTTTTGCACGTCTGGATTTTTTTTTGGTGTCTTCTTCTTTAATTCACTATAGCGAAATCGACCTGCTTCCCCGTATTCTATCCGATCACAACCCCTTAAGTCTTAACATCCGGGGTTTGATTATACGTAAAGAAATTCCATCCTGGAGTTTTGAAAGAGCACTTTTGCTGGATGAGGGATACCAAACTCACATGAAACAATGGATAAAAACCTTTCTTGATAACAATCTAGGATCTGCCCCTGTGATGGTAGTCTGGGATACACTAAAAGCCTGTGTTCGAGGGGAAACCTTACAATTCTCGCTAAAAAAAAACAAGCAGGAGAAGGTACAGATGATGGATTTACAAGCTAAGCTAGCTAAAACTGAGGAAAATCTTATTTTAGCAGTTCAGTCCAAGGGTGAGGTTGACCTGGCACAGTTGGCAGTGGCTGCTGCCAGGGCTGAGATAGGTTCAGTGTTGGCTAAAAAAGCTGCCTCTAAGTGGGCTGTTGCTCGAGAAAAAACATATGAGTATAGTGAAAGGATCGGCCATCAGTTGGCAATGAGAACCAGACAACAGACCACTGCTAACGAAATTCAAAAAATTAAGACATCTACAGGTGCTATAACCAACAACCCAGAAGAAATACGTACAGCCTTTTGTGAATTCTTCAAGGTATTATATTCGGAAGAAGCGGTGGCGTCCCAATTGGGTGGGCAACCGGACTTTAGCAATTATTTGGACTCAATTACGCTATCATCCCTTAGCAGAGAAGAGCGGGAGCAACTTGAAGTCGCTCCCTTATGGGAAGAAATTGCTGGGGCTTTGACTAACCTACCAGACGGGAAAGCTGCCGGGCCCGACTGCATTCCAGTCGAGTTTTATAAGGTCTTTCTCCCTCAAATTAAAAACATTTTTAGTGCAGTAGTTACACAAATCTTTCAGGGAGTTACTCCTCCTCAATCTTGGTCTACCGCTAAAATTATTATTTTTCTTAAAAAGATAAACTGCCAACCGAAATGGGCTCGTACCGTCCAATCACCCTTATTAACGGTGATTCAAAAGTTTATTCTAAAATTTTCGCCACACGACTTTCGGTTAGAATCGAAGGTCTTGTATCCAGGTGGCAGCATGGATTTATCCCTGCTAGGGGCACCACTGAGCACATTCGGAGGGTCATCACTCTGCTTGACGCCGCACAGGTTTCAGGAGACCCGATGGCTGTAATTTTCTTAGATGCCGAAAAAGCATTTGATCGGGTTTCCTGGAACTTTCTCTGGGGCGTCATGCAGAGGATGAACTTTGGGCCTAAAGCCATTCAGGCCATTAAAGCTTTATATCTTACCCCCACGGCCAGGGTGTCAATTAACGGGGGATTGACCGAACAAATAAAAATCACGCGGGGAACCCGACAAGGCTGCCCCTGTTCCCCACTACTTTTTGCTATATATATCGACCCGTTTATTAAAAAACTCGAAGGAAATCAGGCTATACCGGCAGTGAGTAGATTCGGCCTAGAAACCAAAATTATGGCCTCTGCCGATGATTTGGCTTTAGTCACGCCGGATCCAAAGAAAACCATTTTAGAAATTGAGGCAGAGGCTCATGTATTTGGTGCCCTATCTGGATATAAACTAAATCAAGGGAAAACTCAAATTATAGTCAATAAAAATATCATCTGGAACGATGGAAGAGTAGTGACCAAGGCTAAATATTTAGGCATTGACATCCTGGCTGATATCGATCTGATAGTTAGCCAGAATACGGATCCTCTTATTTTAGAGACAAGGAAAACCTTGAGCCGTCTTAATAATCTACATCTTTCTATTGTTGGGCGTTGCAATTTGTTGAAGATGATTTTTTTCCCAAGAATTTTATATTTGTTTAGGGCTATACCCTTGGAGTTTAATAAATCAACACTCTTAAGGTTCGAAAGGCTATTCTCTCAATTTGTGTGGGCATTTTCCCAGCCCAGAAGGGCTTTTAAATTCTTGTCTTTATCTCGGGAAAGAGGAGGGTGGGCTCTACCTAACTTAAAACTATATTATTGGGCTACTGTTTTACAATCTTGTCCCATATTGTTGCAAGACCCCCCCTTAATTCATGCTGTAGGTTTGCCCTCACCTTTTGAACTCCTGCTAGGTCCCGACGCCTGGGGTTGTTTGTGGCGACAGCTGGAATTTGGATACTATAGAAGGGTCAAGTTCAAGACCCTTCTAGGTGTCTATAAAGTTTTTGCAGCGGCACGTAAGAATCTTGGTATCGGGAGACTGAACTTTTACACCCCTGTTAAAAATAATCCTAACTTACCCGATATCTTTGGTCCACCATATTTCCAAACTTGGATAGATAAAGGAGTAAAAAAATTAGGAGACCTTTGTTCATCTAAGGAGGTCTTGCCATTTGAAGTCCTTCAATCTCTTTATGATCTAGACAATAGGGACTCTTTCAAATATCTGGCTGTTAAATCCTTCTTTTCTCGGAAGACAGGGGGGCCCTCAGGTTTTGCCAATTGTGATTTGATCGAGAAACTTTGTGGAACCATACCTCCACGTATTGGTATTATTTATCATTTTTTTTAATGGTTTAATGCCCGAAGACCTGTTTATAGTTTCAACCAAGTGGCAACAGAAATTGAACATTTCTAATAACGTTTTTTGTTTGGCGCTTAAGTACGCTCAAAATGATCTGTTGTCCGCTAGCCTTCAGGCACAGTTCTTTAAAACCTGCTTCTTCCTTTACTTCACCCCTTCTAGGATTGCAAAATGGGGGACTGGGAAAGGTACATATTGTCCGCGCTGTGCTGAATTTAAGGCTGATTCAATCCACATGTTTGCTACATGTGCTAAGTTAGGACCATTAATAAACAAAATTCAAAGCTTCCTTGGTCAGGTGTTATCCCACAATATACTTATAACTCCTTCCATTATTTTATTGGGCATACATGATTCGATAGATAGAAAGAACGGAGGGGCCTTAATTTTCATCGCCATGGCTACTCTTAGATTGTGTATTGCATCTGCCTGGCTGGATCTTAATCCCCTATATTTACGCATTGGCTAGCTAGGTTTTATTCAATTTACTCGCTTGAAAAGGCAATATACGCTAAAAAGGGACGTCGAGCACAAAAAAAAAGGATTAAGCATCTGGGAACCTCTTTCTCGTTGGCTCAATCAGTCAAGCTCTCAAAATAGCTAGGAGAGTGTTTCAGGTTTATTCCTTTACTTTTATCAGTCAAATCAGGTAATATTTTTAAATAGGTGCTAATTATTCTGACGTGGGCTTTGTCTCTATGCACTAGTCACTTTATTCTATGTGCCTTAGTAATTCTCTATAATATTTAGTTTATTGGGGTGTTTTTATCCCCTTTTTTTTTTATAAAGATGTATTGCTACACTGGTCACTTTATTACGTGTTTTTTTATCAAACTGATCAATTATTGGTACATTGAATTTTGTTATTATGATATTTGTGTACTTATATTATTTATTAATATAGGTTCTTAAGGATTTGGCATCAGCTTTTAGTCTCAGTCTTGGGGGGAGAGGGTGGGGAGGGTTGCTGCACTTTGTACAAATGACTTCTCTGTTATTTATTTATTTTTGTCACTGCATTGGAAAAAAAAAAAAAAAAAGGAGTGGGAATGGTAATTTTTACCCCTCCGCTATCCAGTCCTTTCCCTACTGTTGCACTCACTGGAGTGGGAATAGTAATTTTTACCCCTACGCTATCCAACGCTTTCCCTACTGTTGCACTCACTGGAGTGGGAATAGTAATTTTTACCCCCTCGCTATCCAACGTTTCCACTACTATTGTGTTTATTTTGTTATTAAATGTATGTTTTATTTTTTTTAATAGTTTAATGTGTTAAATATAGAATATTTTATTTAATTTTAAAATATTTATATATGTGTATATTTTATTTTTATATAATTTAAAAAGTTTATAAATTAAATAAAGATAATAGTTAATAAAATGTATTTAAGTAAATATATGTAAATGTACACATTTGTTTGTGTTTATATTTATTACATTAAGTTTATTAGTTATAATTAGTTAAAATATATATTAAATTTAATGTATTTTGTTAATATTATTTAATTAATTTTATTTAAGTTATGTAATTTTTTTAAGTCGATATTTTTTACTTCTATATTTTTTACATCTATATTTTCGTGTCAATATTATTGTACTTACCTGTTTATGTATAGGAAGTCGATATTTTTGTTATCGATATTTTCACATCAATATTTTTTTCATCGACATTTTTAACATCGATATTTTAACATGGAACCCTTTCCGATGGGAAACTGCACATGAGCTGTCATGGTTCATGTCCTTGCTGACTCTCCTAATCCTTTTGTCACCCAATGGAAATTCCAAATAACTAGACTATACTGTACTCTTTAGGCAAAGAAATGTTTATTAATAATGTGTTGGCCTTAAATTGAAATCCTAAATAAACTAAATTTTAACTAGAAACTTGAGTCTATGGTTTGTCATGAATTTCCTTTTACCTTTTGAATGTGCATTTTGAATTTGTTTATTGATGCCAAGGAGAGATCAGCTTAGAGAAATATCCGAATATCAAGTATTAATGTTATTGTTTTGTATAGCCCTAGCAGAATTATTGGTTTACATGATTTTGGTCTGGCTAAACTTCTTCAGAAGGTTCAGACTTGCAGTAGTAATCATTTACTTGCATAGTCTGGTTTTGAGAGTCATATACATGAAATAAAATATAAAATGACATAAAATATTTCAAACCATAGCACCCCCCATGCTCGGCGCCCAGTGATGTGGCACCAGTCGCACTGCCCTAAATCTGACCCTGTTGCAAAGGATGGCAATGTACATGTATATAACCCCCTAAACGGACTTCTACAACTCCTACTATACTTTTGCCATATAGAAGATACCCTATTTCGGAATGTTGCTATACCATTCCTCTTATGCATACCGCTAAACCACATTCTTCAAAATGTGTAAATCTGAACTCCTGAAGTTCTCATAGTTGTTCCTCTTGGTAGACATGTTGTCTTCACTCCAGTAATGCTGTAGCTGTTCAACAGTGGCAGCTACCTTCAATAAAAAATGGTGGTCGTGAAGGCGCTAATCACCATAAACTCGAGCTGGAGCACGACCGCTGCAGCACTTCTCCCTTCCACAACCAGGAAAGGAAGGAGTTCCTTCCTGCTTGTGGAACGGAACTCCAACCAATCCTGGAGCTGCTTTCATGCTGTGAAAGCAGCTCCAGGATTGGTGGGAGCTGGCTCACCCAGCGCTCATTTTGAGGCTGGGGGCCTGTGCCAGCAATTCCCTGGCAGTTTCACAACCTTTGGATTACTGGGTCTACACTGGGCATGTCGAATAGGACGGCTGTAGACAGCCGGCCGATCTGTCATGCTGACTGTAGACCAGTGCTGTGATCCTGCATTTGCAGGATTCAACCTCACCCTCACACTGTACACAGCGCCAGCCGTGTCATGACAAATAAATAAAATGGCATTTCATTTATTTGTATTTGCCTGCTGCACTCACAGCAGACAGGGCGATGCTCCTCCATTCTTGAGGAGCCGCCCCTGCTGTTCAACCCCATGACTTGAAAGTCAATACACTTAGGGGCCGATTCCGATCTCGGCCGGTAGGGCTCCGAATCGGATTCGGCTTTACCGGATCCGATTCGGAGCCCTGTTTCCCGACCGAACCGTACGCGGGTCCGGCCGAGCGAGTACGATGCGAAATCTCCGACCGACTCGTCCGGGCGTCCCGACCGCTCCGACCGACTCGCTCCCGGCTCGAACCGCTCCGACCGACTCGCTCGGACTCGACTCGCACCGCGCAATGGAGACGTTTCCCGGCCGGGTAAGTACGATGCGCGCCGCGAGCAGTCCGACCGAGCCGCGCCCGTCCGGCTCGTAAGAGCTGTCGGAGCCGTACTTTGGGGGTCCGTGTCGGACCCCCTGTACGCGTAGCCGCGCGAGTCGCACACAGGGGGACCCATGGGTCCCCCTACCTGTGCGTGTACGGCGCGAATCGCTTCGCCGCGTACCCGCTGTAGGGGCGCCCTTGTCCGACTCGCACCCATTGAGTCAATGGGAGCCCGCGTACGCGTTGTGACGACCGGCTCCCATTGACTTCAATGGGAGTCCGACCGACTCGAGTCCGATAACATACGGACGCATCGTACTCGTTCGGTCGGACTGCACGGGTCCGATTCGGTCGGAAATCTCTCCGGGTCCGGCTCGGTCGGAGAAATTTCCGGCCCGAATCGGAATCGACCCCTTAGTTCCTCATTCTGAGTTGCATGGAGTGATAACCCCGCAAGAGATACTACTTGCCATGATTGTGAGTTTTGCCTGCTAAAAACAGGAGGAAAACGTACACAGTAAATGACCTAGAATGATTGAACAGCATGCAGGAGCGTGCACAATCATCCCAGAACATGCATGTTTCCCCAATTCCAGGACCGGAAACTGGAGATGCTGTAGCTGTGGTGGCGTTACGGCCAGTCTTCATAATGCTGGCCCTAGTATCTTCCCCAATGCTTACTGACCATCTCGTAATGAGGACCTGAGCGGTTTAACAAACCTTGGACTAGCATAGTGTTACCTTCGTATTGTTGTGTAATAATGCCATAAAACTGGCCCAGTCATTTCCATATGTAAAACAGTTCCGCATTCGTCCATTACTGCTTGATCATGCCCTGCTATCTATACTGCAGTTACGCATTTTGTTTTATGCTTTCTGTCCACCTAAAGCCCTCTGAAGGCCTCAGTGCCTATGGTGGCGCTACAAAAATCCCTACATAAATTGCATTTATGTTAAAAAGCGTAGTGCTCCCTGTTGCACGCACCTCAGTGGAAAGTTCGGTCTCAACTACTGCAATGGCATTACTAAGGTCTCTGCTATGGCTCAGCAGAAATGAAGGGCCTTAAACTCAACGTTTCATCAAATATTTGTAAGAGATGTTTCAATCCCATTGCACCTACCTTGGAGGCAATGCACTGGCCCCTCTTTATATAGCACTGAAGCTTCCAAGCATTTTGCCTTGCACATCAATAAGGCTCCCAGTTTTTAGTAGATTTTTTATTTTTGTAGGTGAAAACAGATAGAAAGCAATCTATTGCCATGTCTGTTATTTTGTAATGAAACAAAAGGAGAAAAACTAAAAGTGAGTCCTTTGACGAACTCTGTGTGGTGAAAAAGCCTTCCATGTCAATGGCTATGCATTCTTACAGCCAGGGTTTAATTTGTTAAAGAATGTGTATTGGTGCCCAAAGTAGTGCTCAGAAGCCCTCTGCCATCGTCATTAAACATCGGTGTGTAAAAAAAAAACCTGGTTACTGGTAGTCTTAAATCCACCTCAGGGCTCCTACATTCATGATCAGACACTCCCTGCCTGTTCATCACGGTCGTGCAGGCTCCTACTT
Organism: Calotriton arnoldi; assembly: GCA_963921515.1. Taxonomy (NCBI): domain Eukaryota; kingdom Metazoa; phylum Chordata; class Amphibia; order Caudata; family Salamandridae; genus Calotriton; species Calotriton arnoldi. The sequence goes on from CAWUFW010000790.1 coordinate 1,970,894, forward strand.
TCTCTCTTGATTACTTTTTTTTCAGTGTTTCTCTTCCCCCTTCTTTCCCCTCTGTGTCTCTTTCCCTCTCTTGCTCTCAGAAAATGTCTGGTGAAGAAAAATAAGTGCCGGTCATTAAAAATGAGTGCCGGTAGGCCCCATCGGCAACCACTAGCTCAAATTAAGCATTGCTGAAATGCCCTTGCATGCTGCCTGGTCCTGTAGTAATTCCAACACCTTTTCAATTTGATTGTTGACGCTGCTTAACAACATCAATCACGTCCACTCAGCAGGAAGCCTACTCTGTTTTGGTTTCTGAAAATGAGGCTTGCACTAAAACTAACCAAAAAAACAATTTTCCTGAGTGTTCAGCTGTGGTCCTATCTAGTACGAAATGACTCAACAGTTTTGTGCAGGAGTAACTTAATTATTTTCTCAATCTGAGAATCCGGTTTTCTGTCCATTGGCAACTAGTATTAACTAGATAACACCCCTGAGAACACATAGGGGAAAGATAATAATGGGGAAAGATATAAATGGGGACCGGCTGAATGGAACACCGGGGGCAGAATCCCTTGCCTGACCCCAAGATGGCCGCCACAGTGGTCCTTTACCACGATGTGCTACTACTACTACACCCATCTGGTCATTGAATCTGTGAACTTGCCACCGACCGTTGAGTCCTAGCATTTTGGCCGATGCCCGGTGGAGCTACCTTGATAGCTATAGAGGAGATGGGCTGTGGACTTCCCCCTCGGCCGTCACCTACCCAGCCGGACTTTGGGCAGACTTTCCTTCATCTCTCCGCCGTATCTCCCTCCTACCCTTTTACCTTACTTCCCTACCCTTCTACGCTCCATTTATCTCGTCCTCTATGCTCTTTAAATGTTTTCTTGTAACAAATGTAACTTGTAACTGATGTAACTTTGTAACAATGTGGAACCTTATGTAAAGCGCTCTGATACCTCCGGGTCTAGCCAGGGCTATATAAAACTCATCAAATAAAATAAATAGATCACACTGCTATGGAGGACTCCAGTTTCGAGTATTCATAATTCAGCAACTTTCACAAAAGCAATATACATATTACTTGATACATTCACATTTAAGCACTGTCACCATGGGTTGTACGACTTTAGAACACATGCCTTTACCACGCATATGCCTTCACCACGCACAGTAAGTATAGTTAAGGTAAATTCTTTATGTGTGTGTATATAACTTTAACTTAATTTAGCTTTTCTTTTGGGGGGACCCCCCCGCCTTTTAAATTAATTCTATTTTTTTCTTTATTGGGGGAAAGCCCTCAAACACCTCCCTTTTTTTGTTACCTTTACCACCCTATACCCCTATCCACACACTAAACCTAAAAATAACCTTACTGCCCTATATTCCTTACCACCCCTAAAATTACCCTTACCATTCTATACCCCTAAACCCTAAAAATACCCTTACAAACGTATAATCCCCTACCCACCCCTAAACCATAAAAATGCCCTTACCACTGTATACCCTTACCCACCTCTAAAAATACCCCTACCACCCTATATCCCTAGCCACTGGTAAACCCTAAATAAACCTTACCACTCTATACCCTTACCCACCCCTAAACCCTAAAAATACCTTTTCCACCCTATACCACTACCATGAAGGAATATGAGTGGTAAAGGTATATGTGTGGTAAAGGCCGTTTCCCCTCACCATGCACTTATCTGTATACTTCTCACAGACATAGCATGGCCATTATGTAAGTGGACACACTTTACAGGACCTCTATGGTTCCACCCAATTTCCACAGTTGGACTTACACCATACATTGTTTAACATGAGCTGTTTGTAAACTTTATTGGGGGTGATTAACTAAATAAATGGAACCCAGATAGAACTGCAGGAGAAAATATACAGGACACGTTTTGGTTTTTTTTATGATCTCCTCAACTGTTGTAACTTATCCCTGAAGCAGTCCCTAGATTGCAGAAATGAAACGCACTGACTCATTCCTTTCCACTAAGTAAAGAAAAATAGAACATGAATTATTTTGAATAACAAGAAATTCTCATTGTATTTTGTGGCATTTGACTGCGATTGTATTGGAGTGCATCCCCAATCAATCATTCTAGGTTAGCAACATCGCTCCACTCCACTCCACTCCACTCAGCTGGAAGTCTACCGGGTTCCTGTCAACGAGGATATGGATCCACAGTTATGAGCAATAGTAACTTAATTATCTTCCAAACCTGAGAATCAGGTTCTCTGTGGACGGGCGGACAGTGTGAGCGGGCGTGCACTACTATGAAGGACATCAGTTTCAACAGTTCTAAATTCACCAATGTTCACACCAGCAATAACATTAATATTGCTCGGATATATTCAGATTTAAGTGCTATAGAAATTCAACAAAAATCACGTTGTGTGTTTAACAAAACTGCAACATGGAGCCTTTTGTTTTTATTTTACAGGGCTACCAAATATTGCACAAACATTCCCCAGATAACCTCGTCAAGTGTACATTTTCATATGCATGGATGTGGAAAGTAGTAGATACCAGCTATTTTTACAAAACAACATATAAATGTGATATTCCATTCTATTCTACTTTGTGTTTTTGTAGAAAGAATGGCTATCTTATCTAGGCTTCCCAGCACTAAATCCTCAACTTAGACCAAAACAACACAAACAACCTATCTAAAACAAATACGTTTCCAATAGTTTCCTGAACTTTCCTTCAGACTGTTTCAGTTTCAGGGATATGTGTATGATATACTCCATAAAAGTGAGAGTCTAGTACAAAAAAGCACTGCGTGGTCTGGCCCCAAGACGCTTTCCAGGCTCTTAACACCAATTACTGACACAGGAACCCTAGGTCATCCACTCAAAATAAACTAGATGTATATGCAAAAAATGAATATACCTTTAGATCAAGACTGTTCTGCCTGTAAAGTTTAAGATTTTGGAATACCAACCCACGATACATGCTCCTTAAAAGAGGTTTCAGAATTATTGAAAATGGTTGACGGTCCCTTATGGAAAACCACCCCCTAACTAAATAAGCCTCAAGAAACTTTCTTGTAATGTTGCCTTTGCTCGCCTTTTGGTAATGTGCACTTATTTTCATTTTTCGGAATCTGGCCCACAGCAAGAGTAAGAAGGAGGAAGAGACAGCTACGGAAAAGGAAAAGAAGGGATGAAAAGAACCTGCAACACTAAGCTAAAGAGACTGTTTGAAAACTATGGTGGAAGAAAGCAGCATGTGTTGGAATCAAAACTAGGTCGTCTTAGTGCACCGCAACCATGGCAGTCTGCCGCACTGGTGGCAGGCTCCTAAGAAGCACTATGGGGCCCTTCATTTATTATTTATTTATTTATACACATGAAGGACTGTGTGAGGCTACGGTGGCAGCAGGCTTTGGAGGATCAGTAGGTCAAGGACTGCAATGCATTGTGCCCACTGCTCGCAAGCTAGCTTGGGATATGAAGCAGTCCAATGGGTAGACTATGGAGGATCCACAGGTCCAGGATTCAGACAGACTTGGACGTTCAGGAAAGTAAAAGAGCACTGATAGGTCCAGGAGGAAGACCACATATCCAATAGGCTGAACAGTGACAGGTAGGTAGGGGGGACAAAGTGAAACACCATGTCCGTGAAGTTGAGCAGAGTTGGGGGAACTTCATACTCTGCAAAGATGTGTAAAGACACTTAGATTCACCCTGGACACCAACCTCACCCTCAAGGATCACACCTGCAAAAACAAATAACAATAATAATAGATGGCCTGGTACCAGCTCTCTCTTTTAAAGAAAGTCAAACCATTTTATCCAGAAAGGTATTTCAGAACTTCTGTTCAAGCCCTCTTACTCTAACATCTGGAGGGTGGTTTTGTACTACTCCATGGCCTCCCAGACTCCACACTGGCACCCCTTAGGTCTAACCTACATGGTGCTGCACGTCTCATTCAGAACCTGAAGAAATATGATCACATCACCCTCACAGAACTCCATTGGCTCCCTTGCAGGCCCACACAATCTTCAAAACAAGCTGCATCATTACTAAGCTATTACGACCAGCAACCCCACTTATATTGCAGACAAGCTCACAATAACTGGTGGCTCTTGGCAACCCCACCCTCCCCCATAGCCAGAACACCATCACACTGGTAACTAAGAAGTGTAAAAAGAAAAACAAGACAGCTGGCCTTTTCTATCCATGTACCCAAGATCTGAAACAACATCTCTGTATGCATCATGACCAGGCCAAGGAAAGAATTCAAGACTCGCCTCTTTAATGAACACTACATCACAGTGCATTAACGATCCACAGCCCAGCTTCCTCTCATTTACTTGCTGACTTTAGGCAGGTCTTTGACCATGTACAGCAACCTGTTGCCTTTTGACTAGGTCCTTGCTATAGAAATACCATATATATACATACATACATACATACATTCAAAGTTCTCTGATTTCACTCAAGGCATAGCTTTACCTGACCTTGTCCTTGTAGAGGCAAGTCCCACCCAACATGAAAAGCACATCAGATTGCAGAGAAATTAGTTTCCCTGCTTTTACACAGGGATGCCCTGGACCTGAAATGTAGCAGGGAAACACAATAGCTTTAGCTTGGTATGTCATTGTCTCCCTATTTCCCACTGCTGCAGTTTCCACACTGGCACTTCTGGCAAACAATAAACGAGATGTGTCCATCAATGCTACAACAACAGTAAATAGCTGCTGAGTGGCATGCTCGCAGCAATACATACAGTGCTTGATTTGAGCCTGTGGTTTCCAGTGCTAGGCACCGGCACTTAATTCTTAGCAACGGTGCTTTGTGACTGTCTGCCACATAGTGAGGCTGTCTGCAAAATTTGGGTATGAGCACAACAGCTGTTTATTAATTTAATATACATTAACAATCACTAATATGTGCCACCCAAGCCATTCTTATAGCTTTGGGGGCTTGGAATAGTATGATTTGTCACACTTGTAGGAGTGTGATTGTTAGTAGTTGTGTTGGTACTGCCATTGGCAGCGCTGGGAGGGGCAATCTGTAATGCAAGCTGCAGTGGCCTCCTGACGAGAGCCCTGGAACTTATTGTTTTACAAATAAACCGCTGAACACATACCATATGAATCAAATCTCCTTCAGAGTAGGGCCCCTTACATGCTTCCAATTTTAGCCCGCTTTGCAAAGCTAGAGATGTATTTTTTTTAAGCAGTGCGAAGTTACAAGGTGTAGAACATCACAACCTTGCACATGCCCAGCTGGCAGGGCTGATGAAGGAAAGGTGGTCCAGTAACTATGGTAGCTTCAATGGATAGGTCAAAAGAGGGGCTATAAGAGGGCGGGGGCTAGGTGGTTACCTTTAACAGGGCAAATTTATAAGAGGAGATGGGTGTGGTGAGGATTTTCCAGGTATTAGTCTGCTGGTTACAGCAGTTTTGTACGGTGACACTCCAAGCGTAGTAATGTTTGTGAGCTCAGATGTGCCACATTAAAAGTGACTTTTGTACACTACCTCGGGGTCCATGTTCCATAGTGTCTTCACTTCCCGTGATCTGCTGCAAAAGAGGAAACGGGACAGGGCAGAGACCCGCATGCATATTCAACATCCAGCAGGGGTCAAAGTTCAGCCAATCTTAGACACAGAAGGTTGGAATTATAGCATGCTCTGTTTACCAACCGGATATACGACACGAGTTTTCACAGCTGAATCTGGGAGTAAGGAAGGCTGTGGCTGGAAAAAAAAGGCAGAAACAAAAGGGCCTTGTTGGGGGGACTGGAGAGGGCCATTAAAACCAGGGAAGTGCTCATCTTCCCTGCTCTGTCCTAGAAAGAGAGAAATATACAGGCTTCCGCAGCACACACTGCTGGGAGTGAGCGTCCTGTGACCAGACAGAGCAACTCCTGGGAGCAGGGGCGGCCTACTCGTTGGCTCTTCCTTTACTAAACAACCCCTGGCAGCAGGGGCGGCTGTTTGGGCCACAGATGGGTGGGTCTCTCTCCAGGAATCCCCTCTCAGCACCTGCTGTTCATCTCCTCCAACTCCCAGCTGGACGGCTGCCTGTAAGAACAGGGAGTGGGCACGAGCCTGCACATCTGTCAGAGGGGAGGGGGCAGTTTGGAAACGTGCCCAAAGAACTGGGAATGGCAGGACGAAACCAAGAATGTAGCTGGGGGCTAATTGTATCAGCAGACCAGCCGTACTATAGCTCAGCTGTTTAACTGGTTTGTTGTTTAGGTGATTCCAATGCTTTGTATTCTGGCTCAAATTAGATCTGTTGGCTCCAGTGCTGGCGGACCAGGTATTCTAATCCCAGCCCCAACATTTGGCCAAAACATTGTGTGATTCTGGGCAAAACACTCTATATCACGGCCCCTCAAGTTGTAAATAGTTGTAATGCAAATACAACATAGACTGCAGTGTGTCCAGTACTGCCCCACCCAACTGTATGCTCCCCGCCAACCCACCCTGCTTTCTGCTGCCGGGCCCAAACAAACACCTTATTCTTATTAGGTACAGCATGCTCCCGCTACACTAAAACACTCAAAAACTATTTTCTCTCCATTAAACTATTTTCTCTCCATCACAAACCTAATATATAGCTGCACACGTTCAAGTTCACATCATTTTGAGGGGGGCCCTTATTCTGATAATTCAGTTAGTAGATGGATAGTGACATTTTACGTTTTTCATTGTTATTTAATCTTTATTTCACTCCAGTCTCCAGGACGTGGAAGCATTCGCTACCACATCCAGACTGCTCAGAAACAAGGAAGCAACTTGAAACAATATATCCGTCTCATGATGCTAAAACCAGCTGACAGGTCGATCTCAGGGGAAACTGATTTGTAATAAACTAGGACATAACATTGTCCAACAAAAAGGCGATCACGGCGGATGAATACTACACAAATAATGCCTCTGCTAGATTCCTATTCTGCAAAAAACTCCAAACAAGGGATACAACCAAATCTCCAAACCTGTGCTGGCGCATCGCCATACAATCTGTACACATATCTGGCTAAAACGGACAGACATATCAAGAATCTTACAGTAAACAATCCGTTGACCGGAAGTAAAGTTCAGTAACAACATTGATGTCATTGCACAGCTGATAAATAACCGCATGCATGAGTGACACAAGTAACTGTTCCGGCCTTTTTGGTTAGCAGCAAGTTGCATTCTGGGACTTGTAGTTTTGGTCTTCACATTGTAAACACTGGCTTAATACCTCAGCATGCAGAAATTATGCCCTGTTTAAAGGTAAGGGTTGGCTGATGGCTTCACTCGAGCAGGGGGTCCATTGCCAGCCGGGTCAGCGCACCCCAGAACATGTTACAACACTGCCTTAGATTACAATAATCTCCGATAGTAAAGAACCCCCTACAAAAGGAGTTATGTGAGGGCATCAAATATGTCTCGGTATAAAATGAAGTGGGTTGTCACTAGCGCAACGACTTTCGACGCAGGTTATTGTCAACACACCGGAGAGAGCTTCAATCTTGGAAGTTTGATGGGAGCAGCAGAGAGATTTACAAAATTCATCATATAAATTACAGGAGAATGGTACATATACAGAGGAGGGTTGAGAAAATAATTTGAAGAAAAGAAGAACTACATTTAGGTGGCTTCACAAATCCACAAAAAACTGGCATGTATGGAGACGGTTTGCACAGCTGCAGCTTCATGCACTGGGAGTCGGCGTGTGTACCAACAAGGTGCTATCAGACCCTGCTCCGTCCTAAAGGGGCCCCTTAAGTGCATGCACGACCCACGCCCACTACTCACCCTCGCCCCCCAGCTGCATGCTGCTGTGAGTTCCAGTCATGCCGCTCCTTCCTGTCTGAATCCGCTGCTGCGGCTCTGGCTCCCGTCCTGATCCCAAAAAAGGAAGAGGAAACCGCTCGCCTGGCTGCCTTTTCCTCTCCTTCCAGGCGCACTTCCCCATTAGATGAGGCTGCAGTGGGGAGAGGGCATGCCGCGGAGGGCTAGGCAGTGCTGGCGGGTTGCGTTTCGGTGCACGGACAGTACAGCAGCAGCCTGTGCCTCCGGCTCCCAGTCCAGGTTCTCGCGCACGGCTCCCACCGCTGCTCACAGACCCATCAGCAGCACAGGGCAGACTCCGAGCTTCAGAGGCGCGCGCGGCCGGCGGCGCGTGCCGGGCGGACTGGGAGCCCGGGAGCGGGCGCGTGCAGGGGGGTGGGGAGCGCGAGCGGCAGCGGTGACATCTGTAGAGCTGCTGCTGCCGCTAGGTAACAACCGCTGGTTCGGTCAGTTGGAAGCGGGCCGTGTGAAAAGTAGCTTTCACCACACACCAACACAATATTATTGCACTATTTTTTTTAAGTATTTCAGGAACCCTATCACTAGTCCTTAGAGAGATTGGGCAGATTCTTTAACATCTTAACGAATTGGAAATAACATCTTCTGTTGATAACATTAAGAGAAGTAATTTGGCATCTCTATATATTTTATAAATCAGGTCATAGAAATCTCTCGAGAAAGAAATTGAGGACGAGAGATGTATGTCGGTGCATATATGCATACCGTTTGTTCAGCAGGTTATCAGTGTGTTTTAGTTAGAGCTTGACTTAGAAAACAGTTCTTTCTAATGCATTTTCTGGGGATTTGAAAGGGGGCAAAGGAGGGGGCGTAACGGGGTTGTGTTACTCAGCCAAAAGGCCCATCTTGCGAACTGCTGTTTTCAAGGCCCTTCGTCATCCTTCTAACATCTTGACAATTATGATAAAGACATTATCGCTTTTAATGTACATTTTGATTCATTTGTAAGTTTTCATTGAGATTTGAGCACTTATTCGGTTCAAGGCTATTGCTAGTTAATAAACACAACTCATTTCATTTTAAGGTGTTCTTGTACATTTTCCATGTCACTGCGGGCGCCGTGTTTCTTCGCAACCTGAGTTAATGCGGCACTTTATTCCAACTGTATACTTAAGGAACAATTCTATTTATTAAAGCCTGTAGAGCTTGACAACTGTATACTTTAAAGTTAACCTCCTAGAGTTTCATTCACCTTCTTCTCACTTGTGTAATGCTACAGAGAGCCCATCTACTCATATCTTAATGTGCAAATACAATAACAGAGGTATTAAAATAAATATTTAAAATGTGAGAGCACTTATTGATTGTGGAACTATGTGCCACTTTAGAGACACTAAACCTGTTGCTGCTAATCATTCACCCAAGCTTAAGAAAGACTCACTTTAACACCAGGCCATTTAATTTATCAGGATATTCTGCTGCTAGTCGCATGAGATGGGCAATATCTAATTTGATAATATTTTAACTCTCCATTTTGTGTTTATTGTGTGGATGCATTTGTTAATACGCAACAACAATGAATTGTTTGGGAAACTAAAACAGTATAATACCATTCTCATTAATGTCAATGCTCTTTTTACTCTCATGATCCAAAGTTACCACCAGTTGCCTAACTTTTTCCAGTGCTGAGAAGTGAAAGCAGGATGGTCCTGGAGACTTCAATTCAGATATATCTTGAATACCATTTCTTTGTTGACTGCCAGATAGATTTGCTACTGTATACCAAGATTTCCTCTTTTTAATATATGCATTTTAAAGTACATTTTGAAAGTTGCTTTGAGGATAATTTGTGAAAAGGGTTAATTTGGCCTTCAATTTTCCCAGTGGGGGCATCTATTTCCTTAGCTGTCAAGATATTAATGAACTAAGACAATACACTGGTTACAGAAAATTAAATGTTATTACCACAAATGCCATACCCCAAGCTGTTGATCCACTAACTGCTTGATAAAATGAAATACGTATTTTATATACCAAGCTAAATCTTGGAGGTCCATATTATTTTAAATAATTTGAGCTACAGATGGGAATAAAACAAGGTTTAAAGCCTGGTTTGGTAATTATTAGGCCTGGAGTAATTTTAATTACGTCAACATTACTCTTTGATGCAGAATTACCAATAATAATGCCATTATGCTTGCTCGTGTAATTAACAGTAATTTGGGAGGAGGATTAGCACAGAACCAATGGATTTAGAGAGCACAAGCAGCTGCTCGGACTACTGTTCATGTTGTTTTGCATTTAGTGCTATTTTCTTAGTGCAAAATGCACCCTCGCGTTCTAAGATTTCTCAGAAGCAGTGGATTGCTGTATCCAGTATCTTCTCATTGCTAAGTGCTGGCTGGTTTCTGGTGTCAATAACTCCATCCATGAATCAGTATTGTTATTTGCAATTTGTTATGCTTTTAATGCTTGGAGGCACTATTTGCAGAGTGGTCAACATTCTCTTACTATGTCTGACCATGACAATATCTTGTTTTTTTCAAAGGAGAAAGATCCAGCAATTAGCAACCAAATTAAACACAGTATTTCTCTTCAAGATTCAATTTCACCATTCATTGTAAATTTGAACTGCAAAAGGCTCGCGTTTGCTTTTTCCCAATAGCATAACTGGTAGCATCTCAAGCAGTATAAGCATTGGGTCATTGACTTGTTTCCACAGTGGAATTTGGAATTATGAGACACTTCAAATGAGTACGATTTTGCGCTAATTGGCCATGGTTAAATTATTTCATGTTATAATGAAAAATTACTTTTCGAGGTCAGGCCTATCTAATTTTAACACAAGACTGTCATTATGTGCCACATGCAGAAATCTGGTGAAATTAGTCAAAACTCGTACGACTGCTTGTGAGATTGTGTCAAAGATCTCAGAGCTCATCTTGGGACCAGCCCTATTTAAAATGTACTTACGTTTCTCAAACACATTTTGCCGTAAGACATCCCAAGGGAGATGCACTGAACTTGTCTCTGTTCCAAAGGTTTATGAATTCCTGATCTGGGGGCTTCTTGAGTTTTTCAGAAGGGCCTTGACTGTGCCTCAAAATACCTGGTTCTCATAGACCTTCATCTAAACAACTGCTAAAACCAAAGCACAGAAGCTCGGTTTGTGCACAGCTTGGATAAATGAGGCACCTTCTAAGTCCTGCTACAAGTCAAGTAAAGGAGTCGGCACACATAACTGGAACTATACACACAGGGTCTAAGAAATGTACGCAAAAAACCAAGCAAGTTTCTTTTTGCTTAAGCACTAGTTTGATAACAATTCTCTTGATGATTTTACAGTTAATTATTGTACAAAGAGCAGATAGGCATACACTCTATGCGGATGGACATTATCACTGTGCTAATGTGAAACCTCTCCAATGTTCATTCAGCATCAAGATAAGAAACATTTTTCTAGGGGACTGCTAATCTCAGAATTAATCAAACCTCAATGCCATTACCCTGTAGCTCGCCATTGAGGTCTCCATTTAATTGCCTGGTGGGTCCTACTATGTGTTACAAACCATATTGCTTCTGTATTCTTTGCATGATGGACCATCCATGGGTTATTATATCCCGCCCTCTTCTGCTTGCATGTTTACTCGGAGTGACAGTTTTTTGCTTAGATGTATACTCTAGAACTATCAGCCTCCCGCCCTTCAGTGCTTGACAGAATTATTCTGTGAAGTCAGGGTTGAATAAATACTCATACATAGGAAGTCGAGTTGTTCTATTCGTAATTTAAGTGAAGCTCAATACAGGGACCTCATCCAGCTGGTCTCTCTAACAACCCTCTCTCTTTCATCTTCTTTCTAGAGCCTCTGCTGGTTCTACATTTCCTCTGACATTACTATAATGACAGCGTCTGGATGCCACACAAACCTTTCCTAAAAACTATTGTATATTACTTTATCATATTAGACAGAACTAGTTTGATGGTCTCCCTTGATTACATAGCAGAAACTATATCCCTGATGAAGTCCAATTGTTATAGGACAAAACACATATCGGCTGCTCACTGAAAGCATTCTGTATTTGCAAAAAAATGTGATTAAAGTTCTTAGACTTTTCTGACTGAACAACTTGTAGCATTTGATGAAATATTTTTCTGCCATGTTTACTCTAATGTTTGCTCTATCAATTACATTTCTTTGAATTGCTCATATCTCTAATGGGATTGGCCTAAAAAATGCTAGACGAGCTAGAACAGTTAGCCATACCATTTGAACTATATGGCATTGTGAGAGGCTGGCTCAGTATATGATGTTCACTTATGTAAGTGGACACCTTGCACTGATCCAAACAACCCTCATGGTGATTTTAGTGGTCTTAGACAAGCTTAGAACGCTCTCTAAGTGGTAGCTGTGGAGGCTTAGTCCAGAAGGAGTGTAAAGCAGCTTGTTTTACCAGAACATAATCCTATGGGTATAGATTAAGTGAAAAAGAACCACACAGTGTATTTATAAAAATATGTATTATTATAAGACACTCACTAACACATACAGATATCCCCTAGTCGGAGATATACCCAATGCACACAATACTTTGTAATAGAAACAGGTAAGTAGCACAGAATACACAGTGGTACCCAGGGGGAGACCAAACCATGTACTAAAATAGTGGTATGCGAACAACAACTTGAGTCAAAACAATATTCAGAGGACGTAGAAGTGCTGGGGACCCAAGGAACCACCCAAGGTGAGTATCTAGGAGCCCCACGGAGGTCGTGTGCAGTGTAGGAATGCGACCGCGTTCTCCGTACAAATCAACGTGTAAGTTGCGGTTGCAATTTTAAAGAATGAAGACCCTTCCCAGTGGATCCTGAAGAAACCCCGTGGAAGACAAGAGGTTGGAGAGCCACCCCACCTGTGGATACCCTTGGAACCAGGTTACCTGCACCTGGGAAGCCGGGTGCATAGGTGTGAAGTGGCGTCGGAAACTGTAGTGAAACTCAATGGGAGACTTCAGGAAGATGCCGCTGCTGGAGAAGGTGATAGTGTCCGGTGGAACCCAAAGGTGGATTCAAGGTGGAGAGTACCTGCAAACAGAGGAGACAGAGTCTAGGTAACCAGGGGGCACGGAAGACGAGTGCCCACCGATGTTGGGTGTTGCAGGAAAGATGACGGTGATCTTGGAGATGCAGCTGTGAGAACCAGGCGATGCTGTGGAAGACCAGGAGCCGTTCAGGAGCTGTCCCATGTCGGATGTCAAGAGTTATTGGGTCGGTGTCCGTCGGGAGCACCAACAAGCCTTGGCAACTGCAAACAACGTGGAAAGCGAAGAAGGTACAGTGTCGGGACCAGCAAGGTCCAGGAGACTCACTACAAGTAGGGGATTCAGGGCAGGCCCAAGCAATCAGAGGAGCCCAAAGAATACAAAGGTGACCCTCAATAGGACCCTCAGGGTGGAGGCACTGGAGTCGCAAGAGGACCTTGAGCAGCTCACCAAAGAAGCAGGCCCACGGTGCAAGCGATGCAGTGTGGTCTAAGATTCTGGTCATTGGAGATGCTTGAGGTTGGGGCTACTTGGAGCCCGAAGATCTTGATGGAAGGAAGCCAACAAGCCTTTGCAACTACAATTCGACGCAGTGCACAGGGGCTCTGACGAGGGATACTGGCCTCAAACTTGGTGAAAGGACTGGGTAGGCCTCGAGGGATGTGAAGAACCACCACCTGTGTTGCTGAGCCTTTCGGAGTCTGTGGGAGCTCAGGATCAGCTTAGTTGCGGTGCCTGCAGATGCAGGGAAGTGACTCCTCCACTTCAAGGGAGATTTCTTCAGGTGTCTTGTATGCCCACAGGCCTTGGAAGGTTTCCTGTATGGAGCACAGGCATGGACGTTGCAGCAGACGAGCAGGGCGAAGAGAACAGGAGCAGCAGGAGTCTTCCCGGTTGCAGCCTTGATGCCCAGAGCGAAGTCCAGTGAAGTCCAGAGTGCCCAGATGGTCAAAGTTGAAGTGGTGTCTGAATTGTATCAAGTCGCACGACAAATCTGGGGACCCACCCCCAGGTAAGCCCTTAAGTACCTTAAGAAAAGGGTTGGGATGATTTAGGGTTCCCTCCCAGGAGAGGGGTTGGACAGTGGGGAGTATACTCCCATGTCCTTTGTCCAGTTTTGCGCCAGAGCGGGAGCCATCGGCTCCCTGAGCTGGCTTGAACTGTACTATGCAAGCACTGAGTGGCACTGGCAAGCGCTCCCACCCGGCCCCAAAAACCTAAACTCTGTCTGGGAGGTGGTCACACCTCCCTGTGACAGGATACCTATTGCTCTGCCTTCCCCTGCTCGAGCTTGGCTCAGCAACAGGAGGGCAGATTCGTGTCTCTGGTCGGCAGCAGCCATGTTGTGCTGTCTGGGTCTAGAAGACTGGTACCAGGAGCACTGAGGGTCTAACGGAGGGCCTTTACAGTGCTTGGAATCATACCTCCCACACCGTTTACGCTGTGGGGGTATGATTCCAGCATGTTTGATACCAAACATGACAGGGTTCATTACAGCCCTTTTCAAGAGGGTAATCGCGTAATGACGCAGTGCCCCTCTATATGTTATATGGCTGTCTCACTTACAACCCGGGAGAATGGACTCCGAAGGCTGTAGGGGTGTCCTGCTCATGCAGGGGCACCCTCACACTTAGAACTGAGCACCCTGCCTTCAGAATTGAAAAGGCCTGCTGTGGGGGTGACTTATAGGTTTTAAGTGCAGTGACCCTAGATATCGGGAACCTATATCTGTCGTAAGTGGTGTTAGCACCAGCTTACACAAGCTGCAATGGCAGGCTTGTAGTGACAGTTTGAATGGTCTCCCATAGGTGGCATAATACATGCTTCAGCCTATGGGGGACCCCTGGGGTACCTATGCCCTGGGTACCATAGTACCATATACCAGGGACTTATAAGGGTACCCCAGTATCCAATCTGGGTTGTACCTAATTACTTACCATAACAATTTTTAGAGGAGAAAGCAGACTGACTGGGGTCCTGATTAGCAGGTTTCCAGTCAGTCTAGTCAGAAACAGCATAGCACCAGGCAAAAAGTGGGGGTAACCATAAAAGCAGATCCTACTTTCCTACAGGTATTAATCATCTAGTAACACCAACCCACAGACCTATGTTTATGTTTCTAGGGGTTAGAACTTGTATTTGCTTTGTGTTTCTTCTTTGGAAAAAACAATGCTTGTCAAATGTAGCACATCACAAGAGATGCTATCATTTGTTACAGCCAGATCTGCGCCCTTATGAATACATAATATTATGGTTCCTGCTAAGTTGGCTATTCAGGGGCTCAGTATCACTTTCAAAAATAGGTTTAGTCGGGACTGATGATCACAAGGTAGAAGAAGAAGGGTCTGATACTGTTTGATCAACAACAGACGCTCCCCCACTCTGCACACCTTCAGGAAGAGCCTCAAGACCTGGCTCTTCGGCTGACTCTGAGCTGCACTCCCCCCGCGCCTTGAGACCCTCACGGGTGAGTAGCGCACTTCACAATTCCCTGATTGATTGATTGGAGGCCCCTAGTTAGTTGAAATTCCGGGGCCCCTCTCGCAAATTATCCCCTAATACCCAATGCACAGGATGTTTTTTCAAACTGACAGCTGCCAGAAGATGAGCTTTTAAGAGACAAACTGTTATGTGAATCTGATGTCTCTAGTTTATGTACTTTAGGTTGTCAATGGGTACATTACATTAGTACAGTATTTTCTCTATAGAGTCTTTAATGTAAAGTTTTCGTTTCTTTGAGTTGATTAATTTTTTCTATCTTTTGGAAACAATATTTAAGAAAACTTGATTGTAATTTTCTTTCAAGATTCTCAAGCCTTTGCATGCAGAAAATCATACGTTATAGTTTGAGAATCATGAGGTTTGTATTCCTGATGTTTCATACCAGTACTTATTATTACAATGAAACATGTCACAATTCTTTCCAATGCCTCTAGACAAATGTAGTGAAAAGCAGTCAGATTATTCTTGGTTTATGCTTACAAATCGAAGCGCATTCTTTGATGTATATCTTTTGACACACACATTTTGGACTTCCAGTGCCGCTCAGAAGGAAGCAGCCTCTGTAAGGCAAGCCATATTCCCCTCACAGAGAGCCTTAATATGAGTTTCCATTTAATTATCTTGTTTACTGGCCCAATAGTTTTACAAGGTCGGCAGATTTACCGCAGACATAGTGGTTTTGTCCGGGGACTTCATCTGCTTTGAGCAGGAGATTCACCTGGAAAAAATGAGGAATTTCCAGAGAACTTAGATGCATAATTATCTTTTCCTTCGATAAGTCCTCACATAGAAGGGTATGACCATGGTCTCACTTGTAATCGTCCAAGAACTCACCACTCCCCTAAACCCCAAAGATACCGGTACCCCTGAAATCATTAACTCTGGAACAGGAGTTACTGGCTGATATTCTGGGCAGGCCTTGGCGGAGCTCCGGAGTTTCACTCTGTGAAATCTCACAGAGTTATCAAAAAACTCTGCCAAATTCCGCGGAGTTCCGTGCCCGGGCGGGGTATGCTATTGCTCGCCGCACAGCCACCATGGAGAGAGAAGCATGTGCAGATGATGGCTCGCTGTGCTAAGAGTGTAGTTGGGGGTAATAATGTCCTATTTAAAATCAAGGCGTTTGCCAAACACTGCTCCAAGAACGCTCTGCAACAACAGACTCGTCAAACACATGCCCGTGGTTATCAGAGCGCCCAACTCTCATTACCAGGCGGTTATGCAACCATTCTCACTCACGACCTGTGCTTGCTCCAGGCTCCACCACTCTTAGTGCTGTGCTTGTCTCAGACCGGGAGAGACGCCACACTAGGGACGCGCAAACACAAAGTCACAAAATACTCCCTCCCGCACCTCATCACCTAGTAAAAAAAGAGGGACAGTAAAAGCAAGCTTACTAATACAAAAGGGGCTGGCAGTGGAAACAAGAGGACACGCTGCCTTGATCACTGAAGTACCTGGTCAGACGCGTGTCCTTCGCCTCCTCTTGGGCCTCCTACAGGCCTGGCTCAACTGTGCCCAATCTCCAAAGCTAGTTCCGGGTCCCGCAGGTTCCTTGCCCAGCAGGACAGGTGCACGCTCCGCTAGCAGGGAGTAACCACCATGCAGCTTGGCACAGCCACACAGATCTCAAATTGCACCTCCTCACTCTCTGGCTAGGACTGTCTCCAGCCCTCCATTGGCCCGACATACACTAAACTGACTGATAAGTGGCTGGACCACACGCTCTGGTGTGGCCATATTTATTTACGGTGCATTAGGTAGTTTCTTCCGGAGCACCAAGCTTAATTAAAGTTTTCAATATGCCTTTAATGAACTTTTATTCATATATTATTAATGCTAATGGTGGGCGGTGGGGGCAAACTCCACTACGTGGCGGAAACAGAGTTTTTTGCTGAACTCCGTGCTCACCATTCTGTAAACTCCATCAACAAAGCAGAGTTAACTGCCCACCCTTAATTCTGGGGCACTCATAATGAGGCCCAGAGATTTCTCCCTTCTGGGATATACAACAGTGGCTGCACTTGAACTGAGTAAACACCATGAGACCTTGGAGTCCAACCTCCAATGAGGCCCAGATTGGATTTTGTAAATGCACTATTAATTACTCTCTAAAAAAGTGTAAGAAAGTGAATTTTTAATTGGGGTCAATGGTAGTCCACAACAATGAATAAAGTCACTAACCTGTTAGGACCAGGCAAATGTTTGGCAATCCACACCAAGAGAAGTCTTATTGTTGGCCGAACACTTTTCATACCTTTGCCCGGTCAGGATTTCTTCATTCCCCTCTCAAAGCCGGAGAGCCATTGGACGACGAGGGCATGCTGAAGCCGTTGGTTTTGGCAACAAAAGTTGAGAGCGGGAAAAGTTCAAATTGCACACCGAGAGAAGTCTTCTTGTTGGCCGAACCATTTTTATTCCTTTGCCCGGTCAGGATTTCTTCGTCCTGACTTAGACTCTCTTTTTTAGAGCTCAGAATCCTCAAGTGGGGCACGGCTGCAAGCACTATCCAGGAAGGTCAAACCAAAGTTGGATAGGCTTGAACGAGGGTCTACTCAACTGGCTTTTTGAGCGGCAAAAAGATCCAAGAGGGATCAACTTGATTTTCTATCCCAGCAATGTCGCACCTTGAGCGGATTGACTTGAGTATTTGGTCCCGGTCCTTCGAAGGTCTGGAAGTCCCACTTTTTCATAGATTGTTGAAGTCCAGATAGACACAGCCAAGGGTCAAGGATGACACTTGGGGGTCAAACCCTACTCCAATAGAGGCTAACAGCAGGGTCCAGGACATGTTCAGTTGGAAATGGTCAGGTGAACACTTAAGGGAAAAGGCTCCTGCAGTTCGTTGCATCCCTGTAGCAACACATGAGGTCAGCCAACTGACCCTTGGAGTCCATTTCTGTGACCTGGATTCAAGTGGAAGCAGGCCCAGCCTTGACAAGTCTCCCACATACTTCCTAACCAATGGGGTAAAAGTTCCCATGGGCAACCCTACCTAATCTTGCAGCACATCCTGTTTGTTTTATTGCAAACTAGCTGAGAATGCACTATTGTAGTGGGAATCCAAGATGCCACAAGCCTCCTGGCCAGG
This sequence comes from Calotriton arnoldi, assembly GCA_963921515.1. Lineage (NCBI taxonomy): Eukaryota > Metazoa > Chordata > Amphibia > Caudata > Salamandridae > Calotriton > Calotriton arnoldi. The sequence continues at coordinate 1,989,284 of CAWUFW010000790.1, forward strand.
GATGGAGCTTATATGCCAGGCAGGGATGTGTTTATGGAAATGAGCAGTCCTCTCCTCCTAAACTACACCAAACTGGTTCTGGGACCAGCTCCTCCTCCTCCCACTGGGCTAGTGCCCTTTCAGCAACAAAGGACCTAACGATAAGAGGTGTCCCTTTCTCAGGCTTTGCCTTGCACTAAACTGTGAATGGGCAGGTTTCACCTCTGTCCCTTTTAAGTTAATGAAGTCCCTGGAATCTCCTCTGCTTCCCTTTTTGAGCTAATATGCATCACATGCCCCACATCTAGTCCATCCTGTCACCAAGCCTAAGCCATTATCCTGCCCTTGAAGCAGTATTCACATCTCATTAAGGTCAAGCACTGACAGGGCATTTGCTGGTCGGCTAATCCAAATAGACCTTCAGGAGCTTCAGAGACAGAAAATGTAACTTTTCTATAACTACTCAATTAATAATATGGATGGAGCCAAAGACTTGCCTTCACTTTGTTCTTCCACTTGACTGGTATCCGCCCTACCAAATGCACCTTTTTCTCATGCAATCTCTTGCTTTGCCTGGGCCTTGAATAAAGATGTGCTAGTTCTGTCTTAGTACCTCAACTTAGAGTTAACTAAGGTTCTGCACAACCTCCCTCACAGCATCTGCCAGAATAGACTCTCAGGAATCTTACTTCTGATTTAAAACAATCATCATTTATCTTCGGGGTCTTCTGTTGACCGACCATTGTTGTTGAGAGAAGGAGTGCCCTAAATAATATTGACACCTGTCCCTGCTTAATTCAAAGAAATAGAGATTGTGTAGAAAAAAGTGAGTTATAGATCAGTCCATCTCCTGTGTCACCTGGAATGTTTCTCGTTTCGCAAGTAAATTGGAAGACCCTGAGTTCCTTCTTGGTTTTGATATAATAGCAATTCAAAGAGGCACTCTCAAAGCTGCCTTATTTTAAAGTATCAACAGAAAGGGCAGACCCTCTGGTGTGTTCATGTTTTGTGCTAAATAATTCTATTTTTGAAATAGCTCACATCCTTTTATTTGGAATGAAATACAGGTTAACGATTCTTTTGATCAATGTTGAAAGAGATATAATTTTTTGATGTGTATAATCAACCAAATAACTCCAGGACCCTGTCCCTAGTATTAGATCACTTGCATTCTCTTTTATGGAAACTGTCAGTCATAGGAAGGCGCTAAGTCTTCTTGCGTAGTTGGAAAGCTAGGAAATTATGATAAGCAGTAAGATTGTGCTCAAGGCCTAGGTTAGAGGTCTTGTGTGCACTATGCACATAGGAGTTCCTGGGTCTTTGACTTATAGTTCCTGGTCAGTGCTGGTTTTCCTGCACAAGAAGGTTCATAATGCAATCATTCATTGCCTGGCAACTAAACAATGAGCTTTGCTAAGGTGTTTTGCTAACACTATAGTTCGTCACTCGGGATACCCATCCTTCATGTTTGTTTTCTCCCCTTCCTCTGTGCCTAGGTCCTGGTTCTCCTATTTAGGTAGATAGGTTGTTTGCTGTGTGCTATATGCTTTATCCTTCTACAGGTACTGGCTCCAGAATTGAACATTTTTGCCTGGTTTTTAGGAATGTCTGCAGATCATCTGCAAAAATCATAACATCACTGATGGCGCAAGTATTGGTAAGAGACGCTCCAATTTACCAATTCTAATTTCATACAAATATAAGATTAAACACTAATGTTCATATTAGCCTGGGTTTTCAGATACAGGGTCATTTTAGTACAAAGCCATTCTGAACAAGGGAGGTCGCTGAACAAGCCTGCATGCTCGAGTTTGCCAATACAGAGAGAGTGTTCTCTGCATGCCATCATCAAAGGTCACCTAAATAATTGTGTTTCTCTTCCTCCTCATTTTCCTCTAACCGTATATGGTGTTTAGCCATATCTTCAGCGACATTCGCAATGGCCATTCGGACTCTTGCAGGGATTGCAGAGGAAGAAATTCCAGAAATGGAAAGACGGGTGCTGGTTATGGGAGACTTTACTGCACCTAGAGCTTCTGAAAAGCGATGTATGGTTATGGTATTATTTTTGCAGAAATAAGGAATATAGTTTTTCCAACAAGGTAGCACAGGAAACTCTTAGCTCTTATGTATATTATGTCATGTTTTGTTATGTTATGTTATGTTGTAAACGCGAAGGTATCCTGGTACTGAAACAGGTGTTTGTGCCTAGCCCTTCCTATGGTAGATTGATTAATTGAAAGCCAGGTCTTCAGCTTCTTGCTGAGTTCAAGAAAAGAGGAGGAGTCTCTATTGTGGAGGGAGGGCCGTTCCACTCTTTAGGAGAGACGTGAGAGAACACCCAACTTCCTGATCTGTGGGATGTGTGTGAGTTGGAGTTCTGCAGAGCGGAGATTTTTGGATGGTTAGTGGAAGGAGATGCAACTGTTCAGGTAGGTGGGGCCTGAGTTGTGTAGTGCGTTGCATGTATGTGTGAGGAGTTTTAATTGAGTGAGTTTGTGTATCGGGAGCTAGTGTAGTTCTCTGAGGTGTGGTGTGATGTGAGTTCTGTGTGGGAGATTGAGATTGAGGATGAGTCTGGCTGCTGAGTTCTGGATGGTTTGTCATATTCTAGTAAGTTGCGTGGTGATCCTGGCGTTGAGTGTTCCCACAGTCCAATTTGCTGGTGACTAAGGCGTGAGTGACAGTTCTTTCAGTGTTGTTTGGGAGCCATTTGAGGATGTTCCTCAGCATCTTCAGGGTGTGGAAGCAGGATGCAATGACAGCGTTGACTAGTGTGGTCATGTCAAGTTTGCTATTGATTATTTCGAGGTTTGTGGTTTGGGTTCTGGGTGTGTGTGGCTCCGAATTCAGCCAGCCACCAGTTGAAGTCCCATGGTGAGATGTTCTTGCTGAAGATCACTACTTCTTTCTTGTCAGATTTGAGCTTGAGACAGGTGGTTTTCATCCAGTTAGCACTTCAGACTTGCGACTTCAGACTTGTTGTGATGGCAGCCGCGGTCCGTGCAAGTAACAGTGGTGGGGCCGGGTGGGGGGATTTCGAGGCACGATGCAGAGGGAAAATTAAATAAATAATTTATTTTCCCTCGTCATCGTCCGTCAGAATCCCCCCCCCCATGCGGCCCCACCGCTGTTACCTACATGGACCGCGGCTGTGTGAAGGAGGTCTTGTCTGAAAGGTGAAGGAAGTGACCCGATTAGGGCCACCCGGGTCACTCTCGACCTCCTCTAGCCTTCCATTCAATGAAGAGTCGGTGACTCAGTAGAGAACACAAGCAAACTAGTTTATTCACAAAGTACACTGCAGTGGAGTCTAATCTGACCAGCCTTCTATGATGGCTGACGAGGGACTGCCTTTAACAAACATAAAGTTACATTATGTCGGTTGCGGAGCCCACAAAGACCTGCCTACTATGGAAAAATACTGGTAGCTGTCGTAATACAATGGGGGTACAGAGCACAAGTTTCAATTCCACAGCCTGGCACAAGCTATCTACTGCCCAAGGTCGTCTGGCTTATCCTCCCTACTAGACAGGTGGGAGAAGGCCTCTATGTAACAGAAAAGGCATGGGTTAATGAGCAAGATTCGACATTGAAGAAACAAAACTTACCAAGGACCATTTCTCGTAAATGATCAAGTAACAGTTTCGAATATAATACAAAATGGCGTCTTTGAGAGCTAAAATGGTGGCACAGATGTCAACCTAACTAACATAACATCTGCACTTTCTGATTACGTATGCAAACAGCGAGAATATGCAATGAATTAGCTACATAAATGCTAACATGGTATCAAATAAAATACGAGTAATATGGTACTAATACATTTCAATTCTAACAGACCCTCCATTTAGCATTTATAAGTTAATACGGACACCTTTATTCGTGCTATCAGGTAAAGGTCTTTACAATTCTAAAAGTAGAGAAAATATAGAGATACAGGTAATAACATGTCAAGTGCAGATGTATATAAATTTATATGCATAACCAAACACTTGGAAGGAAATAACACTAAATATTATCAGTACAAAGAACGTCAGGAACAGAACCTGCAAGAGAAGTAGTTGAACCAAAAACACCCTCATCTATTTGCATAATAGTATCAAGCTCCTTTTGAAGCATTATCTTTGCATTAGTGTCGTGAACTGAAATCATTTTGGGAGAAAGATAAGTAGCACAGTATGAGCAGCATAAAGGAAGACACTGAATCAATACACAGCAACAGATTAAAAAGGACAATGAAATATATCACCTTTCCTAGAATCCAACCCCAGCCACCAAATAATGACCAGCTCCAGTTACCGCTCTCCATTCCTCGAACATTTTCCAAAATGTCTAAAATATGTTGAGTGATATTTCTCTCCATATTCGTGATACCGACCACACACTGCTCTCCTATTGTTGCGCATGCACCACCGCTCTTGGCTAAAATAAAATCGATCGCAGATCTCGTTTGCTCAGAGTATATGCGCATACTTTCTAACTGGGTGGTAATGTCACGTAAAGCTGCCACTGTAGAATTGGACAGAATCTGCAGTTTGCACCCAAAATACTACCTAGCTCGTTCACCCCTGGCCATGGCAGTGCCACCAAATGTGATACTAGAGAAAAGTATATATCCAAAAGTGATACCATTACTGTAATTGTTGACTTCCAAATCGGTAACTCCCTCACAAAATTACTTGGTCAGCGTTCTTTTCACCCATCTTGTCTGTGGTTTACTATACTTGCAAGGTACTCCAAGAGGTAACACCATTCCCAGGGCCACATCCTCTGTGCCGTTGTACATATTAGAATAGGTGACGTTTGACAAAAAATAAAAACCTGGGTATGCATAAAGCGGACCTTGATAATCCAATGGAGCATATCTAGTATTCATACCCTCCATACTAGGGTCATCCTTCTTTCCTAAACGCAATATATTTTTGTACACTATTGATCCGGAGCAATTTAGGTACAAATAAGCATCAGTACTGTTTATTATTGGGCAACACGCAGGATAAATACCTACCTCTTGAGTGACTGTCAGATCTTGATAATGCCAACCTGTCAGAGTGATATTTCTTTTATCAATATACAAATTATCGCAATACATTTCAGGCATGCAACCTGGGTACCCTGTCCCTCTGGGTCTTCTGTAATACAAACAAGGGCCAGGATATCCCATACCAAATTCACCCCTTGCCACTACAAAATGGGGAGGACGAACATATGTATAATTCACCAATGATAATGGGTAAGCAGTCCATAAACCTGTAACAGAATCAGTGGGATAACAAGCTGTGTTATCTCCGAAAAACTTCCTGTTCGTATCTAAGAAAACATTACTTCGTATATCTCTTTTGCTACGATCTGAAGAGACAATCCGATATAAAGCACATGATGGTGTATCACCAGAACATTCCCCCTCCCAACAATAAGAACAGTAATATGAAAATAACACAGAACACCTTCTTTCTGATCAACCAATCAAAACCAAGCTGCCCCGGTTGCAGGGCAACAAAAGGCTGCTCATCTTCTACAATAGGACGACCAAACAGATACATTTTTACTATGGATTTTACAAATAGAATCACCAGAGAAAGAGACGTCACGTAATGGAACCAATGATGGAAAGGACACAAAAAAGAAAAAAATATAAAACGTTGAGAAAAAATTCAGGGTCCGTTACAAGCCTCCCTGGCAGGCTTCTATTGTTCAATCCTTGATGGTGCTATTGAGCACTGTACGGTGGAGCCACACTGTTGCAGCTCATCAGCAAATGTTCACTGTCCTCAAGATAGGGCACTCTCCCTCCTTGGAAAATACCCTCGACTTATCCTGTTCTGCGTCACAGGCAGTGCACCAATTTTCTGATCCCTAGTCTAACAGGAAAAAGCAGAAACAAAAGGCATTTTACTAATCTTATCCAAGAAGTCCATCCCTGCTACACTCACTTCTCTTTTGGTGCACTATCCTTCCGTCGAGGACGCAAATCATACCTTGCTACTCCAGGCACTGTCTCATCTCATAGAAGAATCTGAAATTCAGGGGGTGTCGGAGAGCGAGGCTCAGGCTCCTGTGGGTCAGATGAAGAAGAAGCCTGGGCAGCCTTAATTTCTGGGGGAACTGCCTTGTTCAGAATCGCCTCACTCTCTTCCTCCGTCTGCGCCGAAGTCAGCTGGGCGTCAGAAAAGGGAACAAAACGTGGAACCTTCTCCATCTCGTGGTCCCCTATCCCTTCGCGAACCCATCCATCATAGGGAGGGGGAGCGGCACTTGTCGGCAATGAGAGGTATGGACCTAATGCTTCCGACCGTCCACTCTCACTGCTGTCCTTGTCGTGATAAGGACCAAATATTGTCCTTTCCATCTGGGTTCCAAGCTGTCTCGTCTCTGGAAATTCTTAATGAGGATGTAGTCTCCAGGCTGTATAGTGTGCCTGGTCCCCTCTGGTGCTGGAGGCAAAGCTTCATGTATCTGTTGATGAATAGAACGTAAACTTTTAGTAAGATCATATAAATAATTGACTAACAAAGGATAATCAATTTCAGAAAACTTTTCGGTCTAGGGACGCCCCACACATTTGCGGGGCGGCCAAAGACCACCTCATATGCCGATAATCCTGTTCTAGAATGGCTGTCATTCTGGTGGACAATAGAGCAAGGGGTAATGCATCTGGCCATTGCAACCCAGTACTTTCCTTAATCTTAGCCAATTTTAGCTTGAGAGTACCATTGTACTTCTCAACTAAACCTGCTGACTGGGGATGATTTAATGCATGAAATTTTTGCTTGATGTGCAGACCATCGCACACCAATTGGATCACTTTTGCATTAAAGTGACTTCCGTTGTCACTCCAAATCAAACGGGGCAAGCCGTAGCGTGGGAAAAACTCTTTAATAAGAGCCTTCGCCGTCGCCCTGACTGTATTTTCTTTCGTTGGGTAGGCCTCAATCCATTTACTAACTGCACAAACAACCACTAGCACATATTTCAAATTATTAACTCGCTGCATCTCAATATAGTCCATCTGGAGTACCTCAAAAGGGAGAGAAAGTGGCGCAAAATTACCAGGAGGTGTAGGGCTACCTTTTCCAGGATTGTGCTTCATACAAATCATACAATGTTTCACGAGATGAGCAGCAACCTTTGGGATGTTGCCATTTTGCCACACAGGATCCAATAGCCTACAGATTCCCTTTGCGCTAATATGAGCCAGACGATGTGCCATTGTAACTACGGGAAATACATATGCATCAGGTAACATTCATCTCTGCTTCTCGGTTTTATCAGTCTAGCACCCTTCTTCATCTAAACGCCCTGTACTCTCCTGCCACACTGCCAACTTCTCAACTGTTGCTTCACGGTGTATTTCCCTGACACTTTCTAGTGAATTTTCAAACATGGTAACATCTGGTACCCATCTAGCAGGTCCTGCCACAAACATTTTCGTCATTTTTGACATGGCTGTCTCTTTTGCTGTCTGATCTGCAAAGGCATTTCCTTTCCCTACATCATCAGTGATTGCTTTATGGGCACTACACTTCACTATTGCCAATCGTTTGGGAAGGGTCAAAGCTGTCAAAAGTCTTTCTATCAGCGGACCGTTCTGAATCTTAGTACCATGTGAAGTAAAGAATCCTCTCTCTGCCCAGAGGCGTCCAAAATTATGGGCCACCCTGAAGGCATACTGGCTGTCAGTGTAGATATTGACAGTCAGTCCTTCACTCAATTCACATGCTTGCAAAAGAGCTATCAACTCCGCAGCTTGAGCTGATTGGTAAGGAATACGTAATGTCTCGACTACAGTGCTCAGCGTGGTAATAGCGTACGCCGCTGTAGTAGTGCCATCTGACAATTTAAAACAAGAACCATTAACATATAGTTCCCCTTGTGGGTCAGATAAGGGAACATCAGTCAAGTCTACCCGTCCCTTCGTCTCTTCTTCTGTACGGAACAAACAATCATGGACATCTAGGTCCTCATCTTCCGAAGGAAGGGGTAGTAACGTGGCTGGGTTCAGAATGGCACATCTTTTGATAGTAATATGAGGTGCAAATAAAGTCAATTCATAACCGGTCCGACGAGCACTGGTAAGGTGCTGCGTCTTTGTCTTGTTCAAAATTACATCCACGGCATGAGGTACCATTACTGTGAGATCATGATTAAGAACGAGCCCTGCCGATTGTCGAATAGAGACCGCCGCAGCCGCCGCGGCTCTTAAACAACTCGGGAGGGCTCTGGCGGCAGGGTGAAGCGTTGCAGAAAAATAAGAACACAGCCTCTGCTTACCTCCAAAGGCTTGTGTTAACACCGAAAGCGCACACCCAGCCGTTTTGTGTACGTACAGCACGAAAGGCTTCTTATAATCAGGAGTACCAAGCACAGGTGCAGAGCAAAGCACAACTTTCGGTTGCTCAAAAGCATGCTGGCATTCATGCGTCCAGGGCAAGGGTTCATGCACATCTTTAGTTGTTAGGCCGAAGCAAGGGCTGTATTAATAAAGAATAAGCGGGTATCCAGTGTCGACAATACGAGGTGATTCCTATAAAGGCACGCACATCCATCTGAGTCACAGGGATAGGCATCTTAACAATGGCATCAACCCGTTCAGGTGTTAGCCTCCGACCCTCCTTCGACAGCAGGTGACCTAAATAGGTGACCTGCTGTTGACAATATTGGAATTTGGAAAGGGACACTTTATGCCCTTTGTTTGCCAAATGCTTCAATAATTTAACCGTAGCATCCCGACAACCCTCTTCGGTATCGGAGGCTATCAAAATGTCGTCCACGTACTGCAGTAATACATTACCTGTGGAAAGAGAGAGAGAGTCCAATTGACTTTTCAAAGCCTGACTGTAAATACTGGGACTTTCAGTGTACCCCTGAGGAGCTTGACAGAATTGGAAGCTCCTACCAGCCAAGGCAAATACGAAAAGATACCTACTGTCTGGATGAATAGGGATACTAAAGAAAGCATTTTTCAAATCAATCACAGAAAAGAATTTGGCTGTGGAAGGAATCATCGTCAAGAGAACAGTAATATCTGGGACCACCGGTAACTGAGGAACTACAATCTAATTAATTTCCCGGAGATCAATCACAAAACGATAAACATCAGGATGTGCATCAGGGGAATCCAAGGGTTCCTTCTTAAGAATAGGGAGAATGGGGCTATTGCATACATTCGCTACTGTCTCCTCAACCACCACTGATTTAATCAGGTCCTGTATAATCTGCATCAAAGCCTGTTCCCCAGCTTGTGATATTTTATACTGGGGAATACGAGGGAGCACAGCGTTCTCCTTGACCTTTATGGAAACCGGTGATATCTGTAACAACCCCACATCCGTATCCCCTGTGGCCCACAATGAAGACGGCACATCTTTGAATTCAACAGGAAGCGGCGCATCCTTTGCCAAACACTGTTTTGTGCTAACCACATTAGGTCCAAGAGTCATGTGAACACCATCCGGGGAACAATAAATGGTATCGCTTTGTTCGCCCTAAGTTGGCAGGGTATGCCCAGACGTAGGTCCCTTGCTCACTTTGCCACTGGATTCAAGATAGCCTGGCTGATGAGGGTTTTGAACCCGAAACCGGTCCCAGGATGCTTGTTTCCGGTCCAGGGAAGACATGGCTTTGCAGTTCGGGCTGGACTGTTCCCATGAGGCACAGGGTCAGACTGATTTGCATATGGCCATGTCTGAACTGGGGTGGTGGAGTGAGCTAAAGAATGCTGATGGATTAAACCCAGATCAGTTGACTGGGGGTGAGTGTTTGATTTGCTCTAACGCTCCGTCCATCATCCCCTTTGGTATCGCTTTGTTTGCCCTAAGTTGGCAAGGTATGCCCAGACGTGGGTCTCTTGCTCACTTTGACACTGGATTCAAGATAGCCTGGCTGATGAGGGTTTTGAACCCGAAACCGGTCCCAGGATGCTTGTTTCCGGTCCAGGGAAGACATGGCTTGGCAGTTCGGGCTGGACTGTTCCCATGAGGCACAGGGTCAGACTGATTTGCATATGGCCATGTCTGAACTGGGGTGGTGGAGTGAGCTAAAGAATGATGATGGATTAAACCCAGATCAGTTGACTGGGGGTGAGTGTTTGATTTGCTCTAACGCTCCGTCCATCATCCCCTTTGGTATCGAACAATAAATGGTAGCATATAACTTTTTCAACAAATCTAATCCTAATAAATTTTCCCCACAATTCGCCGTTAACAAAAATGGAGAATCCACAGTAAAAGGACCAACAGTCAAAGCAAGAGGTTTGGAAATGGGGCTCACAACCGGTACGCCTGAAAAACCTACCGAAACATTATTACGGCCAGAAACAGAGCTATTCATTGCACCTGTATCCACCAAAAATTTCTGTGCCGAACCATACAAATCTGCTGTAACATAAGGACCACGCTGATCCACAGAAATTTGGATTGGTCCTGGCTGTCCTAACCATAGGACATCCCTGCAGCATCACCCATATCATAATCATCATGATAGTACTGCCTTCCCCGGGGGTCATCAAAATAGTTCTGATCAGAATGACCCCCCGAGGATGCATCTGCTTGAGCCTCATCCCGACCATCCCGACCATCCCGACTCATCCCGACCAACCTCATAACGGCCCCTTCCACTCGAACCCCGCCCTCTAGGTACTGCAATTTTCTGTAACAAATCTGGACACTCGCTTCGCCAATGCCCCTCCTTTTTACAATACGCACACTGATTCGGCCCTAGGGGTGCACCACCTCTAAAAGCACCCCATGACCTTTGAGCCGGACCAGTGCCCCTTCCCTTCCCAGACCCTCTTGCAACCTGCTGTAGCAACACCCTTGTTTTCAAATCCTTACTCTTCTTTTCCACCTTGTCTTTTTCCTCATTTTCTCGATGCTCATAGTACTGTGCCATACTCAATATCACCGAAGGGGAAGAGGTAGTCCATGTGCTCTCTGAAGCCTGTAACCGAGCTGCAATCTTCGGAAGCAAATTTGTGACAAACCTATTAACAAACAAATGAACACCACCTTCAACTCACAAATCCTGTCCACTGAAATCCAAGAACACCCCTTCAAACCGAGTAAAAAATCAGACACACTCTCCTCTTTCTTTTGACGACACGCCGTCAGCTTATCCCAATCTACTCGTCTAGGTGGGATAAGAGAATGCATATAAGTAATATTACGACTTGGCAAAGCCAGAATCTCAGCCCTGGGTTTTTCACCGGGCTTTCGCTCCTTATCCCATGCCTTAATCTCATCCCAAGAGCCATCCAATTCCACCCTGTGATCCTGAGTATGCACCTGCCTCCATATATCCACCGGTACCAACAGCCCGAAAAACATCTCAATATCTGCTAATGTCATAACTGACGAAGAGGCGGCCTCTGTTAACTCTTTATAATACGCCGTAGGGTTTTTCCTAGGATCCGGTAACTGACTCTTAAGAGCTAACATCTCACTTCTCTTCCACGGGGTATAAACCCACTGCTCCTGAAAATGAGCCGCCACCCGCTGTTGAACCACATCTCCCCTCTGGTTACGCTGCTCTGGGATCTCAGGATGAAAAATAGGATGCACCTCCCTCATCGGAAATTGAGACACACTAGTCGAAGTACGGTGATGTAATCGTTCTCGATAACCGAGTAGCGTCCCAACATTACCAAGAACTTCTGCAGGGGCCATACCAGCTTAATATACAGGATCTCGAATATCATAAATAATTTGAGGAGCTGTGCCTCCAATACACTGTTTCCACAAACTAATCAATGTAGCCGACATATGCTGAAGGGCATGCTGTTGTACAAACGGATCAAAATCTTTCATCCCACTCCATATATCCTCCACACTATAAATCGAACTCCGAGCCCATTGTGCTGCCTGATTTGCAACCATCCTTTTCTCCTCTTCACCTACATCAGATCGAATCAATGCCCGCTCCATTTGCTCCCGTGCTGCCGCCCAATTCCCTCCATCTGACCCTCGCGCCACTGTCCCAACACTAGACAACACTACAGATGAAACATCTGGGGAAGACACAAGGGATACAGACGCAGGTGACAGTGTCAATAATGACTGTGTGGTAGGTGTAAGAGAAGGAGGAGAAACAGGAACAGAAACAGCAGACACTGCAGGGGTGCCCGCAGTCACCACACTCGTAGGTTGCGAAACCGGAGAGGAGACAGATAGGGCTGGAGCCGAAGCCGTTGAGTCTGCAGAAAGACCAGAGGAAGGCGAAGGAACAACGGAGGACTGAGATGACGGAACAACAGGATATATTCTCAGCGGGGCATAGGGAGGTGGGGGGTGAGTTTCCAGCAGATCCTCCACAAAAGGATCCTCATCCTCTTGAACAACATAAGACTTATTACATTGTAATCGAAACTTCCTATCTGCACACTTAATACCCTTTTCTGTTTGTTCTCTATCATAAGCTACCGCTTTCTGAACCACTGTTTGCATCGCCTTCTTCCTAGACTCCTTCTCGGCTCATATACGCCTCTGCTTAGCTTCCTTCTGCCATACCTGCAAAGTGTCAAACATCGACTGCCTACTTCTTCTAGCGAATAATTTGTCCTGCAAATAATTCAATTTTTGTTCATCAAAAGTACCATCCAGTGGCCACTGAAGCTCAGCATTGTCCCTCGTATACTTGTGCCATAATGTACGAAACATAATAGGGCCAATACCGTGCTTCACATTCATCTCAAAACTCGGAGTACCTTCTGGAGGCGCAGGCTGCCTTTCCTCCAGTCGATGCTCAACAGAGCAGCAGCGACACCCCAAGCACCACATTTTACTCCAACAAGGCATCTTAGCATCAGACACATTCACTATCCACTCAATCAACACACACACACGCAATAAAAACACACACAAACAAAGAGATCTCAAAAACAGTCCGCAAACTGCACTCAGACTGCACCAAGACAAGATAGGCTCTAGCCCCAGGCCTTTTCAAGAATAATCCAAATTCAACAAGTGACCTGGCAGAAGGTTCACAAATGCTCCGTATCACAAGGGTCCACAGACCCACCAAGTTAATCAAGACGGCGCCGCTCTTACCAGAAATCACAATGAACTCACCTGGTGCACACAGGTCAAACAAGATTATTCTCCACTGCCGACTCTTCGGACCAAACGGTCAGATCCAAGGGTTTCGCCTTTTCAGGACCCCAGCCAAGATGACCACTAGACGAGGAGCCGCCTGATCAGACAGTTGGGGCAGCCGCGAGAACCAAGCTCTATCATATGGGGATCCCCGATCCGCCCATCCGACCGGGCACAACCCCGACCCCAGAACCCGACTACGGGTGGGATGGGCCTGGTGGAGTCCCTGTTTGGGCGCCAACTGAAGGAAGTGACCCGATTAGGGCCACCCGGGTCACTCTCGACCTCCTCTAGCCTTCCATTCAATGAAGAGTCGGTGACGCAGTAGAGAACACAAGCAAACTAGTTTATTCACAAACTGGCACATGCATCAAAAATGCCATTTGCGATTCCTTATTACCGAAAAATAAGGATTCGCTAATAAGGAATTGCAAAAGCCAATGCATGTAGAAATCTCTAAAAAAAATAGCGATTCCTGGCAATTCCTTGGAATGGCTTCCCATTCATTCCTATGGGCCTACAGGCCCATAGGAATAAATGGGAATAGCATGCGCAATTTGCGAGTACCCATTAGGTACTCGCAAATTGCGCATGCACTTTCAAGGGTGCAAGGGTGTCAAAGGACACCCTGTTGCACCCCTGAATCTGTAATGTGCACCCATGTTGCGCCCACACATGCCCCAAGGGCATGTGTGTGTGTAACATGTAACTTTGAAAAATGCACTTTAGTGCAGTTTTCAAAGTTTTTACAAATTACCGACCAGTTTTTTCCCGGTAATTTGCGACCCCAAATAGCAAAATCGCTATTTTAAATTGCTTCTAGCATTGCATTTAAGGAATCGCAATTTGCGATTCCTTAAATCTGTCGTAATTTGCGATTTTTGCATTTGGGATGATGCATCCCAAATGCAAACATACCGGTCGCAAAGGGGCAGATTCTGAGAATCTGCCCGTTTGCTACCGGTTTTTAGTTTGATGCATGGGGCCCCTAGTACACTGCAGTGGAGTCCAATCTGACCAGCCTCCTATGATGGCTGACGAGGGACTGCCTCTAACAAACATTAAGTTACATTATGTCGGTTGCGGAACCCACAAAGACCTGCCTACTATGGAAAATACTGGTAGCTGTCGTAATACAATGGGGGTACAGAGCACAAGTTTCAATTCCACAGCCTGGCACAAGCTATCTACTGCCCAAGGTCGTCTGGCTTATCCTCCCTACTAGACAGGTGGGAGAAGGCCTCTATGTAACAGAAAAGGCATGCGTTAATGAGCAAGATTCGACATTGAAGAAACAAAACTTACCAAGGACCATTTCTCGTAAATGATCAAGTAACAGTTTCGATTATAATACAAAATGGCGTCTTCGAGAGCTAAAATGGTGGCACAGATGTCAACCTAACTAACATAACATCTGCACCTTCTGATTACGTATGCATACAGCGAGAATATGCAATGAATTAGCTACATAAATGCTAACATAGTATCGAATAAAATACGAGTAATATGGTACTAATACATTTCAATTCTAACAAAGGGAGAGAATGAGTTGCATATCATTTGCGTAGGAGAGGATGTTGATGTTGTGTGCACAAATTACATTGGTCCCAGGATCATGTATTTGTTGAAGAGGGTGGGGCTGAGCAATCGGACCTTGAGGCACTCCGCAGATGAGTTTGCTGGTTTCCGAGAAATAAGGTATCAGGCTTACAGCTTGGGTTTTGTTCGTTAAGAAAGAAGATTTTAAAATTAAACATGGCCTAAGGTCAACTACTGGTAGATGCTAGACACTGGAGCAAGTTTTACATTTTGTAGAGACAGTTATTCCATAGGTTGGATGACCTTTTCACTGGTCTAAATTGGCACGAATATATGATCTATGTGTAGTTAGTTGGTTTGATAGTGTTAGATCTGGCATGCTTGGTGTCGTTCTGCCCTAACTTTTTACCTTCAACCCTCCTGTTTTTGCTGACTATATTTTTGCTGGCTTTAGAACTTGGCACACTTTACCACTGCTAGCCAGGGCTATAGTGCTTGTGCTCTCTCCTTAAAACATGGTAGAACTGGCATAAGCCCAAATGCACATTTAATTTACCTGAAAGCTCCTGGTAAAGTGGTACTGCCTGTACCCAGGGCCTGAAAATTAACTGTTACTAGTGGGACTGCAGCACAGATTGGGCCACCCACTTACCTTGCCCTTTAAACAAGTCTTAGGCCTGGCATTGCAGCCTGTGTTTGCAGTTTTAAATTGCTTCTTTGTCTGGCAAAGTAAAACTTCTGCCAGGCCTAGACTTTCCTTTTAATACAGATAAGTCATCCTTGTGGTAGGCCCTGAACAGCCAAGAGGGCAGGGGGCAGTGTATTTAGAAAGTAGGACATGTACTTTTAAGTTGTACATGTCCTTGTTGTGAAAAACTCTTAAATTTGTTTTTCACTACTGCAAGCCCTACCTAACATTGGAGTCACCTTATTAAATTTGATAATCTGTTACTTCCAATTGGGAGCAGGTAAACGGATTGCGTTTGGTGTCTAAAGAATTGTAATTAAAAGCCCTCTTAAATGGTAAAGTCAAATTTTTAATCACAATTCTGAAAATCCCACTTTTAGAAGGTTGGCAGTTTCTTGTCCTAACCATTTAGTGACAGCAGCCTGATCCTGGGTCACATGACTAGGTGTAGCTGTCAGGTTGTCTTTGTATATGGTTCCCAGACAGTGAGATAAAGGGAAGATAGGTGTTGTCAGCATGGGCACTCTGAGTTAACGAGGGGAGGAGCAGTCACCTACCACATTTTCAGATCACAAAGGCTCTGCATGAGCACTCTCACAAAGGAGTTGACACTGGTCTATTGTGATCCCAGACAAGCTGGGGCCAGGATAGGGAGGAAAGGGAAGCCTGCCACCTCAGGGGATGGAAACCTCCGCAAGCTGCCTTCACTTCAAAGTAAGAACCAGGTATAAATGTTGGACCTTGACCCTATCTCTTCAGTACACTTCTGGACCTGTGGACTCTGCCAGGAAGGAGGACTGCTGTGCTGCTGAAATGACTGCCACTGTGCTGGACTGCTGCTCTGAAGGACTGCTGCCCGCTACCCTCTTGCCTGCTTGAGAAAGACTGGACATGCATCTGTTGAACCAAGGGCCTCAGTGTGACTCCAAGGGCTAGTCGCCTGGCCTCCTGACTAGAGCCTTAGAGATAGGAGGCTCCAACAACCTTAAACACAGCTCCTGGACTCTGTCATCTGTGAGTCCTATCCTGCCAAGTGGCGCCACTCCAGTCCTGGACCCTTGGAAGTGGCCATGAAGGTGCTCTGCCAACCCATCTGTGGTTTCAGCAGAACCAACGCACATCATCTGCTGCGTGGCACAACCCTGCAGAACCTACACATCGCCTCTGCTGCGTGGATTTTCCTGATGCAAGGACTTCACATTGCCACTCTCAGCCTCCCAGGAACCGCTGCTGCATGGCACATCCTTGACGCAGGCCTTTGCATCACAAGCCCCTTGTTGACGGCATCCTCTACGACGACACAGGACTAGGCAATGCAAGCCCCACAGCTTCCTCAGAATTAACCGGTGTGCAACGCATCTCGACGCAATAGTTCACATCACAAACCTCTCATCAATGTCATCCTCGAGGACGATGCAGGACCTAGCTACGCAACTCCTAGGAATTGCAGTGTGCGACACATACTTGACGCGAGACTCCGCAACGAGGATTTAAGGTATACTGTTGTTCATTGGGCCTAATTGGGTCCCTGTAGCCAGCCCGCGCTCCATCGTAGTCGGCCTGAACTTGTGACTTTGTCCCAGTCTAGCATGACCAGATATCCACAGTTGGCATTTGGGCTTTTTGGTGCAATTTTTGCTCAAATCTTTAAAATCGCATATCTCCAGTTCTACTGATTGCATCCTTATCATTGTGGCCTTGATTTATTTATTAAACCTTACTCTATGTTTCTAAATTGGTGTGGGATTTTTCGTATGTTGACTTTTCACTTTATTACTGTTTGAAGAGCTGCATAAGTAATTTACACATTGCCTCTAATTTAAGCCTGAATGCTCTGTGCCAAGCTACCAGAGGGTTGACCACAGGTTAATTTGGGGTTTGTGTGTGACTTCACCCTGACAAGGATTGTGGTTGCTGCTTGAGCAAGATTTCACCCTCCTCAACCAGTAACCCAATTTCGTACAGATATTAATCACAATCCATTTGTGATGACCATCTGTGGAGGATTCTGACAAACTTTTCTCTTATCTAGTTTCTTAATTGCGCTGAGCAAGGATGAATAATTAAAGGGGACAATGAGATTATGTGGGGCAGAACCACTATATTTGTTAAGCAGTTACTGCAATTCAATGAGTGTTTACGAGGCACAGCATTTAAGCATAGGTCTTTTGGCCATTTTGTTTTCAGTATAATTAAAATAGTGAGTGACCAATTGTATAAACCTCCTGAGTCCCTAAGGGAGAATCTGGTGGCTCTTTTGATGCAGACTATCGAGAGGTGACAAAAAGAATGATCCATTTATCCAAAGTCAAATGCAACAGTAATAGTTGTGCAGTTCGCAGGAAGTAGACTTACCTACAAACATCTGATCAAGAGCAAGAAAATCCAGTTTTCTTCAAGCTAGTGGGAAAAGTTCTAAAATGTAATAATGGATAATGACTTGGGTTGCTCGTGGGCTTTTGTGTTGAAAAAACGTTTTGGTTGGAAGAATGTTTTGAATATTTTTCCAACATGTATGGTGCTGTTGAGAATAATCCTGGAGATTGTGAGTAAGATGTTGTTAGCAATTGTAGCAGGGCTTGAAGTTGTAAGATACAACAATGATTGAGAACAGCTTTAATTAGCTGTTCTTCATGGAACAGGGACATTAGTGTGCCTAGCTACAATAGAGGGACAGCAGTCTGACCCCTTCAAATTATCACCTAATTTCTCTTTCAGAGAGTCTATGTAAATGATATTTTTAGATCGTGTGAATGTAGAGCTAGCAGAAAAGAATGTTTTGACATCTTGTCAAGCTGGCTTTCAGTTGAGGTTAGGCACTATCAAAAAAGCCTTCAGCCTGTCAGTGCTGATTGTGAAATTTATGTCTTTTGAAGCGAGTGAGTCAATTTTTAACCTTCCTCGACCCTAAAGCAGCATTTGACAGTGTGGATTTCCATTTGCTGCGGGGTGCCCTAATGATGGCTGTGTTTCATAGAGGCCTAATTCAGGCCATTTCCCATCTTTACTCATAGAATGCTATTTCTGTCCATTATGGTCCTTATGGGAATATAACTGACTCTTTTTGGTATAAAATGGCGCTAAACAGCTGTGTCATCTGGCTTCCAAATTAGTTAACATGTATATTAATGATGTGGATGTGGTACTGTAATGAACAAATGGTGATCGCCCTGTTAACTGCAGTACACCAGTTCCTTGTCTGCTATATACAGATGATGCAATGACGTTGATCCAGTGCTGGGCCAACCTCTTACCATTGGTTATCTGACGGGTCTTTTAGCGCAACTGAAAGGTGAAGGAAGTTAGCACTTGGTCAAACACATTTAATTAACATCAGCGGCTGCTGCCAATCCGACTTGGGGGGCAGCGTGGGGAAAAATATAATAAAAAAAAAAATAAACTTACATTTCGCTGCCGGCCGCAGCGATCTTCTGCTCCCGAGCCACTCCTCGCTGCTCCTCTGCTCCCGGCACTCCAATACCCAGGGGCACATGCTCCCAGACTCCCCATGCAATTCCAAAGCTGCTCTCATGCGATTTCTCTCAGCATCAGAGCAGAGCTGGGATTGGGCGGAGCGGGCCGGTCTCACGCTCCGACAGGGAGTGGGCGCTTGTGCCCTGAACACTGGGGATATCTCCAAGGAACAGCCTGGAGATATCCAAGTGCGCACGTCAATTTGGCTGGTCGTGGACGGCCGGACAAACTGAAATGCGCACTTTCAGTGCCTACCACCACTACCCCCCATGCTGCTGACGCAACATGGCCCCACCCCTCCCTGCCCTAGACTCGCAGAATGGCAGTCAAAAATAAGATGACAATAAAATAGTTTTATTGTCATTTCATTTTCTTCTGCCTGCTGCGTTTCAGCAGTGGGGTGACACTCCTCCATAGCGGAGGAGCCGCCCCTGATCAACAGTGTAACCCATTTGGCTACAGAATAAGGACCCCAAATTGGTAAATAAACTCAAGAGGTTTTATTACAAGTTAGCAGTAAGGTTAATGTAAATCAATCTCAATACCATGTTGTGAAGGTATAGAATAACAACTGGATTGGCAAACCTCTTTAAAAAAAGTTCAGGTGCGTCAGTATGAGGCAAATAAGAAGTTCAGTCACAGCAATACAAAGAATTAACAATAAAATGTGATGCTCAGAGAAAAGTTTCTGATCCTCTCTTTTATACAGAGTGTAATCTAAATCATCTAATTTAGAGTCCAAACTAATGAGGATAATTAAGTCAAACAGGATCTTAAAAGGTTGGGAAAATGCAGAAAAAATGGAAAATGTTGGGAAATATGCGGGAAGGTGTCAACATTACAGAAGCTCGGTCAAGAGTCTTCTAGGGATAGGGAAATAAGTGTTAGCCTAAGCTACACTCAGCAAGAGAATCAAAGGGGTGAGCATAGAGGTCTGTACCTCTCAAAGTCCAAAGGAAAAGTTGCCAACATCAACCTGTGAGAAAACTAGTTAATACCACAAGAATCATCTGGGTAACACCCGATGATCACATTATCAGAGGTTTCATTGTCCTTTCCATGCTCACATTGTGAGCTGCAACACTAGCAGATTCTCCCAGGCCAGTCCTGAGAACATCGTCATCCTTGGTCACCTATGACACTTCGTTACATTACCAGTTAATGCTCTGGCTGTCCATATTCTTTGTGAAGATCTTCTTCTCATACTCTCTATCACTAGTAAAGAGTTGCATTTATTCTCAAACTAACAAACCATGTGAACGTACCTGCAAAGAAAAAGTCACACGTGCAGAAATGGAAAAGCAGTATGTTATGTAGAAAGAAATACAGGCCTAGTTAAGTCAGGCTAAGCATCTTATTCAATAGTGCACATTACTGCATGTTATTTGTGCCCATACAACTACAAATGAATAACACATGTAAGTGCATAACTTCAGCATTAAATTCACATTGCACTTTAAGTAAATACAAAGTAACTTTGAAGGCACAAATACAAGTTTAACTAACAACTACATTATGAATACCAATGTGAAAAAAATGGCGCACATGTTTACATGAATCTCTCTTGTTTCTAAAGTAAATAATTTTATAGATTGAGGATGGGACATCAAATCTCTAAAGCCTATATTTGGTTGTAATAAAGTTAAGGCCCACAGTGTATATGATTCCTAGTTCTACAGTGAGGACACCTCAGTACTGAATTTAAGTGCAACAATTTACATTAATAACATTGGGACACATAAAGTATGTAGTGCCAAGTGCACATATAGGTTGCGTATTTATGACATGTGAGATGGAGCCAAAATTAAGTTGCTCCAATCCCCCCTTTGATGGTGAATCAAGCATTCACACTAAGATAATAATCCCTTATCAGATGGACCATTTAAAACCTAAAGAGTTTCATAAATTTTCATCTGGATTCTTCCGCATGTTTCGTGTCCTCATAGTAGCTGCTCCGTCTGTCTTCTAGTTCTATAGCTACTCTTTTTCTCTAGGTTCCTGTTAGACCTGGCATCATTGGCGTGGGTTTCCCCTGTATTTTTGCCTTGACCTCCTGTGTTTTTGCTGTGTGTTGGACTCCGTTTTGCTGGTCTAGATGCTTTGGGCACTTTGCCACTGCTGTTCAGTGCCAAAGTGCATGTGCTCCCTGTGTAAATAATTGTTATGGATTGTGATTCCATGATTGGCATATTTGATTTACTAGTTAGTCCCTAGTACAGTGCACTGTGTGTGCCCAGGGCCTCTAAATCAAATGCTGCTAGTGGGCTGCAGCACTGATTGTGCCACCCACATAAGCAGCCTGTAAATGTAACACAGGCCTGCCATTTCAGAGCCTGTGTGCAGTCTGGTACTGCCATGTCGACTTGGCAAGTGCACCCACTTGCCAGGCCCTGCCCTTCCCTTTTCTTACATGTTAGTCACCTCTAAGGTAGGCCCAAGGTACCCCTGTGGGCAGGGTGCAGTGTATGTGAAAGGTAGGACATGCCCTGGTGTGTGTGGCATGTCCTGATAGTGAAATACTGTCAATTTCGTTTTTCAATATTGCAAGGCTACCTGTTCCCATAGGATAGAATGGGGAGTTTGCTTATAACATCTTATAAACATAACTACCCCTGGGAACAAGGTATGAAAATAAAGTTTAGTATGCCTGAAATCAGAATGTTAAAATGCATCTTTTAGTGAGGGTGATTTTTACATTCTGTGTTTGAAAATACCACTTTTAGAAAGTAGGTATTTTCTTGCTTAGCCATCCAGTGTGCCTCTGCTAGGTTTGTGTATTGCATGTCTGGCTTTGGATGACAGGGGCTGGGGAGGAGCAGAGGCTCCAGAGAGTCTGATGAGTCAAGGCTGGACTGAATAGACCTGGGCTGCATTTAGAGAAGGGGGAGGAGATTTCCTTTCACCTGAATGGGCCTGGTCTGCCTTCCACCTCCAGCCAGGAAGCTGCAACAGAGAGGACAGAACTGGTTTTGACCAAGCACATGGCTTCTCTGCCACCAGAGAACAAAGGATTTTGTAGTATAAGTATTGGGGCCCAGCCTCCAGAACTTTAGATCACTGCTGAACTAAGGAACCTGTCAGGAAGAAGATCTGGGAAAGCTGGAGGAGGAGTACTAACCCTGTGCTGTGTGCTGTTGGGGTTGGCCTGCAGTGGTTGCTTCTGTCTTGGGCAGGGAATGGACAGGACTGTGCTTTCATCATCCTGCTGTTAGAGTTTTCTCCAAGGGCTTGAAGTAGAGCTTGCCTCCTGTTGGAAGTCTCAGGGATAGAAAAGACTTGAGAGATCACTTCTGGGAATCAAGAGGAACCTTTGCCAAGAAAAAGAGCCAGAGAAGCTGAGGAGGAATACTGCCCCTGTGCTGTTTGCTGTCTGGGGTTGGCCTGCAGTGGCTACTTGCTGCAAAGGAAAGGAGAAATGACTTTTCTGTTTGCTGTGTCCCCTGCTTGAGGAAGATCTCCAAGGGCTTGAAACTGAGCTTGCCTCCTGTTCTGAAGCCTCAGGGAAACAAAGACTTCCCCACCAGCTCCCCTGAATTTCCTTGCTGGGAGTTCTGACCTGCAAAGCAGTGCCTGCTGTCGTTTTGGACCTCTAGAGACTGTTTTCCGCTGGGAGCTGGAAAATCTACGCAACACAGAGAAGTGTAATGCATCCAAGGTACTTTGTGTGAAAAGTGTCGCATCTGCAATTTGCTTTGAACTGAACTATTTCTACCAATTGAAAGTCATATTTTTATTACTGTATTGTGGATTTTTGTCGTTTGGTCTTGTTTTGGTTTAGATAAAGATTACTTATTTTTCTAAACTGGTGTGGTGTCCATTTGTAGTGTTTTCACTGTATTACTGTATGTGTTCACAAATGCTTTACACATTGCCTCTGAGATAAGCCTGTCTGCTCATGCCAAGCTACCAAGGGGGTGAGCAGGGGTTATTTTAGAAGCATATCCCCCTTACCCTGACTAGAAGCAAGGGTTCCTATTTGGACAAAGGTACCTACCTCTGCCAACTGGAGACCCCCATTTCTAACAGTTCCCTTCTTCCCCTGTGCCTGTTTGTATCCCTTATAGATTGCAAACAGGAATAATCCACAGGGAATAATTATCAGAAGGGGCTTGAAGATAATTCCACCAATTCCACTCCCTGGGTTTCTAAACTATCTAGCTATAGCAGAAAATCTATTTCCTATTGCTTACCAACCACCTGATGCTTCTAATGCCTTCAAATCTCCCTTCAAGCCAGTAATGTTTTTGATAAATGTCTTCAAGTCCTAACTTTTGTCAGGGATGTAAGTACAACACTGTTGAACTTTTAACACCTGACAGACTCTGCAAGAATGATGTATAACGAAAATGGTTCTGTAAAACCATGGATTTCACAGCTTCCATTTCAGTATCTACAACTAATAAAGCACCAAACATTTGAAGAAAGATCTCCTCTAGGAGCATCTATATGCAAGTCTTTCTCATCTAGTGAGTACATTCTATCAACAGTAGAAAGTGGGGTCTTAGCTGTAGGTGTAGACCTAATCCTCTCTAAAGAAGAGGGTGCATATAATCCCACCAGCAACAGAATTAGTACTGAAATTTCAGCTATCAACATACCTGCTATTATGTGCCTATGTTTATTTGTGCTATTATTAACCCGTTCCGTGCGTCGGACGGCCGGGAGCCGTCCGACATCACGGTGGGCGTGTGCATCGGACGGCTCCCGGCCGTCCTAGCACCCACCCACGGGGAAAGCGCTGGCGCTCCCCCCGTGGGCCGCCCTTTAAGGTGCCCCCACCGGGGAAGGCAGGGGAAGCCCTTCCCCTGCCTCCCCCCGCCCCACGTCATTAGGGGATTCCCAACGCGCTGGAAGCCATTTGCTTCCAGCGCGTCGGGAAGAGAGGAGGTGAGTTTCTCCTCGGGGGAGGGGGGTATTTAAACAAAAGAGGCATCGGGGGAAAGGAAAGGGCGTCTTGCCCTGCCGGGAGTTGATGGTGCCAGTCACCATTAGATTTTGGGTAAGTTCACTGTTCTCTTGGTATGTCAGCCACCATTTTTAATATGGGATACTACACCCGGTTGTGTTTTTTAACTTACCTTATATATTTCCTCACGAACGCGTCATAACTGTAGGACGCTAGTTTTCAGGCACCACGTTTTCACTGTGTGTGGCGCACCTTGACCTGCGTGTAGCGCACATGGTGAGGCTTACAAGGGAGATGGATGTTGAAGAAGCCACCACAGACAATTGCTACTGTTTAACCAATTTCTGATTTTATCTCAATAGGTTGGCCATCGCATTTACAGGTACCACATCTTTAGGTGCACTGTGTGGTATATCGCGGTTAGTAAACCAGAACGCCACTAATAGTGTAGATAGACAGTCCTTTCTAGGTCCTGAAGAATTGCCGCCAGATCATTCTGACACATAGGCAAGAAACATGTTGACCAAATGAAGTTGAGCGTAATATACTGACACATTGTATCAGGAAGGTGCCACTCTATATATTTTTAATCAGGTTGGAAGCCAGATTCATTAAAATTATTCTGGTTGGACTTCCATTTCCTGTTTTAATCTCGCACAGTCTATTGACCTTCACTTTAGCACATCTACACTTTTAGGTCCCTTACACCCACTGCACCATACGGCAAGGAATAAAAGATCTCCGCCAAAGAGCCCCTCATAGAGTGCCCGTCAGGTATTGCAGCGCCGACCTGATGAGGAGCAAGCCCTATGATGAAGCATGACACCCAGCTGGCTGGGTGTGTGAGGGCCCTAATTCCGAAAGGAGGGATCCCCCTTTTCCTCTTTTCCTAAGGGACAACCTTTTCTTCTTCTCAGACCTCGCTCCCTCTGCCTCATTAGGAACTGCATACCCTCTTGTTTTCAATTCATTACGGGCACGTATGCTGGACCTTAAAAAGCCCTCAGTCCCCCTCTTTTGGATGACATGCAATCAAAATGCAATTATAATAGTTGCAAGGTCTTCATGAGCCTTCCTTAGCCCTACTCCGTGATCTTCTACGTGACAACCTTACGCTCCTTCAGCAGACTCGGACCTAGGTACTCTTCTTAATTCTTTTAGCAAAGTCTATTTGCAACGTCTCTTGTTCAAAAGCGCATTTCAAAGTTCAATCTAGAAATCAAATTAAGGACAATTAGAGTCAGACTGTTCTGTCACACAACAAAGTCAAAACACAGTTCAGCCACAATTATGTATTCACAGAGGTTCAGCTGGATTTGCACTTTGACATTCCAAGTACCAAAATTCTTTCTCTTGGGCTTTTGTTGCAAGATATGTCCATTCCGGTGAAGAATGCCTCCGTCAGGGTACTCTTGCTCTCTTTGATCTCCTTACTACTGACCCTTATTCATTACTGCCACTTAAGTCAGATTCCTCAATATCTTTTGGGATAGTGTGTGGCACACTAACTTCAGGCAAACTTGTCTTCTTCCCTTCTGTCCTCTTGGCCACTGGTCTCCAGGTACTAATCGCATTACTGTGGCACTAGGCCCTTCACCAGGGTCTGATTATGATGCAGTCGACAATACAGGTGGAACCCTCCAGTACAGACTTCAACTGTTGACTCAGTCAGACGCTCCTCAGGCCAAATAAGTGCTGTCCCAGACTCTTCCTGTTCCCCAACAGGTTGACTAACCTGCTCCTATCGTCTCTCTGTAACCACAGACACTTCAGGGAGAGGTACTGTTATATCATCAAGGAGACATGGGACTCTGCCAGTATGCACGATGTGCACCTAGTTGGAGAGGCCTCCGCACTTCACAGCTGTTGTAGTGACCAAGAGGACTTGGTAAGGTGCTCGCCACTAAGGTTCTAAACCCATTTTATGCACATGCTTCTTCACCATAACCCAATTGCCGGGACTGAGGTCATGGCACTGCTCCTGATGAGGCAGGGCTGTAGCCTCTCCAACCTGATAAGACACAGAACACACCACATCAGCCATTCCTTTGCAGTAATCAAGAGCCATGTCGTCTGTAATGTTCACAAGAGCATTTGCAGGTACAGCAAGCAGTTTCATGGCTCTGCCCATGATTATCTGATGGGTAGATAATTCTGTCTTCCTATCAGGAGTACTTTGAAGACTCATTGAAGACTCATCAACACAATGGGCAACGCATCTGACCACTTCAGATGTCAAAGCACACACATTAGCAAGTTTGGATTTTATCATCCCATTGACTTGCTCCACGATGCCTGAAGCTTCAGGTTGGTAATGCAATGTAGCCTCCTCTCCACTTGCAATGCTGCACACAACATCTTCAGGATCTCATTAATAAAATGTCGGGAACCCAAATCTCAGAATTAAGTCCCTCAACAACAACTTAGCTACTGTAAGATTGTTATTTCTCCTAGTCAGCTAAGCTTCAACCCAACGCGAGAAGATGCACGCAAACACCAAGACATATCTCAGCCCATTGCACACAAGCATCTCAAATAAAGTCCAGTTGCATCCTTTTGAAGGGACCTCCTGAATTCCCTTTGTTCATCAGTGTTACTGCAGTTCTTCTTTCTATATTCATCTGCTGACACACAACACACCTGTAACACAACCCATCAGCCATCAGTCTGAACCTATGATTAAACCAAGTCGGCCAAAACAGACGCACCATTGTATCCCTACCTACATGAGTAGATCCATGATAATATCTCGCCATTGGGGGTAACAAACTGTCTTGCAACACAGGTCTTCTATCTCCCTGTGAGGAGCCCGGCCCGGGCTCTAATGATCCGTGCGAGGAATCCAACTTGGCGGCGTTCATAGTCCAACCCGGAAGTGAGGGTTGCGCTCTAGCCGTCCAAACACGTGGCCAGAGCAACGCGGAAGAAAAGGGAGGAGAACGGACGAGTCGGGGCTTTTTGCCGACAACAACCGGAGGAGAGGAGCAGCGCGAGGAGAAGACCGAAGAGAACCGTGGAAACGAGACCGATGACGAAGAGGACAACCCAGAGGTCATGGATACCTTGAGAGAGGACGGAGGAGATTCTGGAGCCGGAGGACGCCCAAAAAGCACTGCTGCCAAGACCAGCACTCCCAGGAGGGACAGGAGGCTGGGTCTCCCAACCCCACGGTCCAGGAGGGCCATGGACTCAGGCAAGTGCCGTCTGCACGTTTCTTTTCCTTAAAGGGTTGGTGGGCAGGGTTGAGGGCCACAAACCCTTGAGCACTAGTACTCCCTGCACCTAGACACTGCACAAATAGGGCACTGGTGAAGGAGCACCTTAACCCCAAACCCATGCAAGTTGGGGACAATAGCCTAAACTCTTGTGTTTTGTCTTTCTTTTTGGGTTTCTGAATCCCTCCTGAGGACCAACCCCGAGGTGAATAAAGGACCACACGGAGCAAGAAACCCTAACGTCAAGTCTTGAAGCAGAGTAGGAATTGACCCTACAAATGGGCTACTACTAGAGAGCCAGCATACTGTTGGGGCGCGAAAAGATAAGAAATAAAAGTCGTCTTTTCTACCACAAAAAAGGAGTGTGCAGTTGTGTCTAAGGGGCGGGTTGCGGTGCGGAACAGTCTCCCCTAGTACAAGTGGTGTCAGAAGTGGGATCTCGTGTGTCTGGCATAATGACACAACCCGTCACCATGGAGGCTATTATAACCCAACTCGCAGAGGGCCAGCGTCACTTACAATTGGTCTTAAAACAACAAACTAAACAAGCACAAAAGGAACGGGAGGCCTTGCACACGGCTTTAAAGGACCAAGCATCTCTCCTGACTACAAATCAACAGGTACAGGACACGGCCGTCATGCGCTTAACTGATGCCATTTCTAGTGCCCGGGTTCATCCCAACGTACCGGGTTCTGTCCTGCAAAAGTTCCAGAGCGGTGATGACCCGGACTACTTCTTTGTGAACTTTGAGCGAGTCGCAGCCACCGCTACCTGGCCGCCGGAAAGATGGGGACAATGCATAGCCCCCCTTCTATCGGGGGAATTGCAAGCCGCATACCAGGCTGCTAATCCTGCAGGGACAACCAGCTATGCTGACATAAAGAAAGCAATCCTGGAACGCCTGGGGTGTGACCAGGAATATTACCGAAACCGCTTTAGAAGAGACAAATGGACAGCAGGAGATAATCCACGGGCATTGTATTATCAAATTCGGGCTCTAGGGAATCGGTGGCTTCAACCTTCAACCTCCTCCACCGATGACCTTACCGAGAAGATATATCTAGAAGAGTATCTTGAAGCCCTTCCGTATAATACTCGAGCATAGATCAAGCAGCATCCCAATCTGTCGGTTACCCTAGCGGTTGACCTGGCCAGCGCCTATCACCGATCCCCTGAATTCAAGGCACCTTCACATAGGCTCCCTATAGGCCCACCGAAAACCTCGAACAGAACCCCCATAGCTCCTGTAGAGCAGAAAGGGTCCCTTCCCCCAAGATATCCACCCAGAACAAATCCGGGTCCTAGCCCAGTACAAGGTCCACAGTGTTTCCACTGTGCAGAGTGGGGACACATAGCCCGTAATTGCCCAACACGTATCCCTCCCCAGGAACCCATGGAAGTGGGGTATACACGTGGGCGGGTGCTGTTTGGGGGAGAAACCCCGGAAAGGTATAAGAAGAGAATTCACGTTAACGGGAAATCCGTTGTCGCATTATTAGACACAGGGTGCCACCACACCGTCATTTCCAGAGAATTGATCCATGACTCCCAGTTTATAGAAGGGGAGTGCATCCAGGTCACCTGTGTTCATGGAGAAAAGAAGCTATACCCCTTAGCAGAGGTGTTGATCGAGATAGATGGAGAGCCTCAGTTGAGGAAAGTCGGGATAGTGCCCTCTCTTCCTGAGTCCGTTCTGTTAGGAACCGATCTCCCTAGATTTCATGAGTACTTACAGGCGCTACACTCTCCCCCCTCTACTTTGCAATGGTTAGAGAGCGCACCATTCAGTAAAGACATAATAGACAAACCCTCCCATAAGAGAACAAAAACCCGCAGGGAGAAAAGGGAGGAACGAGCATTATATTACATGGTCAGTAGTGTCACTCCCGCTCATGTCCTTACTTCCTCAGATATACCCCAGACGCCAGGCAGAAACTTCCGTACAGCTCAAAGGGACGACGCAATGCTGCAGCATGCCTGGGAACAAGCACAGGAGGACCAGCCAGAGAAGGTAGGCCCCTTCTTTTGTGTAAAAAAAGGACTCTTGTATAGAATAACCCGAGAACATAATAACACCAAAGATCAACTACTAGTCCCTAAAGCCTTTCGGGAGCAGGTCTTATGTCTAGCCCATAGTCAAACAGGAGGCGGACACTATGGTAAGGAACACACACTTAAGTGCCTCTTGAACAAGTTTTACTGGCCAGGGGTATACCAAGAGGTGGCCAGATATTATGCTTCCTGTGTCCGATGCCAACTAGTGAATACACCAGTCCTTCCCTGTGCCCCCCTGCAACCCCTTCCGATCATAGACGTCCCTTTTAAGAGGGTAGGGATGGATCTAGTAGGCCCCTTGATCCCCTCTGCCCGAGGACATCTGTATATACTCGTTATCCTTAGGCGATTCCCTTGACCTCTACAACCACCATGGCGGTAGCCCAGGCCATGGTCTCTTTTTTTTCTAGGGTGGGTTTTCCCCACGAGCTCTTGCCCCATACCCCTTTTATGTCGCGTCTAATGAAGCAAGTGTGTGACATCCTGAAGGTCAAACAAATCCGCACGTCTGTTTACCATCTACAGACAGATGGTTTAGTCGAACGGTACAACAAAACCATTAAAAATATGCTAAGAAAATGTATTGATAAGGCTGGAAGGGACTGGGACCGTCAACTTCCCCTTGTATTGTTCGCCATCCGGTCCCACGAACAGAAATCCACAGGGTTCTCACCGTTTGAGCTATTGTTTGGACGGAAACCCCGTACACTCCTCGATATGGCAGCTGAACAGTGGACAGAGGAGGAGGATGAGGGGCTACCCCTGTTACAGTATAGTGCAAATCTAAAAGAAACACTAGCCACACTATGGGAAGAAGTGCATAATAATATGGAAAAAGCCCAAACACAGCAGAAACGTGCTTATGACCGAAACACCAAGTTGCGGCAGTTTTCGGAAGGAGACCAGGTGCTGATACTCCTACCAACTTCAGAAAAAAAACTACTGGCCACTTGGCAAGGTCCCTACCAGGTCCTGGACCAAGTCATCCCGGTAACTTACCGTATAGCTGTTCCCCATAAAACACAGACAGGACCGATATACCATGTTAATCTACTCAAAGCCTGGGACGGACCAGTACCCGTGGCTCCAAGTATATACTCGTTATCCTTAGGCGATTCCCTTGACCTCTACAACCACCATGGCGGTAGCCCAGGCCATGGTCTCTTTTTTTTCTAGGGTGGGTTTTCCCCACGAGCTCTTGCCCCATACCCCTTTTATGTCGCGTCTAATGAAGCAAGTGTGTGACATCCTGAAGGTCAAACAAATCCGCACGTCTGTTTACCATCTACAGACAGATGGTTTAGTCGAACGGTACAACAAAACCATTAAAAATATGCTAAGAAAATGTATTGATAAGGCTGGAAGGGACTGGGACCGTCAACTTC
This sequence comes from Calotriton arnoldi, assembly GCA_963921515.1. Classification (NCBI taxonomy): domain Eukaryota; kingdom Metazoa; phylum Chordata; class Amphibia; order Caudata; family Salamandridae; genus Calotriton; species Calotriton arnoldi. The sequence continues at coordinate 2,019,617 of CAWUFW010000790.1, forward strand.
CCCTTGTATTGTTCGCCATCCGGTCCCACGAACAGAAATCCACAGGGTTCTCACCGTTTGAGCTATTGTTTGGACGGAAACCCCGTACACTCCTCGATATGGCAGCTGAACAGTGGACAGAGGAGGAGGATGAGGGGCGTCCCCTGTTACAGTATAGTGCAAATCTAAAAGAAACACTAGCCACACTATGGGAAGAAGTGCACAATAATATGGAAAAAGCCCAAACACAGCAGAAACGTGCTTATGACCGAAACACCAAGTTGCGGCAGTTTTCGGAAGGAGACCAGGTGCTGATACTCCTACCAACTTCAGAAAAAAAACTACTGGCCACTTGGCAAGGTCCCTACCAGGTCCTGGACCAAGTCATCCCGGTAACTTACCGTATAGCTGTTCCCCATAAAACACAGACAGGACCGATATACCATGTTAATCTACTCAAAGCCTGGGACGGACCAGTACCCGTGGCTCCAAGGAGTGATGTCTCCATACATCACGTGGCCGTGGATAAACCTATGGAGATATCCCTGACCCCTTTTCCCCATAAAGAGAAGGCACAGGTCCGATTGGGTGAACAGATAACGTAGAAACAGAAACAACAGATGTACTCTCTATGTGAGACATATTCCTCTGTCATTTCTAGTGTACCAGGCAGGACGACCTTAGTTGCACACAACATCCTCACAGACACCCCAAAACCAGTCAAGTTGAAACCATACCGCATACCTGCAGCCAGGAGACAGGCAGTGGACCTAGAGGTGAAAGCCATGTTAGAAGCTGACATTATTGAACCATCCAATAGCGCCTGGTCCTCTCCAGTTGTTTTGGTTCCCAAACCTGACAGAAGTATAAGATTCTGTATCGACTTCCGTCAGTTAAATGCTGTATCTAAATTTGATGCCTACCCTATGCCTCGAGTGGACAAGCTCATTGAACGTCTAGGCGATACTAGGGTTATGTCTACCATAGACCTGACGAAAGGTTACTGGCAGATTCCTCTCTCTCCTGAGGCCAGGGAGAAAACCGCCTTTTCTACACCATCTGGATTGTTCCATTTTAAGGTCCTTCACTTTGGGCTCTATGGCGCTCCCGCAACGTTTCAGAGGTTGATGGACGTCCTTTTGTCGACCCATCAGACATATGCAGTCGCATATCTGGACGACATAGTCGTATACAGCCCAGATTGGGACTTGCACGTCACCCATCTTGGCGAGGTCCTAAGTACTTTACAGAAAGCTGGACTTACAGTCAATCCTAAGAAAACCACATTCAGAACCAATCACATCGAGTATCTCGGTTACGATATACAGGCAGGGAACATCAGACCACAAGTGAACAAATTAGAAGCTATTTCGAACATCCCTCGTCCTACCACCCGGAAAGAGGTCCGCTCCTTTCTAGGTCTAGTTGGATATTACAGGCGGTTCATCCCACACTTCTCCAATATAGCCAGTCCCCTTACAGACCTCCTCACCAAAACATATTCAGGGAAGCGCATCCACTGGTCTGCTCTTCAGGAGCAGCTTCAAACAGCTAAAGGAAACCTTATGCACTGCCCCTGTTCTTGCCTGCCCTAATTTCAAAAGAACGTTCGAACTCCAGACAGATGCTTCAGGAAGGGGCCTCAGTGCCATTCTTTCCCAACCCAATGATCAAGGTGATATGCGCCCCATTCTGTTCCTCAGCTCTCATCCCCTACAGGTAGGCTTGATTGCTCCTACCAAAGAGAACCACTGCGTCCTTTTCCCTGGTCCTTTCCCTGAAATTCTTTTTCCTTTGTCTAACAGCACGCTTTAAGCTTTGGCAATCCGGTCCTGATGATGGTCCTGAATGAATAGGACCGAAACGTCGTCGACCTCCTTCCCAGCGCAACTTACGGCGCCCTTTTGACTTTGGTTCTTCAAAAACAAAAATACCTTGTACAGCCATTATATATAATTACTCAGACTGAACCATTGAACACTGTATATAGCTTTTCCACCACTTTGTCACTTTGCGCCTCTCGCTGTGTTCTGCACTAGTCACCTGCGCCGTTACTTTCTCTTGTCACGAGCACAACTGTTCACTCCATCTTGTGATTGCCACCACAATTCATACTCACAGTGCTGTTAGAACTGTTATATGTAAATTGTGTTATCTAAATATATGATGCCATGAGCACCTTTGTATGAACAAACCAGGAGTCTCCCTCTTTCTTTCTTGCAGTGTCGTGCACATGCTAAAGAATTTGTCTTCCTCATTGAATCCAGTTGAGACATTGTTGTTAATTTTCACTTATGTACCCAGATCTCAACCTGTTCTATGGGTTACACTCCTGTTGCTATTTACTATACTGTGAGCAGCTGCTGAGCTGCGAGAGTAGGCCACCGCTGGCTATTACTTTCTGAACCAATTAAATTGGTTTACTTTGGTTAGGATTCCTTCCCACCAAGTATGTCTAGGGAGACCCCTATCTACACAGACGACTATATCCAACGTATCCTTAGTGGCCCCTCATTGCTTTCTACCCCTGGAACCTCCGTTCCTGCTACCACAACCACCAACACCTCCAACATTCTTCTTGACAATCTCGAGAAATTAAAGAAAAAACAAATCAGAACGAACCTCCACGCACGCATGCTCACGGAATATCTTAAATCAGATATAATCCCCCTTGGCCTACAAATTCGGAATACACCAGCCATCTTCACGCAAGACCCCTAAATTCAGGACTGGCTTTAGTCATCTGGCCACAACCTGCTCCAGACACTGGATGGTCCTAGGAATAGACACCGCCATTGAACACAGCCTTAAGGAACTTGAAGAAATCGCCGAGATTGAGAAACTGATCCTAGAAGACAGCTCCATACCAGACGCCAAAAATCTTTTGGACAAAATAAACGCCATGATTGCCACATTCAACACCTTTGAATTGAACAAAAAAATAACTAAAATACAGAAGGACATCAAATACTACAACGTTGAGAAGACATATCCTTACATCCGTGACGAGTTCTACAACACACCGTATAACCCTCCCAGAATCCGCAATTGGGGCAGATTACGCAACCACCAACAGATCACGTTTTCGGAATCCTCCAATACATCTGTGGAAGACTCAGATCCCGGTGAGGGCCCGAGCACCTCTAGCAACATCAACAGACCAGGACCCTTATTACCTTCTGGTTTTTTTGAATGGGGCCGCGGACGCGGCCAGAGCCAGACACGGCGAAACAACCACCGCCAATATCAATACTCAGGAGAAAGACAAACCAGAAACAAGTTCTACAGATGGGGCCCACCACAGTAACTACTCGTCCTGAAGCCGACACAACAACCAATCTGAATCTCATTGCTACCAATAACATTGAGGATCAACAACTCATACCTATATTCAACCTCTGAAGCCACACATTGACAAGTGATGAAACCAGACTTCTAAGCAGGGGTCTCACTTTTGTACCCTCAGAACGGAGTAATTTTTTTGAATTACAAACCCACTTACTCCAATTCTTTTGACGCATCAGACCACGACAATTCTTTCGGGACAAACCTGACTCTGGACACACCGCTGCACCCCGTTTCCATCCCCCCTCTACCTTCAATCCACCATCGACAGCTATGCCACCAGAAATACTGACATTCGAGAGACTTGTCTTAAGCGAAGTGGTGGAGCTCCAGAAACAATTTGAATATGTGCCCTATAATCTTCCCTTGGTGGAAAAACAAGCACTTCTAGACCTCAAGGGACGGACGGACCTCATCATTAAACCCGCCGACAAAGGGGGAGGTATTGTGGTCATGGACATTGATAAGTATGACCAAGAGATAAAGAGACAACTATCGAACACTCCCCATTACCGCAAACTCACCAAAAACCCACTACCCGATTTAAAATCCAAAATCGAACAAGTGACAGCCATTGCCAAAACTGAAAATATCATCTCACAGAAAGAATTTCAGTTCCTAAACAACCAACATCCACGGACACCAGTGATCTATACTCTACCCAAGATGCATAAAGACAACAGCAACCCTCCAGGAAGACCTATTGTCTCCGGCTGTGGTTCTATTCTCGAACCACTGGGCAAATATATTGACGCCATCATCAATGAATTTGTCCCACTTACCGAAACGTTTATACGGGACAGTATGGACCTGATTAACACCATCGAGGACAGACCATACGACTCTACCAGTGAACTCATGGTGGGACTCGACATCGAGTCCCTATGTACCAACATCCCCCATGAGGAAGGTCTCTTGGTCATTGAAGAACTACTCAAACAACGACCACAACCAACCAGGATACCCACTGTTTTCATATTGGATCTGTTACGTATCGCCCTGGAGAACAACTATTTCCTCTATGAAGACACTTTTTATCTACAAATCAAGGGTGTCTCTATGGGCGCTTGTTTTGCCCCAAATTTTGCAATTCTCTACGTGTACAATCTGGAGATGAAACACATACTCACCACTAACAATCCTTTTCGCACACAGATTAATTTATGGCGACGTTACATAGATGACATTCTGCTACTGTGGAATGGTACATCTGACTCATTGGATTCCTTTGTCACCTGGCTAAACCAATCTCAACCCCACCTCAAGTTTACATCAGACTGCAGATCCAATGACTTACCCTTCTTGGACGTCACCATCCATGCAGAGGATGGCATAATAGGCACCACCTTGTATCGCAAGCCTACCGAATGCAATTCCCTACTGCACTACTCCAGCTACCACCCTCGGGGCCTTAAGGATGGACTACTCTACGGCCAATTCCTGCGCATCCGCAGGAATTGCAAATAGCGAAGAGATTACTTTAAGGAATCGGATATCCTTTTAGGCAAACTTGTCTCCAGAGGCTACCCTTCACGTTTGGTCTCCCGCGCTCGCAAGAGAGCCTGGTACTGCCACCGGGATCAACTCCTCACACCACAACCCAAAAGAACAAACATCAAGATCCCCTTTGTAACCAAATTTAGTCCATCAAGCAACCAGGTCAAAAAGATCATTACACGCAATTGGACCATACTAAGAACCCAAAAGGAATTTCAAGAACCCCCGCTGTTCTCATACCAACGAAGTAACAACCTGGCTAACCATCTTGTCCATGCCATTACTTGGCCTACCAAACATACCCAACATAACACAATCACCACCGCTTGGGGCCTACCACCACTTTTGGGACATTACAGATGTCAATCCTGTTTGGTCTGTGAACTTACAACCAACACCAAAGAATTCAAGGTAAACAACAAGACCTACACACTAAAAACATTTACCAATTGCCGATCCCAAAATGTGATTTATGCCATCAAATGCCCCTGCGACCTCGTATACATCGGCCAGACTACCCAAATGGTCAAGCAAAGAATCATACAACATAAAAGCAGGATCCACTGCAAAGTCTTGACGGCCCCATTGGTCACACACTTCCTTGAAAAAAACCACAGCGAACTTGATATCACCTGGCAAGTGATTGACCACCCGTCGCTCCCCATCAGGGGCGGTAACCTCCAAACTTTACTTAACAGAAGTGAATGTAAATGGATGACACTCTGCAATTCAGTGAATCATGGTTTGAATTCAATTGATGAATGGAACAGCACAGTATAAAATTGCCACGCTACCTTGACACTGTTCCTCTGTCTACATATCTAGTGTAGACATGCCCTATAGGCCCCTCCAGAATCTTACTGCCCTTTGACTACCCATGACATCCTACCCATTAACTCACATGGCCACTTCAGCATGAGTCTACACCCGATATGAACCATGATAGAAATAAGTCGTATATCCATCACAATATGAGTCTATATTCAGTATGACTTCATGTACATTATGTCTTTTACTTTTCATTCTTCCCTCTCCTTTCATTGTTATCTACCATTGATTATTATGTAATTGACTTCATTACCTGTTACTGATATCAATTACTATGTATTGTTTTACTGCCCACGCTTATTCATAACGGACATCCAGAATAATGATCGGTTCGATGTCGGTTTTGTTAATTTCAGTTTTGCTTCATTCCTTTCCTATTTTTAGCTGTGTAATCCAACACTCTGCCTCTTGGTCGGCTTTAGCGTACTAACTGTGTTTCCTTCCACACGGGTCTATCACTCCTTACCCGCCCCCCTTGGACTTGGTTGTCCACAAAGGCGCCCTTTGCTCACCTAGATACGCGCAGGCGTCCTGATCTCCTCCCTCATGACATCATTACACTTGTCACGGTCACGTGACATAGGTACGTCACCCATGCGGAAGTTCCTCTTCCTTATTTACAGCTTGCCGTCCCATTCCCTTGGAAATCGGCGCACACCGCACGCATCCGTGGCGGTGCTGATTCATTCCGTACCTCCACAGCCTTCCGATTCACTCGAAGACTTCAATCCCAACTCCTGCGGTAAGCGTTCTTTACCCACGCCGGGCCAGGCTCCTTCTCGCTCGAGTAACCGCCTGTTTCTCCTGCGGCAGCCTTTATTTACCCGATCCCCCTTCCTCAACATAGGTACCACTACTTGGACCCTTACAGCGGATCGTTTTCCGACCCTGCCTTGACTCCACCCAAAATTCCACGTATTGTCTACATGGTAAGCCGGCTCCCTCCACCGCGAGTCCGACGGTCTTTGCCCATAATGTGTATTCCCTCTTGTAGCCTCCCTCACTCTTCCCCTCACCCCCCTTCCCTTCCCATGCAGACACCACGGAATTGATCCCAGCAGCTGATCGGGGCTCCGACACTGCAGCCATTTGCCTCCTCAACCCAATTCAACTGACTCCACGCAGCATTATTTCCAGGTTCACTCAGCCACGTTGATACCTGGCTTGTCTGCAGGTGAGTCTACCTCGATTCAACGTTCTTTCTCGTGCGGGCCTCCGCCACCACCCCTCCCTCCCTGCTGGCGTGACTCATCTAATGTTTTCTCTATATGTGATTACCAGGGTTCCACCTTGTCCTCACATCGCTGGTTCCCACATCACGCTGCAAGTGTATCGCGATCCCTGCACGCCCATTGTAGTTGATTCATCCCCTACTAGCCAGCTAGCTCTCATCCCCTACAGGTAGGCTTGATTGCTCCTACCAAAGAGAACCACTGCGTCCTTTTCCCTGGTCCTTTCCCTGAAATTCTTTTTCCTTTGTCTAACAGCACGCTTTAAGCTTTGGCAATCCGGTCCTGATGATGGTCCTGAATGAATAGGACCGAAACGTCGTCGACCTCCTTCCCAGCGCAACTTACGGCGCCCTTTTGACTTTGGTTCTTCAAAAACAAAAATACCTTGTACAGCCATTATATATAATTACTCAGACTGAACCATTGAACACTGTATAAAGCTTTTTCACCACTTTGTCACTTTGCGCCGCTCGCTGTGTTCTGCACTAGTCACCTGCGCCGTTACTTTCTCTTGTCACGAGCACAACTGTGCACTTCATCTTGTGATTGCCACCACAATTCATACTCACAGTGCTGTTAGAACTGTTATATGTAAATTGTGTTATCTAAATATATGATGCCATGAGCACCTTTGTATGAACAAACCAGGAGTCTCCCTCTTTCTTTCTTGAAATGTCGTGCACATGCTAAAGAATTTGTCTTCCTCATTGAATCCAGTTGAGACATTGTTGTTAATTTTCATTTCCATTCTGTTCCTCAGCAGAAAACTGTTCCCGAGGGAAACCCGGTACGCTACGATTGAAAAAAAATGCCTAGCCATCAAATGGGCAATGGAAGCCCTCCAGTATTATCTCCTAGGCAAACATTTTCTATTACTTACAGACCATGCTCCTCTTACCTGGCTTTCCCTACACAAAGACTCTAACCCTAAAGTACTCCGCTGGTTTCTTGCCTTGCAGCCTTTTTCGTTCAGCATTCTTCATGTGCCGGGGAAACTACAGACGAATGTGGACTTCCTATCTCGATTTCCGGTCACTGAATAGCCCCCTCGTCCATTCTCGGAGGGAAGGCAATGTGAGGAGCCCGGCCCGGGCTCTCACGATCCGTGCAAGGAATCCAACATGGCGGCGTTCATAGTCCAACCCGGAAGTGAGGGTTGCGCTCTAGCCATCCAAACACATGGCCAGAGCAACTCAGAAGAAAAGGGAGGAGAACGGACGAGTCGGGGCTTTTTGCCGACAACAACCGGAGGAGAGGAGCAGCGCGAGGAGAAGACCGAAGAGAACCGTGGAAACGAGACCGACGATGAAGAGGACAACCCAGAGGTCATGGATACCTTGAGAGAGGACGGAGGAGATTCCAGAGCCGGAGGATTCCCAAAAAGCACTGCTGCCGAGACCAGTACTCCCAGGAGGGACAAGGAGGCTTGGTCTCCCAACCCCACGGTCCAGAAGGGCCGTGGACTCAGGCAAGTGCCGTCTGCACGTTTCCTTTCCTTAAAAGGTTGGTGGGCAGGGTTGAGGGCCACAAACCCTTGAGCACTAGTACTCCCTGCACCTAGGCACTGCACAAATAGGGCACTGGTGAAGGAGCACCTTAACCCCAAACCCATGCAAGTCGGGGACAATAGCCTGAACTCTTGTGTTTTGTCTTTCTTTTTGGGTTTCTGAATCCCTCCTGAGGACCAACCCTGAGGTGAATAAAGGACCACACGGAGCAAGAAACCTTAACGTCAAGTCTTGAAGCAGAGTAGGAATTGACCCTACAAACGGACTAATACTAGAGAGCCAGCATACTGTTGGGGCGAGAAAAGATAAGAAATAAAAGCCGTCTTCTCTACCACAAAAAAGGAGTGTGCAGTTGTGTCTAAGGGGCGGGTTGCGGTGCGGAACAGTCTCCCCTAGTACACTCCCGAAACCCAAACGTCTTCTTCATCTTTCTTGACACAACCTGCTCTAACCCAGCCTTGCTGTTCCGCTTCTGGTACTTCTTCCTGAAGTCTCTTAACTGTTCACCTCTGTATCAGCTGTGGTTAGTAAGAGGTGGTCTCATCTGTTTCTTCATTTTGATATTGCCCACTAAAAGTACAAGCATTTAAGGTGCAATATCTGGCAATGTCGTCAGCATACCTATTGCCCACAGTTACATAATCATCCCCTTTGTGGTGAGCCGAGCATTTTACAAACGCGATCTGGGCAGGTAGCTGTAGTGCCTTCAACAAGTTATGCACGCTTTCTCCATTGTGCATTGGTGACCCCCTAAGTAGTCATAAATCCCCGTTGTAAACATAACTGACTAAATTCATGGACAGCACCAAAGCCATGCTATCAGTGAAAATGGCCACTTTCAGCTGGTCTGAAACACAGCATGCCCTAGTAAGCACAATCAATTCGGCCACTTGTGCAGAAAACACTCCTTGAAGCCAGGAGGCTTCGACCACCCCTGAAATAGTACAAACTTTGTAGGCAGCTCCCATGCTTTCTTCATGATCTCGTAAACAGGAATCATCAACAAACATTACATAATCTGATTCCAGTAGTGGCACATCTTGTATGTCAGGTCTTGGCTTGGTGCACAGTTCAGTGACTGCGAGTCATGCTGAACCTCACTCTCAATAACATAATTTACAGAAACCGGCAATAGATTAGCAGGATTTAACGTGGTACATCTCTTAAGGGTTAGGCTGTCCGCCGCAAGTATGGCTTGCTCATACTTGGTCACACAGCTATTGGTAAGGTGTTGGGTCTTGGTGTGTGTTAACAATATTTCCACAGAGTGGGGGACAAAAACTGGTAGAGGATGACCCATAACAATGCTCTCACACAGCTCAATGCTGGGACCTGTGGAGGTCACATCTTTGAGACAACTGGGCAAAGCAGCAGCTACTAGATCAAGTATAGCTGGAAAATAAGCCATGAGTCTGCGAGCATTTCTGTACAACTGAGTTAGCACTGGGAGAGCACACTACAAAACAAAGTAAAACATTTATTGTAATCAATCATTCCCAGCACTGGGGCAAGACAGAGACTTTCAGTTCGGAGAAGGCACACATGCAAATGTCATTTCATGGAACCGGATCTGGCACGTTCTTGTGTGTCAGCAAAAGCTTGGCCACTAGGGAAAAGTTGGGAATCCCCTGTTGAAAGTAGCCCACCATTCTCAAAAACATCCTGACTTCTGAGTGGGTGGCGGATTCATTTTCACAATCACAGAGATTCTCTCTCATGACACCTTCATCACTCCTTTCTCAATGTGATATTTGAGGTACAGGAATTCTCTCTTACAGTACTGCAACTTAGTTGGGGCTACTTTATGTCCATTCACATGTAAGTGGTTTAGAAAGGCAATAGTATCTTGTCTGCAATTTTCCTGTGTATTTGACTCCTCCAAAAGGTCGTCAATATACTATATCATGACTCAGTGATAGGGCATTACCAGGTACTCCAGATTCATTTTAAGGATCTAGTTAAAGATGAATGGACTCTTCGTATACTTTTGTGGGACTTGGCACCATGCCAAAACACGACTGCCGAACAGAAATGTAAAGAGGAACTGACTGTCCTCATGCAATGTTATGGAAAAAAATCTTTGCGCAAATCAGTGACAGTGAACCACTCAGCCTCATAAGGAATATGAAATAAAATCTCAGCTGGATTCTGTACTACAGCACAACAAGGGACTACTATGGTGTTGATCTTTCCCAGGTCCTGCACTATGCAATATTTGCCATTGGGCTTCTGCAAACCCATAATGGGTGAATTACATGACCTCCCCATAATCGCCTTCAGAATGCCTTGTTAAATCATTGAGTCAATCACAGGAGTAATTCCAGCAATGGTTTCAGTGGTCAGATTATATTGCTGGATTCTCGGATACTCAACATTAGGTTTCACTGTCATGCTGATAGGCTCAGCACCTTTGGTGAGACTTATGTCTTTCCCTGAGAAGTCTCAGACTTCATGTAGCATTGTGTCTCTCAGCTCTGGTGGCAGATATTCGGATGACAAGATAGGGTTCAGTGGGATATTTGAACTCTGATTTAAAAGTTTGAAGACTAAATCTTCATCATGAGTTTGAAACTCAATGCCCTTCGGAGTACAGTAAATGGAACAATTTAGCTCGCACAAAATATTGCTTTCAAGCAGATTTATGGGACTTGAATCACACACCACAAATCGTGATTCTCTTCAAAGAACCCTATTTTAACAGATACTGCTTCAGTAACGGGGCTAGTCATTTGTTTGTTGGCAACTCCTCCAACTTGAATTCTTTTTCCTGAGAGGGGTAGGTTGGGAATCTTTGCAATTCTTACAGTAGAGTGGGTAGCACCAGTATCAATCAAGAATGATACGGGGTGGCCATTCATCCCATCAGCCATGAATGGACCACTCTGGTCTACCTCTGAGGTTGTGCCAAGCATGCACTCTTCCTCCCCCCTCAGGCATCTTCATTGCGACAGCTCGGAACTGTAACCCTCATCTGCTAGTATCATACGGTACTGTAGAGACATACCCTGATTTACAAAAGGGTTGTTGTTTGCATTGGGGACCTGATTTGGATTAAATCTGGAAGTATTTTCATTCATTTTTGACCTTGAGGCTTGTAGAACATCCATTATCTGAACTTGGGGATCCTGAAAGTTATGCGTCCTTTGCCTCTGTACATACTGTGTCTCAACTGGATTATCAATGTGTGATTGCACAAATTCATTATTCTGAACCTGATTCCCAGCATTCAATCAACATTCCCACTTCCAATGCCCCAACTTGCCACAAACGTGACAAGGATTCGACTTCTTCAAAGTCTCCACACCAATCCCTTTACTCGGATCAATTGGAACACCACAACCTCTACCTTGCTGTTGAAACCCATTACTGCCTTGCATCCTAGAGACTCCCTGCTGATACACTCTTTGCAAAGGACCAACTTTACCAACAGTGTGAATTCTGACCTTGTTGTGCAGCTTTTCATCTGTACTACCATCAATTTCTCCTTCAGTTTCTTGTGCTTCATCTCCAATTCATCACTGCAATACTTTGCATACCTCAAGATCTCATCAATTGGCTTATTCTGCCAACAAATCAGATGCTGTGATATCATCACGCTAATTTTAGGTTTCAATACCTACACAAATCTGAACACAAAATATCCCATGCCTTTGGTTTCAATAGTCTCTGAACCACTGTACTGATTAAATGCTTGCAACAGTCTCTCATAAAAAGAGTGTATTGTTTGTTTGGACTCTTGGGTCATTCTGTTAATCCCGAGTCAATCAATATCTTTAGGGGACACCTTTGATTTTAAAAATGTAATCACCTGATACCTTTTCATCAGTAACAGCGATGGAGCCTATGTCACAGGATGTCTCATGGGCTCCCTATCAAGCCATTCTACAAACACTTTACATTTAGCCTACAGATCACTCGGAACTACAATGTCAAACAAAGTATTCAAATCTGTCCACAAAACCTTCAATATTTTCATAAACTGATCAGCCTGTTTGCACCATTCTACTGGCTTCTCTCTCAATTTCGGGAAATCATTTGTGAATGACGCAAGATCACTCCTACTCCAAGGCACATACAGCACATAACATCCATCGAACACTTCCCTCAATGGAAAATTTGATGCACCCTTTTTGTCTTCTATAGATGGAGGCAGCTCTGCCCTTGGTTTCTTTTGTTCTTTCTTTTTCACCCATCTGCCTGCTTACCTATCTAGCTCACTCCATTTTCGGATATGGCAAATTAATTCCTTAATTTGTAATTTAATTCCTGGTATCCTCATGCTAGTGAGGTCCTCATCATTAAAACATTCACAGTAGAGGGCGTGGCCAGCCAAGATGGCCGTGTGGACGTAATCCACAATGGCTCTGCGGCGAACCTTGAGTTATAGGGGAAAACAATCGTTTTGAGACATGTAATCACGTGATTCCTACCTGGCAGCGAAGTGTGGGTGACCGGGGCTCGTCTGGTATGGAAAAACGGATAGGCGGTGCTCAGATGGAAAGCGATTCTCAACTAGGCCATGTTATTTTTACATCTTTATTTTCTTTTTTCCTGCTTTCTCTATCCTTCCTTTGTATCTTAACCTTGGATCTCTCACTGTCTCACCTCTCTACTGGTAAATTCATGGTACCGTTACAATGACAATTCCCTAGAGAGCAATGGCCCCATGATAAATGAGAGAATCCAGGGGGTGGGGAGGGGGTACTAGTATCTCGGAAAGGTTTGAAATAAGTTGTATAACTCATGGTAATACACACTTTAGCATTCACAGAGATGATGCTTCTGCTTTTATGTTGGACTCTGTACTAAGAAATGGCTACACAATGGATACAAGCATAGACAAAGAATGCATGTATTGCTATGTATATCATGTAAAGTATGAAATGTTAACAAAAACAAGTTTGTCAACAAAAAAACATTCACAGTAACTTCTCTGCAATGTCTTGGTTCTATTCAAATCAATTTCGTATTTTTGAGCCAAGTCAGACAACCTTTCGTAACCCTGTCCAGTATGCTTGGTAACATCTTCACAAATGATTACGAGTTAATTTTTCTGGTATGTATCTAATCGGGACAAATCAAGAGTTCCAAGCATCAATTCTTCTAAGTCCATACTTTCATTTGGTAAAATCCACTTTATTCTCTCACTGGAGACTGAACAGTCCTTCCACTTGGTCCTGCACTTCCACCTTTACCTGAGGGTTCTATTTGCTTGAAGCAGCCATCGAGTTCTTGGGCACTAAGACCTGGTTGTACAGCAGGGGTATTAAGTATTATCCCTTCCAAAGAGGTGAAATAATTTGTATTTGGTAGGGAATTCCAAATGATCATGTTAGAATTCGTTGACCCTAAGGTTATCAGAGCTCTGGGAGTACTGTGGCTACTCCTTGGAGGTACATTTGAATTCGGCATAAAGAAAGGATGTGATCTTCGAACAAACCCTATTGTCGGGGAAAATCTGGTTTGATTCAAAGTTGGATCTGAGCTCACAGCCCAAGGGGTCTGTACTTGTGTCAGAACCAAAGAAACATGAAAAACCCTTCTCATTGTCGGGACAGGGGTTTTATCTGTGGCACCTATTTCAGTAAAAACAGCCAAAGTATGTATTGTGTTCCCTGTCGATCAAGGGTTATACAACGGGACAAAGGGACCTATAGTTACCGGAACAGTAAGTGCTTCTGGGGGTGTTCAAAGCAATCTGGTTAATGGGGTATTGGTATCTGTATTCCCTCCCATCACATTAGAACTTGTATTCACTGGTGCGGTAGCTATTCCCGAAGTTCAATTGACACCTGCATCACTCATCCCTTCTTGTTGAGCTTAATTTTATGGGGGTGAACGGGTCTGCAATAATGCATTCAAAAGATCATCACTAGAATCAATATGACAGGCTTCAGCCTCACTTTCTGCATTTTCTATCTTTTTCCTATTTTTCTTCTGTTCCTTTTCTGTCTCTTCGCTTGTTAATTAGGGTACAATCTAGCTTTTTATCATATCGGTTCTCCACCTCTTTTGTTCCGCATCTAGCATCAGTATCAGTATGCACTGCCTTTCTAGCTCTTCCCTGAAATTTATCCTTCTGACTTTTCTGAGCTGCTCGCTCTCAAGCATTAAGTGCTTCATACTATGCAGGTCATTTCAGTATAGTACTCTCAGATTTTCAATGATTCTCAAATTAAATGTTCCATAGCATGGAAACATCAATGCACCTTCTTTCTTAGTGGCTTTATGCCATTGGTTAAGCCAAATACATGTATGGAGTCCTACATTTATATTCATATAATGACTTGGCGTATCCTCAGGTGGTGCCTCTTCTCCCTCCCGAACAGGCATCTTTACTTCTCCCCTAAACCTGTCTCGCACAGCATTGAAGAATTTCATTTTTCAACAGTGAATTAACAATTACAATAAATCTTTTTTTTCAGACCAGGAAATATTTCTTTACCCACAGTTCTTGTTCAGCGTCAACAACCAATACCAGCACAGCACTCTATGATGTAGACAACCAATCTTAGCACAGCTTTACACCAACTGCACAATCCCAGCACGGCACGCTGTAATGCCAATCTCACCCCTTACAGCCGCTCACCCTCCTTTACAATTCTTCACAATCACGTTCTCTCAACAATTTTTCACAAAAACAAATGCAAGCAATTTCAACAACTAACTTTGTCTGCTCCTCTAAAGAAATTAAAGTATTAATACACACAAGAAAAGGGTCCGGAGTAACACTTTCTGACCTACCCTGACGCACACTTAAATGAAACCTCAAACAATGGGGTCTCATTCGGATTGATACAGTTCCTCCCTGTGCAGTAAGGTTTACTATAGCAACCACGACTCACAATCACGCACAAATAAAATCCCTATCTCAATTGTGCTGTTGACGGTGTCTCGCGACTAGCACCGCAACACAGCAGACAACTACAGTATACTGTATTCTACACTTTTTAATACCATCCCGGGGTCTGAGGCCACTTCGGACCCAATAACCACTTCAACTTCTCTGTGTTAAGTGCCACATTCACACCACACTTAAAACATCTCTGCAGAACACCACACAATCACTGCAAAACACCACACCTAAGCATAAGCAATTGCAACGTGCAACCCTATTAATACTCACACTTACGCTGTTACAGCTCTCTCCTGAACCGCTGGAGCTCCATCAATCCTCCGAACAAACCACAAGTTTAAGAGGTTTGGACTGGGTTTGGGCAATATCTAAATGGGACACCCTAACTCCAGTGTAAAACCAGAACAATCACACAGAAGGGGGCCCCTGTAAAGGATGCCTATGCAGGAGAACAGGGGAAAGCAATGAATCAATTCAAAACAAAAACCCACTGCCTGAATTATTTAGTAAATCCGCAATATGTCGGAAATAAAGAAACAAGGGACACTGTCAATCCAGTCCACTGGGAGTAAAGAGACCGGGGAGCTCTGTGAAGACAGACAGTCTAATACACATAACAGGAAAGGGACCAGAATTAAATGACAATTCCATTCATTTTATTCCTCATTTTCAGATATCAAAAATTTCATTAGGACAGCATTAAATGAATATTACAATAATAAACCACATCTTATGCATAGGAGATGCTATAGGTGGAGACAGTGCCCAGGCGCAAAACAGACTCACACTAAATCCTCACATACATACCACAGATTCATACTAACTCATTCAAACAACAAATGTTCAATGGCCTTCCACTGACTCCATTGACAATCTCCTAAGAGGGTAATGAGTGATATTAAATATACACCTCAGTATGCAGGGCTTTATAATAATTGCTTATTATGCTGTAATCATGGAATGGACATAGATAGTAGATGGCCAAAGGTTAAATTATGCTCTTAAAGCTCCATGTTAGCCTCGGGGGTATGCATGTCTCGGATGGAAAGAGCTGGAGATGTGTATGTCAGTGGATGACCGTGCCGACACGCGTTTCGGTGACCGACCCGGGGTGGGTCACACCTTCTTCAGGGCGCAGACGTGGAGATGAACAGGAAAAATAGGGCACCTGGGAAACCTATAATGAAAAGCGAATATGTCCCATGTAAGAAAAGCTCCACACAAATAAAGGACCTACACCCAGAGCTCCCAGGGACAGGAAAAGGGGATATTCCCAAGATACAAAAGGCGTCGGGAACATGCATTGGGAGGAACACATAACGCCTAGAGTCCCACATGTATCACCCAGTGTTAACCATCAGAGACGTGAGGACAGATCAAAAGGTAGTAAAGATAGATGACAGGTGAATGAAAAATATATATAAAAACATAGCATGCTTTGATGTTCTATGACCCCATCACCTATGTGATAAAGGGAGAGCAAGCAAAATAACTGAACAGTAGCCCGTGTCCTAATGACAGGCCTGTACATAGAACAGAGCACCTCAAACTGCAGGGAAGCCGGGCTCCAAGTGATCAACAAGGAAATCTGAAAATAATGAGAAAAAAATAAATATCCCTCAAATTCAAAAATAGCATAAACAAGATCTACTCGAGGTGGTACTCACCTGATTTAACAGGGTACCACTGTAATCCGTAGGGGCCCGTGATACATCCACCTGGAACACGGATAATGTTTCCTCAGGTTCGATGTGGGCCACTTTAAATCTTACTAAGATAGTGGATGGGGGCAGTCGACGACGGCGATCTTCAGATACCTGGGGGGAAAAGATGGGAAAACGCATCTAAACACCCGGGTTCCAAAGTGATGGTGTCGGTTATAGCAGAACCCATAGAAATGGGTCTACAAACCAAATATACTGCAGATCACTAATGGCAGAGTCAGCGATGGTAGATAGAAGGAATCCCGGTTGACTGGGCCGTGCATGGAATTGGAGAAATACATATACGACCCGAGGTCCCAGGGCGACAGGCTATGCAAGGTCAGCGGGGTACTCCGCGCAGGATGATAACTAACTACGCTGCCCGACTGGAATTAAATAATCGGGGGAGGGGGAGAGTGCCTTCCAATGCAGGTGAACTCAACCATAAAAGGACTCAGCGCGGGGTAATGATAAGAAACGCCACCCAACTAATAATAAATAGTCGGGAGCATAAGGAAAGCACCATACAGCGCGTGTGGACACTGGCATGACCGGGAAATTGGTCAGGAGTGTCACCCCTCGCAGGTTTCTCCTACGTATCCATGGCCACACGGGCACAAGATCAGATAAATAACGTTGGAGGTGCGAAAGGTGGTCATGTCCTTCAGATACATCGTTCTGTTATTGATTCTGATGTTGTCTGCCACAATAGCATTGGTACATGCCTGGCATGACCCACATTTGTGGTTACCTTTGATAGGATCCCTGCCAGAGATGGATTTTTGCCAAAAGGTTTCCTTTTCTGTTCTTTTAGCTTTGACCAGAAGGTTACGTAGGTTCCTATTCCTCCTGAATGCGAAGAGGGGTCTGGGTAATTTTCTCTCCTCATTGTTGATGTTGAGAAGATGCCATTGGGTGTTTATGATTTGGCGAATTCTGCTATCCAGATTGGAATGTTTGGTCACGCATACTAGTTTTTCTTGTTCAGGTTTATTTTTTGGCCTGAACATGCTGGCCCGGTCATAATATCGAGCTCTTTTCAGAGAGTCTTTCGTGAGTTTGGCCGGGTATCCCAGGGCGATCAATTTGGTTTTAAGGATCTCTGCTTGAGTCAGGAAATCTTTCATGGTGGTACAATTTTTTCTCAGACGGAGGAATTGGCTAAAAGGGATCCCTTGTTTTTGGCATCTGGGATGGAAACTGCTAAAATGTAATAGCATGTTCCTGGTCATGGGTTTCGTGTATAATGACACTGAAAGATGGCGATCATGATGTTATACACATACGTCCAGAAATTCCACTTTCACGTTACTGCTGTGTGCAGTGAACTTGAGGTTAGAGTCACAAGCATTTATCCACAGTATAAATTCCACCAGGGTTTCCTCGTCGCCCTTCCAGATGAAAAGAATATCATCAATAAAACGTGCCCAGTGCTACCACTGGAGGAAGTGTTGTGTATAATATTTTTCTGACTCTGTGTTCTGAATACTATTCCATTTCTGGTCAGCTGAAACCAAGTAATCTCATTTCACATGATGACCATTAAAAGTTAAAACTGCTTTAGGTAAAGCCTTCATCTTCTAAATAGAATATATACTTTAAATGCTAACAATATTTGTAACTATGCTTTATGCCAATCCTGGACCTAAAGAATGCTTTATTTCACGAATATTGTTACATTTTTGTCAGTGCTTAATTTATAAAATAATAAATGCCAGAGCCCAAGCTTTTTACTAAGAAGCTGCAGCAGGTGCTGTAGAAGGTTGTGTTGCCAAATACTAAGGCTGTTTAGTCTTAATTCCTCCTCATGCATCGTATCCACTCATCTTGACCAGATTGTCATCTTTGGATATTTTGTGCACACTCATCATGATTGTACATGAAATTATGGATCAGAAAACATGATTGAGCTCTGTTTCCCATTCTGATCTACATTTACCCAATAGATGTGGTCTACATTCTGTTATAGTTTGAGCCTGGTTGACCAGTTTAATCTTGGGATAGGTCTCTTCACATGGTAATTGAAGCGGTTGTGTTGGCAAGAAATGATTTCAGTTCACAATTGTCATCTAATTTTACAACTAGAACACAGGTAGGTAGCATTTACTTGGATTAGGGAAAGGAACCCAATTGAAACAATCAGGATAGATAAATACCTAAAGTCCAGTCACTCAGCCTACTTGATATCAATGCTTGCATAATTTTTGTCTAATAAGTAGCACATCCTCCAGCTCAATAGTGCATTGATATCCACGGACATTACCAACAGAAAGAATGGGATCTTTTGCCTCAATTTTTTTTATTTGTGTTTGGTGTGGGTTTTATTTTTGCTTTGATGGGTGCCTTTCTGGATTCTTCTACTACTGACACTATGCAGGAGTCAAACAATTGACTAAAAGGGAACCCGTAAGTTGTGAGAAAAGGCAGATCTAAGTGTCCTTGCAGCCAGCCGCGTCCCATCTGTATGGGCGGAGGGGCCACGCCCCCCAACCTTTGTCTCGACAAGAAGAGTGTCTGTCAGGCTGAACAAAGATCAGCCTGACAGACACTCTTCTTGTTCTGGTAAGGCAGGCAGGAGCTAGACATGTGCTAAATAAAGAGGCGCCTGACTGCCTGAGCTGAACTTTGCCAGGCTGAGTATTTTGCAGTACTGTGGGTGTGACCTCCTCAGTCTGGCAAAAGTGCCTCAAGGCCCTCCTTCTCGTGGCAAGGGGGAGTATCACTGATTGCCTCAGACCTGGGCACTTCAAGTTTAAGCCCTGAAGTGCCCAGGGCCGAGTGTTAATCAGTGACACGTTATCACAGAGTGAGGTGGGGTCAGCAGTCCCACTGACCCCATCCGACTCTGTGACGAGTGAGGGACTACTGTCCTCCTGGGACCTCCAAGGCTTCCCTCCAAAAGAGCTGCAGTGAAGGTAAGTTTTATGTTTTTTTTTATGTTTGGTGCGTCTATATATGACTGTATGTATGTGTATTTGTGAGTGAGTATTGTGAATGGCTGTGTGTGTGTATGTATGTGCATGTGTGCCCCCCTGCCCCCTCCCTGTTAATATTACCAGCTGCCACAGCTTGCTACTAAGACAATGTTTAGCAGATGTGGGAGAGTAGGATCTGCTTCTTATAGTTACCCCCACATTTTGCTGATGTCTCACTGTTTTTGGCCTAGTCTGACTGGGATCCTGCTATTCAGGACCCCAGTCTATCTGCTTTCTCCTGTAAATTGCAATACATGTACTTTAGGTAAACTCCAGATTGGATACTGGGGTACCCTTATAAGTCCCTAGTATATGGTACACCATGTACCCAGGGCATAGGTACTTCAGAGGCCTCCCATGGGCTGAAGCATGTATTATGCCACCCATGAGAGGCCATTCAAAATGACACGACAAGCCTGCTACAGCAGACTGTGTAAGCTGGTGCTTGCACCACTTACTTAAGATATAGGTTCACTATATCTATCTAAATCACTACACTTAAAAACCTATCAGTCACCCCTATGGCAGGCCTTATCAATCCTGAAGGCAGGGTGCTGGGTTTTACGTGAGAAGGTGCCCCTGCATGAGCAGAGCCCCTCTGCAGCCTTCGGAGACCATTCTCTGGGGTTGTCTGTGATGCAGCCAGACATATAGGTCTAAGTGCATTATAACCTCGCGGTAATTGCTAACTTTAAAACGGCTGCTTAGAAACATGTTGTGTTTGGTGTCAAACACCTTGGAATCATACAACCACACCAGTAACTGGTATGGGAGGTATGATTCCACCCTTGTAGAACTACTACTATGGGTCACCAGTCTACCCGGTACCAGCTTTCTCGACCTGGGCAGCACAAAATGGATGCTGCCAGCCACAGACACGAGTCTGCCCTCCTGCTGCTGAGCCAAGCTCGAGCAGAGGAAGGCCTGACAATAGGTATCCTGTCACAGGGAGGTGTGACCACCTCCCAGACAGGGTTTAGTGTATTGGGGCTGGGTGGGTGTACTCTGAGAGTGCCAGAAAGTCTGCACTGGGGGCACATTTGGTGTCCCTGTGCATAGTCCAGCTCAAACCAGTCTTGGAAGCCATTGGCTCCTGCTCTGGTGCGAAACTGGACAAAGGACATGGTTGTAGCCACCCCCCTGTCCTGCCCCTCCCCTTGGAGGGTCCACAGAGTCCGTCCAACCCCTTCCCTGGGTATAAAGTGGGAAACCTGACCACAGGACTTTAGATTATACCTGGACAAGACTCTGCAAAGAAACCAAGTACTTCAACGGTCTACACTTCGCTGGACGACAGAAGAATCTCCCTTGGAGTAAAGGAGTTACTCCCCTGCAGCAGCAGGCACCTAAGCACATCTGATAGGCTTGCATCGCCAGAGCTCCTGCGGACTCCGAAGATTTCTGCAACACGGGAGGTGGGTTTTTAAAGGTCCCCGAGGTAGATCTGACCTCTCAGCGATTCTGAGACCAGTATCCCTCGTGGGGGCCGTGCAACCCGTACCCCTGTGCACCGTGTCTATTTGCAAGTGCATATGCTTGTTGGCAATCCCTGAGCTTGTGCATTGGACTACGTGTAGTCCCGACTCCGAGCAACATTTGCACCAAAGATATCTGGCCTCCACTCCACGAGTGCTCTGTGGGCTGGTGCTTTGTGAATTCACTCGAGGTCTCCTCGCGATCCCTGGTCCGTTGGCCTGTGGGTCCTGGCGAGGGTCACCTCGTTTGTTCTTGGGCTTCCCTGGTTGCTCCAGACGTGCCCTGACTCTGCTTGGAGAGTCCCCTGGACCTTGCTGGTCCACACCGTAACCTGTTTCCTCTGCCTGCGTGGGTTGCCGTTGCCAAGGCTTGTTGGTGCTCCAGCCAGACACTGACCCCTCAGCTCTCGACATCCTTCGTGGGACAGCTCATCTCCGGACCCTGGGCATTGTCGACGTCTCCTGGTCCCTGTGGCTGCAGAGACAAACATCCTTTCTCTTCACCTGAAGCACCCGACATCGGTGGGCATTCGACTACCAAGCCCCTGGTCACCTGAAGTGACCCAGACTCTGTCCCCTCTGCTTTCAGGTTCCTCTCACCTAGAATCCAGGCTTGGATTCCACCGGACACTCTTCGCCTTCCTGGCAGTAGTACTTCTTCGCATCTCTCCATTGAAAACGATGGAGGTTTCCGACACCACTTGACCCCTCTGCACCCGGCTCCTCTGGGACAGGTAACACGGGAACCTCGGTACTCACAAGGGTGCTGGCCTTAGAACCTCTTATGTTCCAAAGGGTTTGCTTGAAGTCCTCGTAGAAGTGTCCTTAAACTGTAATTTTCCAACCGCGACTTTCCCATAGAGTTGCACGGAGCACGCAGTCGTGTTTCCTCACTGCACCCGTCCTCCGTGGGCGCCCTGTATCACTGCCTTGGGTGGTTCCTTGGGGTCCCAGCGATTCTACGTGCTCTAGGCACAGTGCCTATTGAAGTCGTGATTGTTATACCATTTTTTTAGTATATGGTTCGGTCTCCCCCTGGAGCCCGTTGTACATTTTGCTACTTACGTATGTTCTATTGATTAAGTATTGTGTGCATTATGTTCTAATCTCGTGTAGAGATTAGTAGAGAGTGTAATAGTAATAAATACATATTTATACATAACTACTGTGTGGTTCTCCTTTCATTTGATCATTCAAGAAGTGAGATTATGGTGAAACAAGCTGATTTACATTCCTTCAAGATTAAGCCTGAAGGCTGCTCTCCACAGTTACCACTAGGATAGCTTTCTAAAGGTTATCTTTGACCTCATACATCATACGGGTCGTTTGGACTGGTGCAAGGTGCCCACTTTAATTAGTGGACAGCATATACCAGGCCAACTTCTCACAGCAGACATTTCTCTTTTCATGCTGGTATACATTTTCTTAAGATAAATGAACTGTTAAATTGCCCTGTGCAGGCAAAAGGCTAATGAGGATTGGAAGGGGCTTCTTGATGTTCATGGTATTACAGGAGTGCAACATATTCTCAGTTATGGAGTAAGACTCTAGACTGTATCACGATTTTACTGAAACATCAGGGTTTCTGCAAGGTTTTAAACCAGGAATGTATTCATCTTCACTGTTGATGAAATGTCTTTATGAGGAGTGTACCTCAAAGTTATACTGTGTTATGAATGGGTACAAATATGCATCGGTTCATCTGATACACTTCAGTGATAATTTTATGAACTTTAGAGCTGAAGTGTAATAATATGAAATTTTATGGTTTATATTGTCTATGTAGTTTAATTAAGCAAACACATGTATAATAATAAATATATTTTCTTATTCATGCTTGATGGTGAAGTCAAGTTATGTAACTGAAAAGGCTGCCCTTCACCCGGGAAGAGCCAAATCTAAAGCACTCCAAAGCGAGCCAGTCGCTATTTATAAACTTGTCAAACCAGTTTGTAATTTCTACAATTACTTTATTCAGCTGATAATCAAGTCATAAAGTATCCATTTTGTTACTTCATCGTGATGTTAATCTTGTTATTAGTACATCCTAATGCATCTTGAGGCATGTATATGACAACTGTTGCTTCACAGACATTTCACATAACCCAAATGCATTTCGGGCTCAGCCCTTCGTCAGGGGGTTTGGGCTATGGCTCACACTGCATCCACGACGCACGGCGATTTACTTAACCGCTTCACAGGCACGAGATACTTTGACATGTTTGGCAGGCTATGAGTACTTAGTTCAATTTGTTGGCTCTTCAATATCGGCGAAATTGATTACTAATCTCGTTAGTAAAACTCGTAGGAGTTTTTAACAACACGTGCACTGTCAAGTTACCACCCATCGGAATATTTCTATCGACGTACGTGATTCCCGCAATCACATCACTACTCTCGTTAGTAGCACTCACATTAGCTTTTAATATCACGAGCACTTTTTAGTTACCGTTCGTCCTAGGACCTTCACAATCTCCGCTGAGTATTGCACATCGTAGCACTTAGAGATCACGTCACTGAGTGTGGTTTTTCGTGTTTCCTCGCTATTTCTGCACCTCCAAATATCAGCCTCTGGGCCACCAAACGTCTGCACCCTGTGGTGTCCAACACGCCCTTTTCTTCCGGTTCTTTTTATCACATTGCATCTCTTGACCCTGCCCTTTGTACCTTGTTTTCCTTTTCCCTTTATCTCTTCGTTCTCTTGCGCATTCAAATAGTTCTTGGATTGAAACTGGTTCCGTTTCCTTTACAGGGATTACCCCCTGACGAAGGGCTGAGCCCGAAATGCATTGGGGTTATGTGAAATGTCCGTGAAGCAACAGTTGTCATATACATGTCTCAAGATGCATTAGGATGTACTAATAACAAGATTAACATCACGATGAAGTAACAAAATGGATACTTTATGACTTGATTATCAGCTGAATAAAGTAATTGTGGAAATTACAAACTGGTTTGACAAGTTTATAAATAGCGACTGGCTCGCTTTGGAGTGCTTTAGATTTGGCTCTTCCCGGGTGAAGGGCAGCCTTTTCAGTTATTCAGCTAATCACCACAAGGACAGGAGGTGACAATCTTCAGCACCCTAACCTCGGGATTAACTTTTCCAAAGAAGTTCTACTTTTTAGAAATATCATTTTTCACAAACAAAGGAGTGCGACTGTTTCTTTCACGAAGTCAAGTTATGTGACAATGCTGTATTGACTTTTGACTAATACCTTGCCGTATTTGAACAATTTGAAACTTGAAGAAATCTATTTATGTATGTTGCATGCATAAGACAAAATATGAATACAATGTTTTGTCTTTTAAAAGTGAGTCATTTTCAGGACAATTTTAAACTAATAGTACAATTATTTTGCAAAAATGGGCAGCGTGGCATTACATAGAGCAAAAAATAAAGATATTCTTCGAGAAAACCACAGTAAGGCAATTTATTTTTTGTTTTTGTAACCAATGAGACACTATGGGTCATGGGATTTGTGTTTTGTCAGGACGTCTCAAACCAGCATTGCAAAGTGAATAGGTCTTGCCTATGCAAAAGCTATTGGCATTGCCAATGTCTTTTAGCCATGTTGTACAGCAGTGTGGCTGTGAAGGAAGTGACCCTATTAGGGCCACCCGGTCACTCGTGACCACCTCTCGGCCTTCCAAACAAATGAAGAGTCGGTTAGACTGTAGAGAATACAAACCAAGTATTTTTTTAGTAATACACTCGAGTGGAGTCCGGTCTGACCAGCCTCCTTGGATTGCTGCAGAGGAACTGACTTCTACCCCGAGGACAATGTGTATTGTACATTTCAGAATCACTAAGACACGCACAGACTGGAATTTTCCTGCTGGTAGCTGGTGAACAAAGAAGACACACAAAGATGAGTTGCAATCCCTCCCAGGACCGGGTACATGCTATCTCAGCGTCAAGGTTACTCTTCCCGTACCCGCCGCTCTAAGGGTGGGAGCAGGCCTATCTAGTGCAAAAGGTATGTGATAGCAAAAACAATCTATTCATTAGTACAGCGAAACTCAACCTTGGAGGAATACAGGGAAAATATTGCAGCTGCTTTCTGCTGAGGCAGACAAAGTGAGACAGAAATTAGTTTCGATCATGACTCAAAATGGCAGCTGAATACAAAATGGTGCAGCGAATGCTAACTTTACATAGAGCAATACTCTGGCGGATTGAATGCATAACATTTACATTTCAACAGACCCTCCTTTTAGCATGAGCTAACCAGTTTTTTTGTTTTTTTTGTCAAACTTATGTTTATTGAAAGTTTTTCAAATATATCACTGAGATATAACCATCACATCGCTCATCGCAGTGAGCAGCTGACATATGGCTCGAAAGGAGGGTTTGCACAATATCACATCACCTGGCCAATGTCCCGGCCCCTGTCGCAGTGGGAATGCAAAAAATAGAGGGTACAGTTTCTGACCTGGTAGGGGTTCGGGTCAATCACCAGTGTTCGTTATATAAAACAAAAAGCACGTAGCTGAGCAACCCATCTTTCTTTTGTGATGGGGCTCTATCAAACCCTTCCAACGGGAAGGAGCCATATGAGATATATAAATTCCCTGAGAAAACAATACCCAGGAAAATGAGTAACAAAAACCCCGATCCCTCCCCCCTCCCAAACAGTGGTGGCGGCTCAGTCGTACTGTTGTGCTCCACATAGGGTGGTCAAGGTTAAATCAAAATTGGAAGAGATGTAGTGCTCTGATAGAAGGAGGACAGACAGACAGGGGTAGCCCTCGTGAGAGGAAGGTAACCAACAGCCCCTATTTGAATTCGAAATTTTTGTAATTGTCCCGGAAAATATCGGACATTCTTTCGAGGCTAAGTAGCTTCCATAGTCGGGAATGCCAGAGGGAAATCGCCGGAGCTTCTTTCTGTTTCCAGGCGGCTGCTATGGTTACCTTAGCCGCACCTATACATAACCACATGATTGCTTTGTCCGCTCGGGTCTGGTGCTCCAGGGCCTGGTCGCGGAGCCCCAGAAGGATTTCTGCCATGGAGGTCGTTATGGGGTAGCCTAACATATCCTTAATGTGCGCTAGTATTTCTTCCCAAAAGGGGCGTATAGTAGGGCAGTCCCACCAGATATGTTGGAAATCACCTAAGAGCCCGCAGCCCCTCCAGCATCTATCAGAAGTATTGGGAAAGATCTGTCTGAGCCTGGAGGGGTGAAGGTACCAGTCCATCATAGTCTTGAGATGCGCTTCCCGGAGCTCTATGGAGTGATTGAATCTTGTGATGTCAGTCCATAGCCGTGACCTTTCCCCATCTGAGATATCGCGCTGCAGAATTCCCTCCCACATGCTCATGTATCGTGGACGTGGGGAGGGTGTAGTAGTGAGTAGGTAATTATATATGAAAGAGATTACCCCTTTCATGGTGGTAGCTTTGGAAAGGAAGGATTCGAATCTCGTGGGGGGCGGGTGGCTGCCTCCCGCACTTGTGGTGTGAGGGCCCAATGTAACAGCTGAGTGTAATGATACCGTTCCGTGTTCTCTAGGCCATAGTCGCGTTTGCAGTTGTCAAAGGTAAGGGGACCAGCGTTATGAAAGAGGTGTGTCAGAGCTAGGCATCCTCCCTCTCTCCAGGCGTCAAAGGGTCCCTCGTACAGGCCTGGGGGGAAAGCTGGGTTGAAATGAAGTGGTGTGAATGGTGAGGGGAATGAGGTCCAGCGTTCGTCCCCTGTTATCAAGTCCCACACTTTCAGGGTGGTACGCGTAGGGGTGCTAATGTATGCATTCTTAGGCCTGTCCTTCCTGGGTCACCATGCTAAATCCCAAATAGTTCTCCCCACTACACTCCGGTCCATATGTAGCCAGTGTTTTTCGGATTCTCGTTTGGACCATTCTGTCAGTACCCTTAACTGCGCAGCCTTATAGTATAGTGCAATGTCGGGGAGTCCCACTCCGCCCTCTGCTCGGGGACGACGTAGTATTGTGAATGAAAAGCGGGCCCGCCCCCCTTGCCAAATGTAGTGAAGGATCATGGATTTAACTCTACGGAAAAAATCTTTATCTAATTCTATGGGAAGGGCTTGGAATAAATATAGGAACTTAAGAAGGAGTGTCATTTTAACAGCGTGGATCCGGCCCAGCCAGGAGAGAAAGAGGGGCTTCCACCTCGCCAGTTCTGTTTGAATGCGGGTGAGAATGGGGGGGGAAGTTAGCATGATAAAGTCCCTCGACCTGGGGCGTTAGCTGAACCCCCAGATACTGTATGGAGGAAGCGGTCCATTGGAGAGAAGTGAGTGGTTGTAGCGCGCGCATTTCCGCTGGTGGAAGAGTAAGATTGAGTATGTACGATTTGCTGAGGTTTATCTTGAAGCCTGCGACTGCTTCAAATCTCTCCAGTTCGGATTGCAAGGGGGGAAGAGACCCTGCTGGATCGGAGAGTGACAAGAGGACGTCGTCAGCAAAGAGTGTAATTTTGTGTGAGTCACCACTGAAGGGGATACCCTGAATTGCAGGATTGGCCCTAATAGTCATCGCCAAGGGTTCGATGCTAAGGGCGAAAAGTAGGGGCGAGAGGGGGCACCCCTGGCGAGTTCCCCTGGTGTGAAGAAAGGGGGCTGGTGTATTCCATTGACTTGCACTCTGGAGCGGGGTTGGACATAATTGGCCCGAATCATGGTGATAAATTTGGTTGCGAACCCGAAGCTTGTAAGAGTGTTAAATAGGAACGCCCAGTCCACCCTGTCGAATGCCTTCTCGGCGTCCAGCCCCACCAGAACAGCGGGGATGTGCCGTCTGCTGGCCTTTTCTATCAGGTGTACTATGCGTCAGGTGTTATCATGTGTTTGTCGGCCCTTGATAAATCCCGATTGGTCAGGGTGTATAAGATCAGGCATGAGGTCGTTAAGGCGCTTAGCAAGAATAGAGGAGTAGAGCTTCGTGTCCAGATTTAGTAAAGCAATGGGACGATATGAGGCGCACAGTTGGGGATTTTTCCCTGGTTTAGGTATAATCGAGATCACGGCCTCAGACATTGATCCGGTGGTCTCCCCCTCCTCCGCCATTTTGTTAAACAGCCGTGTGAGGTGCGGTATGATATCTGGGGCAAAAGTTTTATAGAATTGAGCGGTGTATCCGTCTGGGCCAGGGGCCTTGTGGGGTTTGAGAGCTTGTATAGCAGTGTTTATCTCTTCGGCGGTTATAGGGGCAGTAAGTGTGTCATTCCAATCGGAAGAAACCTGTGGGAACTGCAATGTCTGCAGATAGTCTCGTTGAGCGTTCGTATCTAGTTGGTCCGTGGTGTAGAGAGTCTTGTAAAAGGAGCCAAAGATGTTGGCCTTTTCCTCATCCGTATGCGTGAGCCCCCCAGTTTCCCCCTGAATACCTCCTATATATTCCCGTTCTCGTTTTTCTTTTAGTTGTCTAGCGAGATGTTTGCCAATCTTGTTACCCTGGGTGTATGATAAGTGTCGGAGTTTAAGGAGAGTAAATTCCGCCCTATTGTTGTTAATAGCTCTGAGCTTGCCCCTCAGGGCACTCAGGTTGCGAAGAGTCTCCCTTGTGGGATTTGTTTTATGTGCGTGTTCGATTGTGGCTACTTCCCTTTCAAGAGCTTCCCTCTCCTTGGTTCGTTGTGTGTTCAACGCTGAGTTAAGGGCAATGCATTTCCCTCTAAAGACTGCCTTAAACGTATCCCAGGTGATATACTCTGACGTAGCTTCTGGTTTGTTAATGTTAAAAAAATTCAGTGATGGTTTCCCTCAGCGCGGAACAGAATACTTTGTCGTGTGTGAGAGAGGCTGGAAAATACCATCTGGGAGTGGCTGAGACATTGCTATTCCAGGCCATGCATATTGATTACAAACCATGATCCGACACTGAAAGGGGAAATATCTTGGCGTCCTGTAGCGCCCCCAGCAAGGTCTGACAAATGAAAATGTAGTCGAGTCTGGAGTACGTTCGGTGGACATGAGAATAAAAAGTGTAGTCACGAGATTGGGGGTGGAGAGTGCGCCAGGCATCCAGCAGGCCCAGGTCATGTAAGCGTTGCTTAGTGTCCGTGGAGAAGGAGCCCATATCAGAACGGTGTGAGTGAGTGCTATCTAGGTCTTTCTGCCAGGTCAGGTTGAAGTCGCCCATGAGTATCATTGGTCCCTCTACAAAGTCTTGGACTTTCCCAGCTAGTGTATTTAGAAAGGCCGTCTGCCCTGTATTAGGTGCGTATACAGCTATGAATGTGCAAAGTTTGCCCATCAAGCGGCCCTTGACCATAAATAGGCGGCCATCCGTATCAGACTGGACGTCCAACGGTTGGAATTTCATGGAGGAATGAAATAGGAGCGCCACCCCTCTATGTTTAGTAGGTGCAGAGGATCTGTAAATCAGTGGGTATTGCTTATGTCGAAAGCGAGTGTCTAGCAAGGTGTGTCTCTTGTAAAGCCACTATATCGAGATGGTGATCGACAATATATTTCCACACCTTTTGACGTTTTTGGGGTGAGTTAAGCCCCTTAAAGTTCCATGATCCAATGGTTATCGTCATCTTGTTAATATGTGAAACAGTAACCCGCTGCTAATGCTAGCTGACTTATCGCGCCGTAGTGTCCTGGAAGTCTCCAGAAGTGAGTGTCCCGTAAGTGGATGATGTCTGTCAGTACGGTAGAGCCTGAGAACTCGTCATGATAGAGTATTATAGAGCCGCCACCGTCACCCTCCCTCACCATCCCCACAAACCCCAAGAAAATCAAAATGAACGTTAACAAAAGCTGCGGTGGTGTAACCGCTGGCATGACCCCGGCCGGGGGAAGGAAAACCCCACGGGGACTTGGGGGGGAAGGTACAGCTGAGGTCCCCGTCCGTGCCCAACCCGAACAGAACTGGAAATTACAGCTTTGTGCGGCTATAATGAAATCAGCAGAACTGTGCATCAACTTACAAAAGTGGGGTGCTCTTGCCCCTGTCAACAGGAACGTTAAACGAGACAATTCACTAGCCCACAAGTGTTCGGCATGACCTCGAGGCCCGAGACCACAGAGGGTTCCGGGTCTCAGGAGCACCCAGGGGGTAGATCCAGGTCGCAGCAGAGGAATGTCACAGTTTAATCGTCATTTCGGCCACTGGGTGCAGATCAAGTCCCACCTCGTCTGGGGGTAAGGAACCTCACAATGCAGTTCGACCGGCGTGTCCGATCGGCAATAGACCATCACGGGCACTGAAGAGTTCAGGGTGGTGGCCCCGGAGGCGACCCCGCAGATGTCTTGTAGTGCTAAGTAGATGATCTCGTGTAGGAGGTAGTGGGCGCCGTCACCATCAATGAACCGCAGACGATCAATTGTTGTCCCATGACCACGTTGTGGCACCTTGACTTTTTGGCCTCATCGTCCATTCGAGGGCTTGGGGGAAAAGGCGCATTTCTCGCTCATCATCTGTGGTTCCTACGTGAGCTGACTGTCCATGGAGAAACTGGTGGGCTACCTTGCGTGGTTCTTGACGTTGTGGTGCGGGCAGGTCCCGAGTCTTCTGGAGGGAGACCCAGGAGTTCCAGTCCAACGCTCAAGTCAGTGACATGACGCTGTTTGTTGTTAAACTCGAAGCTCAACCCAAATGGGTAGGTCCATCTGTACCGTATCTTGTCATCATGCAGCTTCGAGGTGATGGGTCTGAACAGTTGTCGTCTAGCCAGGGTGGTAGGCGCCAGATCCTGGTAGATAGTGCATGAGTGGCCCTGGAAGGAGACGTTCCCCTTTTTCCTAGCTGCTAGGAGTACTGCTTCCTTGACCTTGTAAGAATGAAACTTGACCAGCACATCTCGCGGCCGTTTCTTTTCACCTGCCGTCAGTCCGCCCACCCGATGAGCACGATCCAGTTTAATTTTGAGAGTCTGGGGACTCAGGATCTCCGCGAAGAGGCCCTCCAGGAAGGCATCTAGGTCAGGGCCCTCCGCTTTCTCCTCCAGGTCCCGTATTCAAAGGTTTTCTCTTCGGGCCTTGTTCTCAAGGTCCTCTGCTTTAAGTTGTGCCTGATGAAGCTGATCCTGGAGGCCCCGGACGTCTTCTCTCAGTTCGGTGGTGCGTGTGTCATGGTCTTGAGACTGCGTTTCAAGGTCTAGCACTCTCGTTCCCACCGAGTCCACATCTTGTTGTAGGGAGGACAGCCTGTCAGTGAGGTCGGATCGGAGTTGCTCCATGGAGGCCTTTATGTCTTGGCTGAGATCTTTCTGAAGCTCCGTTTTAAAGTCCCTAAACATGCCCAGAAGGTCTTCTTTTGTCAGGGCCATGTTGTCCGCACCTTCGTTGGGGTCCGGCAAGGGGCGCTTGTCTGCTAGTGCGAAAAAGTTCAAAACCTTGTTGGGTGTTTTGCTCGCTGTCTTCTTTGGCGGCATATGGACGGGCCCAGGAGGACCCCCGCTGTGGTGGCAAGAGAGATGTGTTGGACTCGAGTGTGGAGGCCCCCGGGGGCAGGGTGCGAGGCGGTTAGTGGCAACTGACTTGTTCTTGGCGCCAAGGAGGGTGTGTAGGGCCGTTGCACAAACAGGACCACAGAACTTTCATCTGATGAACACCGACATCCCAAATTGTCGCGGACCCAGGGAATTGCGCCCCCGTAGTTGGCAGAAACGTGCCCACGAGGTGAAGGCCAGGCAGGTTGGCACACGAGCCAGACGTCCGCACGCACTCAGAAAGTCCTCATGAGGCAGGCCGTTCGCAGGCTAGGTGTTCCCTCTTCAGAGCGCAGTCTTTACAGGACTCGCTGGACGCCACTGTGCAGAGTGAATGCGCCGCCCGATTGCCTCAGAGGGGCGTTAACAGGGGTCAGACTGCAGGACCGCCTTCAGATGCTTCCCAGCCCGCTGGCTCCTGCGCCACCGCCGCCCGAGTCCCGCCACCGTGGGGCCTATAGTGGGTCACGAGTCCAGGGGAGCGTCGGGCCGCCGGCAGCAGTCACAGCGGAGACGCCATCTTAAGGTCAGGCGCTGCGCTTGTGGTGTTGAACTAGCAGGGTTTGTCCTCCCGCTACCAGTAATTAACCTCCGGAGCCCTTTGCCATCAATTCCGATGGAGGTACGTCTCGAATCACTCCCGCAGCCCACGCACTTGCAGCAGTACACGGCGCCACCCCTCGCTTCGGTAGCTGGTAATATGACGACTCTGCCTCAAACCGCTTTTCCCGGGGGATGTTAGTACTCACTGCTGTTGCGATCGTGCTCTCTGGCCCAGGCATGTAGCGCCTTAGTCGTCACCTCTGCCATTCTTGTGATCTCCTGGATCGCGGCTCAAGTCGAGTCCCTCGGAGATGCGGGTGCCATTTTGGGAAGCTCCGGTGTCCTTTCACGAGACTCCCAATCAATCCGTAGGAGCGGTAATGATGCAAACCAAAGCCCTCAGTAAGTGCCCCGCATCATCCGCACTTCGGTGATGTAGTTTCCCGCTGGCGGGGCAGCGGTTAGCCGCGAAAAACGAGTCGGGAACAGTGCGCGGACCGGGAGCCGAGACGATCTACGTCCGCTCGGCCATCTTGCCCGGCCACGCCCCCACCAGCTTGTTTTTGAGAGAATGGACGGTGCAGCATAGTGTGCATACAACAAATAGACTTAAAAGTTCAGAACTCTCCATGCATTCGGCATCAAAGGAAGAGGAGTCTTCAAATATACCCTAGTCTATCTGCATAAGGCTATCTATTTCTTTCTGAGTCATAATCACAGCATTAGTGTCATGGATGGGTGCCTTTTGCTTTGGGGTAAGAAGGGTGATACAATAGGTGCAACAGGCTGGGATGATTTGTATACAGAGGCAACAGGTGAGAAAAATACCAGCGACTACCGCTAGGAAAGCAAGGATCTTCCAACCCCAGGATGCAAATATGCCCCAAAACCATCCAGAGAGTGTCCAGGTACCATTTTCTTGGTGTATGTCAGATGAAAGTCTATGCAACTTCTGTATGGCAGCATACACATTGGGGGCGTGGTCTGGGATGTATACACAACAGCTACTGCCAATGACGTGACAGGCCGCTCCCCGATCAGCAAGGATGACGTCTAACACCATCCGGTTTTGTAAAGCAACAAGCCTCGTAGCCTGGAGTTCAGCTGTGATATTCGTCAGAATCCCAGCGGTCGTATTAATGACCCCTTCTACAACTCGGGTGAGTCGACGGATATTAAGGCTGTTGGACATGGGGCCCAAAAGGGTACAATACCCTTCATGGCGTCTGTGAACTGTTGCAAAGTGGTATCTGTCTGATCTATGTCCTCTGTGTTAATAACCCTTCTAACTCGGGGCAGGTATGCACTCCTACGCTGCAATCGATGATCACTATGGCAATTGGATGGTGCTATATACACTGGGGGAAGAAGAAAAGAGAGATAGCATACACCTGACCGCCCCCTAGGAAGCCAAACATAAGCTTGGGAGCCGCAAACAAAATAGACACTATATGGCAGGAGCAAAGGCGGGTTACTAATCGTGCTCAACGTATATGTGTAATTGCAATTACTCTTCCCCATTTGCACCTTTCCAATTCCCCGAACACAGAAACCGGCTGTTGTATTGACTACTGGCACTGGCATCGCCTTATCCTTTATAATATTGTGTGTTTGGAAAGATCAGAAATATTCAGTAGCATTGAACCCCTGGAAATCTAACATTTCATTTCGAAGCCATGTTTCGTTCTTTACCTGCTCATATACATTCATGCAAGCTGTTGGAGACAATGTACCAGGGCCCTCTTGTTCTCCTAACCTCAGGGAAGTATATCCTTGATGGCAACGTATGTATTCGAGCACAGTGCGGGAGTCAGCAGATGTCATATTCATAGCAGAAAAATGGAAATGATAATGCACCATCGTAAACAGCGCAAACCACCCCTCGCAACTTCCTAGATAGGATAATGGCATCGACAATAAAACATCACTGTTATGTGTAACTGAGGGGAGTAGTCCACAAATCCAGCAATTAGTAGCATTGGAAGTATCATGGGCCTGATCCAACATTTGTAAAAAAACATTGTCTACATAAGTTTTCCGATGTTCTCCTTTGTGAGGGGCCAAGGTAACAAACATGTGTTCAGGGGGAACAGGAGTTGTCCCAATCAGAGAGTGTACAGGATACTTTTCATCCAGGAAGTAGGATATCCCTAATACTATTATTAGTGCAATAACAACTATGGATACAAAAACTATTTTACTCTTCATGGACCAACCCCGCTCTGGACGCGGAGGTGCAAAGGGCTGCTCTTCCTCAGTAATGGGCCGACCAAATGGATACATTGTGAATAAGGGAAAAAAAGAATGCAATGGAACTAATGACAAAAGGGGGCAAGTGTTCCCAGTGTCTGTCTGAGCCTCACTGGTCGACTCCTATTGTTCATCAATGTTGGCTCTTTTGAACACCGGCGGTGGAGCTGCTCAGTCCTAGCTCAGATCCATATCCCACATTGCAGGGTAATGTACTTCCCTTCTGGGGAGCACAGTCGACTTACCCTGTACAATGTCTGCACAATGCACCAATCTCGCCTCTCCCTAAGCTACTGTGGCCTGACTTGTCGAGTCCATCCCTGCTAATCTGACTTTTCCTTTGGTGCACTGTTCTTCCGTTGGGGACGCAAATTGTACCTAGCTACTCCAGGCACAGAGGGGTCAGGAAAAAGGGGGTCAGACACAGAGGGGCCAGCGGAAGGAGACTCTGAAATTGCCTTAATCTCCGGGGGCACTTCCGCATTTAGGATCTCATCATTCTCAGCCTCTGTTTGGGGCCGCGTGAGTTGGGCATCCGAAAAGGGAAGGAACCGTGGGACTCTCTCACACTCAGAGTACCCGATGCCCTCACGGACCCACTGATCATAGGGTAAGGGTAGCGGCACTTTGCGGCAGTGCTGGCAATGAATCCAATTCTTTCGGCCGGCGACCTTCACGGTGTTGGGGGTGGAAAGGAGCACCTGGACTGGCCCCTTCCACCTCGGCTCCAGGCTCTTCTTTCTCTGGAAATTGCGCACCAAGACAAAGTCGCCAGGCCGGATGTTGGGAGGGATTACTGGATCTGTTGGTGAATAGAATACAGACTTTTAGTTAACTCATACAAATAATCCACCAATAGAGGATATTCCATTTCTGAGAATCGACGAGGTCGCGGGACGCCCCACACGTTTTCCAGGTGACAATCCTGTTCTAGAATGGGCTGTCGTTCTTGTGGACAAAAGGGCTAATGGTAAAGCATCTGGCCACTGCAACCCTGGGCACTCCTGAATCTTTGCCAGTTTCAGTTTGAGAGTACCGTTGTACTTCTCAACCAAACCTGCGGACTGGGGGTGATTTGCAGCATGATATTTTTGTCTGATATGCAGTCCCTCGCAAACTAACTGGATAACTTTCGTATTGAAGTGACTTCCATTGTCACTTCAAATTAAACGGGGCAAGCCGAAGCGAGGAAAGAACTCCTTTAGGAGCACATTTGGAGTCGCTATGGCTGTATTCTCTTTCGTGGGGTAAGCCTCAACCCATTTACTAAACGCACAAACAACCACCAACACATATTTCAAATTGTTGACTCAATCCATCTCTATGTAATCTAACTGGAGGACCTCAAAAGGGAAAGTGGGAGGTGCAAACTTACCTGGTGGCGTAGGGGTACCCTTTCCAGGATTGTGCATCATGCACACCATATAGTATTTGACCAAATGGGTGGCAGTCTTTGGGATGTTATTATTCTGCCATACAGAGTCTAACAACTTACAAATACCTTTCGCACTAATGTGAGCTGGCCCATGCGCCATGGTGACTACGGGAAGAACATATGCATCTGGTAGCATCCATCTCTGTTTCCCTGACTTATCAGTCGAACACCCATCCTCATCCAAACGTGCTGTGCTTTCCTGCCATATTGCGAATTCCTCAATATTTGCCTCACTCTGTATCTCCTTGACACTTTCCAGCGTATCCTCAAACATGGTAACCTCAGGCACCCACCTAGCGGGACCTGCTACAAACATCTTTTTCATCTTCGTTCCGTTTTGTCTCCTTGGATGTCTGGTCTACGAATGCATTCCCTTTACCCACATTGTCAGTAATTGCCTTGTGGGCGCTGCACTTTATTATGGCTAATTTCTTAGGGAGTGTCAAAGTCGATAAAAGCCTATGTATAAGGGGGCCGTGCTGTATTTTCATCCCATGGGAAGTGAGAAACACTCTTTCTGCCCATAGTCGTTCAAAATTATGAGCGACTCCAAATGCGTACTGACTGCCAGTATAGATATTGACAGGCAGTCCCTCACTCAACTCACAGGCTCGAATAAGGGCAACCAGCTCTGCAGCTTGAGCCGATTGATAGGGAACTCATGATGTCTCAACTACTGTGTGTAGTGTCATGATTGCATATGCGGCTGTTGTAGTGCCATCTGGTAAACTTGAAATAAGAGCCATCGACATATAGTTTCCCTTGGGGGTCAGATAAGGGAACATCAGTCAAGTCAACCTGTCCTTTCGTCTCCTCCTCCGTGCGGAAGAAACAATCATGTATATCAATTTCCTCACTCTCAGAAGGGGGGGTAGCAACGTGGCTGGGTTCAGAGTGGCACATCTTTTAATCGTGACATGCGGGGCAAAGAGAGTTAGCTCATAACCGGTCAGACGTGCACTGGTGAGGTGCTGGGTCTTGTTTTTATTCAAAAGGGTATCCACAGCATGGGGGACCATGACTGTGAGGTCAGTATCAAGTACGAGCTCAGCCGATTGTCTTATTGAGACGGCCACAGCCGCGACTGCTCTCAGACAGCTCGGGAGGGCTCTTGCAACAGGGTCAAGAAGCGCAGAAAAATAAGCACACGGCCGTTGCTTACCTCCAAAGGCCTGTGTTAAAACAGAGAGTGCGCAACCAGCCGCTTCGTGTACGTACAGCACAAACAGCTTCGCGTAATCTGGCACACCAAGCACAGGCGCAGAGCAAAGCGCAACTTTTAATAGCTCAAAAGACTGCTGACATTCAGGCGTCCAAGGCAATGGTTCATGCACATCTTTAGTGGTTAGTGCCAGCAGAGGCTTTGTTATTGACGAGTAGTTAGGAGTCCAGTGCCGACAATAGGAAGTAATGCCAATAAAGGCGCGTACATCCTTTTGAGTTTGAGGGATAGGCATTTTAACAATGGTACTGATGCGTTCAGGAGTCAATCTCCTACCCTCCTTCGACAGTAGGTGACCTCCTGTCGACAATACTGAAATTTGGAAAGGGACACTTTATGTCCGTGGTGTGCCAAATGCAGCAACAATTTAACCGTACTGTCTTTGCAACCCTTTTCAGTGTCAGAAGCAATGAGAAGGTCATCTACATATTGAAGCAATACGTTACCTGAGGGAAGCGTGAGGGAGTCCAATTGGGCTTTTAAGGCTTGGTTATATATACTAGGGCTCTCAGTATAGCCCTGAGGGGCTCGACAGAATCTAAAGCTTCTGCCAGCTAGTGTAAAACTGAACAAGTGCCTGCTGTCTGGATGGATCGGGATACTAAAGAATGCATTTTTTTAAATCAATGACAGAAAAGAATTTAGCAGAAGAGGGAATCATTGTTAGAAGAGCAGTAATGTCAGGGACCACCGGGAACTGAGGAACCACTATTTTATTTACTTCGCGCAAGTCAATCACAAAACGATAAACATCTGGATGATCATCAGAGGAGCCTGAAGGTGCCCTGTTAAGAATGGGAAGAATGGGGCTATTACACACATTCGCAGTTGTCTCTTTGACAACCCCTGACTGAATCAGATCCTGTATAATGCGCAACAAAGCTCTCTCTCCTGCTTGTGGTATTTTGTACTGAGTAATACGAGGCAAAACGACATTGTCCTTAACTTTGATAGAAACTGGGGGAATCTGCAATAGTCCTACGTCCGTGTCACCTGTTGCCCACAACGTGGGCGGCACATCCTTAAATTCAGCAGGGAGGGGTGCATCTTTGGACAGACACTGCTTAGAACTGACCACATTCTGTCCCATTGTCATGTAAACTCCTTCCGGAGAACAATAAATCGTCGCATGCAACTTCTTTAATAAATCTAAGCCCATCACATTCTCTCCCCAATTAGATGTTAACAAAAAGGGCGAATCCACAGTAAAAGGACCTATAGTTAATGTGAGAGGCTTGGAAATGGGGCTCACAACCGGTACACCAGAAAATCCTACCGAAACATTATTATGGCCAGACAGAGCCGCCCCGGGGACCAGTGAATGGGAAATAGAGATATTCATAGCACCTGTATCCACCAAAAATTCCTTAGCTGAGCAATGCAAATCTGCAGTAACGTAAGGACCATCTGAACTGGTCCCTCACTCTGTCCCTGGCTGTCCTAGCTGTGGGACAGTCCCGTCACCTCGTCTATGTCATAGTCATCGTGGTAGCACTGTTTGCCCCTAGGATCATCAAAGTAGTTCTGATCAGTGCGACCCCTTGACGTCCCAACTGCCTGAACCTTGTCCTGGCCACCATCTCCGCGACCCGCTCCACGAGACCCTCGCCCCCTCGGAACCGCCATCTTTTGCAAAAGCACAGGACACTCGGTGCACCAGTGTCCCTCCTCTTTACAGTACACACACTGATTCGGTCCTACAGGCGTAGTGTTCCTGCTAGTACGCGGAAGCTGTCGGTCTGGACCACCTTGTCCTCTACCATTCCCTCGAGAAGCCTGTTGCAACAACACCTTCGTCTTCAATTCCTTATGCTTTTCTCCACCTTCTCCTTCTCTTCGTTTTCCCTGTGCTCATAATACTGTGCAATACTCAATATCACAGAAGGGGAGGAGGTAGTCGAAGGGCTCTCCGAAGCCTGTAACCGAGTCGCGATCTCAGGAAGCAGGTTCGTAACAAATCTATTAATGAACAGTCGGACACCCCCCTCCACCGACAAATCCTGTTCACTAGAATACAAAAACACACCTTCAAATAGAGTGAAAAAATCAGACACACTTTCATCTTTCTTCTGACGACATGCCGTTAACTTGTCCCAATCTACCCTTCTCGGTGGGATAAGAGAGTGCATATATGTAATAATTCGACCAGGCAAAGCTAGTATCTCAGCCTTAGGCTTCTCACCAGGCTTCCTCTCCTGGTCCCATGCTTTAATCTGATCCCAAGTACCACCCATTCCACAACGTGGTCCTGTGTGTGTACCTGCCTCCAAATATCAGCGGGCATCAATAAACCAAAGAACATTTAAATGTCCGCAAGCGTCGTCACTGTCGAGGAAGCGGCCTCAGTCAATTCCTTATAATATGCAGTAGGATTCTTCCTAGGGTCAGGTAGCTGAGTCTTAAGGGACAAAACCTCACTCCTTTTCCATGGAGTATAAACCCATTGTTCCTGGAACCGGACCTCTACCCGGGGTCTAGTAACAATGTTATATTGATCCCGTAGCTTTGGTATTTCAAGGTGATATATGGGGTGGACTTCCCTCATCGGGAATTGGGATACTGTCTTCGGGCTCTTCTCAAGCAGCCTACCTCGATAAGCGACCAGCGTCGTGACATTATTAAAAACCTCGCTAGGTGCCATAACAGCAGCATATACATGGTCCCTAATATCATAAATAATCTGGGGTGCTACATCATTGAAACACTGTTCCCACAGTCCAATCAAAGTAGCCGACATGTGCTTAAGGGCATGCTGCTGTACAAACGGCTCATAATCTCTCATCACACTCCACACATCTTCCACACTGTAAATGGGGTGACGTGCCCACTGAGCGGCCTGATTGGCTACCGCCCTTTTCTCTTCATCTCCCACATCAGATCGTATCAATATCTGCCCCCAGTCGCTCCCTAGCAGTCGCCCAGTCGTGCTCCCCTAGTCCGCGTACGGGCGTTCCGATACTCAATAATGTCGGGGAATGGGGGAACAGAGAAGGAGTAGTAACAGAAGGAGCAGGCACCAATGTCGCTAATGACTGTGTCGTGGGAGTGAGGGCTGGCGAGAGAGATGCCAAAACAATAGGCATTATAAGGGTAGGGAATGCACTCCTTTTCTGATATTCAGTTAATCCAATGTTCATCCATATTTTATTAGTGTTGCGTGCTCCTTGGAAAATCGCCTTGCCCAAGTGACGATTGAAAACAAGATCCATTATTTTGGGCGGATTTTGCCCCAACCCAAAAGCACTGCTTATTTGAATATTAATTTCTTTATTTCATTTCAAACCGCGTTTCTCCCATCTTTCTCCATATAAACATCCATTTTCCCAATATTAATTTTTCAATCCACTTGATTCCACACGCTCAAAGTGATGCCATTTTTCAAAGGTTTCTCATATTTTTGATGTGCCCATCCGGACCTCTCTTCAAAAACACGTGCTGACGCATATATTAATCCAGAAGCAGTGTTTATTAAAAACCCAATGCATTTCGGGCTACTGAGGCCCTTCGTCAGGGGTCACTACAAGTAACAAAAAACGTATTTGTTATTTCATTACACCAATGTGTAAATTGAATGACATCTGTACAAACATTTAATCAAAAATGCAACTCACTCCTCGTCACCCTAGTATCTATCATATTTCTAAAATTCACATCTTTCTCTCGGTGTGTAATCAATGTTTCCCCATGTATTTGTGAGCAAGAACCCTCTAATGACTTATTTTAAGCAACCACCCTTTCACAGCAAGCACCTTTACCACCGTCACAAATGACCCTTCAATCCTTCACTTGCTCGCCAAATTTCCTCCACAATAAATCCCTCTACTTGTGAAACAACCCTTCCCTTCCCCAGCTCTCATTTGCTTAACTCCTCAAGTTCACCGTAAACCAAACCCGACACGCCTCCTACCGCAATCATTATTCAAACATCTTTCTATTCCCCTCGCAACACTCGATTCCTACACATCATTCTTTTTGTTCTAATCCCAGAATCGCATCCTCTAGTTTGCCCCCGTCATTTACGAATATTGCTATCCCTCTTATTCTTCCCTCACGTACCTGCTGTTAAAACGGTCCATCCTCATGTTTCTAATGAAAAGAGTGTTTCCCATCCCTTACCCTCCTCCTATTTAAACCCGACCTTAGTGCTGTGATCTCCTCCCACATTGCTGTGATGCTAATTAATCACCTGATTTCCTCACTTACTGCTCACGCCCTGCCTGTAATCACTGTGCACTACAATGCTGTGATCTCCTCCCACGTTGCTGTGATGCTAATTAATCACCTGATTTCCTCACTTACTGCTCACGCCCTACCTGTAATCACTGTGCACTACAATGCCCACAATGCAATTAAAAGTACTAAGAAAACCACCACTGTCTAAATATAACAGAAAATGTTATACACTGTTATGAAATAGTGCGTATTTAGTCAAAGTAGATTTTGGCCTTATGAGCCTCTACAGATGTCATTTCACGTACGATACAACCACCTCAAGCCTGTTTGATGCTAAACATAAAAACATTGCTGCCTGAACTCGATGTTCCGTTGAGCATGCGGAAAATGTCACAATTACGAGATTATCAAATGTATTCAACTTTTGTCTTGTGCGAGGCTCATAAGGCCAAAATCTACTTTGACTAAATACGCACTATTTCATAACAGTGTGTAACATTTTCTGTTATATTTAGACAGTGGTGGTTTTCTTAGTACTTTTAATTGCATTGTGGGCATTGTAGTGCACAGTGATTACAGGTAGGGCGTGAGCAGTAAGTGAGGAAATCAGGTGATTAATTAGCATCACAGCAACGTGGGAGGAGATCACAGCATTGTAGTGCACAGTGATTACAGGCAGGGCGTGAGCAGTAAGTGAGAAATCAGGTGATTAATTAGCATCACAGCAATGTGGGAGGAGATCACAGCACTAAGGTCGGGTTTAAATAGGAGGAGGGTAAGGATGGAAACACTTCTTTCATTAGAAACATGAGGATGGACCGTTTTAACAGCAGGTATGTGAGGGAAGAATAAGAGGGATAGCAATATTCGTAAATGACGAGGCAAACTAGAGGATGCGATTCTGGGATTAGAACAAAAGAATGAT
The DNA here is from genome assembly GCA_963921515.1 of Calotriton arnoldi. Lineage (NCBI taxonomy): Eukaryota > Metazoa > Chordata > Amphibia > Caudata > Salamandridae > Calotriton > Calotriton arnoldi. Next base: position 2,061,968 of record CAWUFW010000790.1, read on the forward strand.
GTGTAGGAATCGAGTGTTGCAGGGGAATAGAAAGATGTTTGAATAATGATTGCGGGTAGGAGGCGTGTCGGGTTTGGTTTACGGTGAACTTGAGGAGTTAAGCAAATGAGAGCTGGGAAAGGAAGGGTTGTTTCACAAGTAGAGGGATTTATTGTGGAGGAAATTTGGCGAGCAAGTGAAGGATTGAAGGGTCATTTGTGACGGTGGTAAAGGTGCTTGCTGTGAAAGAGTGGTTGCTTAAAATAAGTCATTAGAGGGTTCTTGCTCACAAATACATGGGAAACATTGATTACACACCGAGAGAAATATGTGATTTTAGAAATATGATAGATACTAGGGTGACGAGGAGTGAGTTGCATTTTTGATTAAATGTTTGTACAGATGTCATTCAATTTACACATTGGTGTAATGAAATAACAAATACGTTTTTGTTACTTGTAGTGACCTGACGAAGGGCCTCAATAGCCCGAATGCGTTGGGTTTTAATAAACACTGCTTCTGGATTAATATATGCGTCAGCACGTGTTTTTGAAGAGAGGTCGGATGGGCACATCAAAAATATGAGAAACCTTTGAAAAATGGCATCACTTTGAGCGTGTGAAATCAAGTGGATTGAAAAATTAATATTGGGAAAATGGATGTTTATATGGAGAAGATGGGAGAAACGCGATTTGAAATGAAATAAAGAAATGAATATTCAAATAAGCAGTGCCTGGGTTGAAGCGAAAATCCGCCCTAAAATAATGGATCTTGTTTTCAATCGTCACTTAGGCAAGGCGATTTTCCAGGAGCACGCAACACTAATAAAATATGGATGAACATTGGATTAACTGAATATCAGAAAAGGAGTGCATTCCCTACCCTTATAATGTACTTTAATGAAATTTGCCCAGCTCGGGTTTGCACCCGCACAAGACAAAAGTTGAATACATTTGATAATCTCGTAATTGTGACATTTTCCGCATGCTCAACGGAACATCGAGTTCAGGCAGCAATGTTTTTATGTTTAGCATCAAACAGGCTTGAGGTGGTTGTATCGTACGTGAAATGACATCTGTAGAGGCTCATAAGGCCAAAATCTACTTTGACTAAATACGCACTATTTCATAACAGTGTATAACATTTTCTGTTATATTTAGACAGTGGTGGTTTTCTTAGTACTTTTAATTGCATTGTGGGCATTGTAGTGCACAGTGATTACAGGTAGGGCGTGAGCAGTAAGTGAGGAAATCAGGTGATTAATTAGCATCACAGCAACGTGGGAGGAGATCACAGCATTGTAGTGCACAGTGATTACAGGCAGGGCGTGAGCAGTAAGTGAGGAAATCAGGTGATTAATTAGCATCACAGCAATGTGGGAGGAGATCACAGCACTAAGGTCGGGTTTAAATAGGAGGAGGGTAAGGGATGGGAAACACTTCTTTTCATTAGAAACATGAGGATGGACCGTTTTAACAGCAGGTACGTGAGGGAAGAATAAGAGGGATAGCAATATTCGTAAATGACGGGGGCAAACTAGAGGATGCGATTCTGGGATTAGAACAAAAAGAATGATGTGTAGGAATCGAGTGTTGCGAGGGGAATAGAAAGATGTTTGAATAATGATTGCGGGTAGGAGGCGTGTCGGGTTTGGTTTACGGTGAACTTGAGGAGTTAAGCAAATGAGAGCTGGGGAAGGGAAGGGTTGTTTCACAAGTAGAGGGATTTATTGTGGAGGAAATTTGGCGAGCAAGTGAAGGATTGAAGGGTCATTTGTGACGGTGGTAAAGGTGCTTGCTGTGAAAGGGTGGTTGCTTAAAATAAGTCATTAGAGGGTTCTTGCTCACAAATACATGGGGAAACATTGATTACACACCGAGAGAAATATGTGATTTTTAGAAATATGATAGATACTAGGGTGACGAGGAGTGAGTTGCATTTTTGATTAAATGTTTGTACAGATGTCATTCAATTTACACATTGGTGTAATGAAATAACAAATACGTTTTTTGTTACTTGTAGTGACCCCTGACGAAGGGCCTCAGTAGCCCGAAATGCATTGGGTTTTTAATAAACACTGCTTCTGGATTAATATATGCGTCAGCACGTGTTTTTGAAGAGAGGTCCGGATGGGCACATCAAAAATATGAGAAACCTTTGAAAAATGGCATCACTTTGAGCGTGTGGAATCAAGTGGATTGAAAAATTAATATTGGGAAAATGGATGTGTATATGGAGAAAGATGGGAGAAACGCGGTTTGAAATGAAATAAAGAAATGAATATTCAAATAAGCAGTGCCTTTGGGTTGAGGCGAAAATCCGCCCCAAAATAATGGATCTTGTTTTCAATCGTCACTTGGGCAAGGCGATTTTCCAAGGAGCACGCAACACTAATAAAATATGGATGAACATTGGATTAACTGAATATCAGAAAAGGAGTGCATTCCCTACCCTTATAATGTACTTTAATGAAATTTGCCCAGCTCGGGTTTGCACCCGCACAAGACAAAAGTTGAATACATTTGATAATCTCGTAATTGTGACATTTTCCGCATGCTCAACGGAACATCGAGTTCAGGCAGCAATGTTTTTATGTTTAGCATCAAACAGGCTTGAGGTGGTTGTATCGTACGTGAAATGACATCTGTAGAGGCTCATAAGGCCAAAATCTACTTTGACTAAATACGCACTATTTCATAACAGTGTATAACATTTTCTGTTATATTTAGACAGTGGTGGTTTTCTTAGTACTTTTAATTGCATTGTGGGCATTGTAGTGCACAGTGATTACAGGTAGGGCGTGAGCAGTAAGTGAGGAAATCAGGTGATTAATTAGCATCACAGCAACGTGGGAGGAGATCACAGCATTGTAGTGCACAGTGATTACAGGCAGGGCGTGAGCAGTAAGTGAGGAAATCAGGTGATTAATTAGCATCACAGCAATGTGGGAGGAGATCACAGCACTAAGGTCGGGTTTAAATAGGAGGAGGGTAAGGGATGGGAAACACTTCTTTTCATTAGAAACATGAGGATGGACCGTTTTAACAGCAGGTACGTGAGGGAAGAATAAGAGGGATAGCAATATTCGTAAATGACGGGGGCAAACTAGAGGATGCGATTCTGGGATTAGAACAAAAAGAATGATGTGTAGGAATCGAGTGTTGCGAGGGGAATAGAAAGATGTTTGAATAATGATTGCGGGTAGGAGGCGTGTCGGGTTTGGTTTACGGTGAACTTGAGGAGTTAAGCAAATGAGAGCTGGGGAAGGGAAGGGTTGTTTCACAAGTAGAGGGATTTATTGTGGAGGAAATTTGGCGAGCAAGTGAAGGATTGAAGGGTCATTTGTGACGGTGGTAAAGGTGCTTGCTGTGAAAGGGTGGTTGCTTAAAATAAGTCATTAGAGGGTTCTTGCTCACAAATACATGGGGAAACATTGATTACACACCGAGAGAAATATGTGATTTTTAGAAATATGATAGATACTAGGTTGACGAGGAGTGAGTTGCATTTTTGATTAAATGTTTGTATAGATGTCATTCAATTTACACATTGGTGTAATGAAATAACAAATACGTTTTTTTGTTACTTGTAGTGACCCCTGACGAAGGGCCTCAGTAGCCCGAAATGCATTGGGTTTTTAATAAACACTGCTTCTGGATTAATATATGCGTCAGCACGTGTTTTTGAAGAGAGGTCCGGATGGGCACATCAAAAATATGAGAAACCTTTGAAAAATGGCATCACTTTGAGCGTGTGGAATCAAGTGGATTGAAAAATTTATATTGGGAAAATGGATGTTTATATGGAGAAAGATGGGAGAAACACGGTTTGAAATGAAATAAAGAAATGAATATTCAAATAAGCAGTGCCTTTGGGTTGGGGCGAAAATCCGCCCCAAAATAATGGATCTTGTTTTCAATCGTCACTTGGGCAAGGCGATTTTCCAAGGAGCACGCAACACTAATAAAATATGGATGAACATTGGATTAACTGAATATCAGAAAAGGAGTGCATTCCCTACCCTTATAATGTACTTTAATGAAATTTGCCCAGCTCGGGTTTGCACCCGCACAAGTCAAAAGTTGAATACATTTGATAATCTCGTAATTGTGACATTTTCCGCATGCTCAACGGAACATCGAGTTCAGGCAGCAATGTTTTTATGTTTAGCATCAAACAGGCTTGAGGTGGTTGTATCGTACGTGAAATGACATCTGTAGAGGCTCATAAGGCCAAAATCTACTTTGACTAAATACGCACTATTTCATAACAGTGTATAACATTTTCTGTTATATTTAGACAGTGGTGGTTTTCTTAGTACTTTTAATTGCATTGTGGGCATTGTAGTGCACAGTGATTACAGGTAGGGCGTGAGCAGTAAGTGAGGAAATCAGGTGATTAATTAGCATCACAGCAACGTGGGAGGAGATCACAGCATTGTAGTGCACAGTGATTACAGGCAGGGCGTGAGCAGTAAGTGAGGAAATCAGGTGATTAATTAGCATCACAGCAATGTGGGAGGAGATCACAGCACTAAGGTCGGGTTTAAATAGGAGGAGGGTAAGGGATGGAAAACTGTAGTAAATGCTGAGGCTTTTGTAGTAAATAATCTTCTTTATTTAAAGTTCAGGTGCATAGTGAAGTGGAGAAGTGCTCTTAGTAAGATCCTAGGCAAGAGTGACCCCGCATTCTCACATTCTCCCTTATATACACATTCCAAGTGATGTCAACCTATTCCATACATGAATATTCCACATTAACCAAGAATGCATGTTACTACACATCCCCTTTCCTAATAAAAACAAATGAGAAAACAAACAAATAAAAGTTACAAAGGTCTACTGAGGACAGAAACGTCTTAAAAAATAAAGAGTGACTATTTACACACAAAATCATGTAAAGCTTTAGGAGTAACAATACATCTTCCATACCTCGTGGAGACAGGTATACAATCTTGTTTGCACACTAGTTCAGACTCGCTAGAAGTAGTCGGAATGTCATGAACGGCAGGTTCATGCACACCTTTTGAAACTGGGTCATTGTTTGAGTCACTAGGTGTAACTCCTTGTTCTTGTTCCACATCCAAACCAGGAACAACATGTGTAGTATTTGGTGTAATATCACGTTCAGTCGCCAACTCTGAACCGCTGCTAGGGCATAACCACCAGTAATCATCACACATTCCCCTTTCTTTGGAAACTTTGTCAAACGAAGAATGTGGTTGTCGAGCGACTGCAACGCGACTCATGTGATGGACACTGCCATCATCCAACATTATAGTATTACGCATGACTTTGGAGATAGCTCTTGGTTCGGAAAAACGAGGTTGTAATTTTCCAACCATCTTTGCACTTTTGATTCTTACCAATTGACCAGTCTTCAAGGTTACATTCTTGGTACCATGTTTAGTGTCAAAATATGCTTTGTTTTTGTTTTGAGAATTAGAAATGCATTCCCTGACTTTCGTGCTGTCCCAAACATATTTTCTACTCCTGCCCATCCAACTGGGATTGATTTTACAGTAAGGAAACCTCCCTCTCATAAGACCAAAGGGACTCTCACCACACGTGTCATGAACAGTGATCCTATACGACCACACAAGTTTGTCTAGTTCAACATCCCAATTCTTCCTCTCTTGGTTAGCTAGTTGTAAAACACCTTTTATAACTCTGTTGACTCTTTCTACAACAGAATTGCCCCTGGGATGATAAAGGGCAGCAAATCTTTGTTTTATACCTGTAGTCTGCATGAACATTTTCATGTCAACAGATTTGAATTGCACACCGTTGTCGGTCAGAATAGAAGCAGGTAAGCCTTCTCTAATAAAACATTCATCCAGAAATCGAATAACAGCTGAAGTGTTAATGTGTTCTACGACCTTAACTTCAATCCACCTTGAAAATAGGTCGACTAACACTAAAACATATTTACATAAACCATCCTGCCAGGTTATCGGTCCCATAATGTCCAAAGCCAAATCTTCCCAAGGTAATTTGGGACACCCTAAAGAAGACATAGGTGGGTTGAGTGTCTTCTGACTTTTGTCAGCACATTCACAACTCACACACTCACGTACTAGTCGTTCAATCTCCAAATCCACCTTGGGCCACCAATACAATGCTTTAATATTTTTCTTCGTTCTTGAAACTCCTGGATGCCCATCGTGTCCAATATTGATGATTTTCTGTCGCATTCCTTTGGGAGGAATGATTCTTTCACCACGACACACAAACTCTCCATCAATACTTAATTCATCTCTCACCTCCCAGAATGCTCTGATTTGGGGATCAGCTTTACATTCATTGGACCAACCATTAGAAATTTTGTCTTTCACAACCTTGAGTAATTCATCTTTTGCAGCTTCTTGTTCCCATTCATCCATGCGTAAACCACATGATTCTGCGAAAATTCCAGCAACGCAAAAATCATTCCACATACTATGATCAACCTCTCTAAGCGGTAAGGACATTCTGCTCAGAAAATCAGCGATGACGTTTTTGACTCCAGGTACATACTGCACCTCATATACAAAATCTTGGAGCCTCATAGACAACCTGGCAATCCTGGCTGAGGCTCTGCACAAACCTTCTGTAGTGAGTAGCTTCGTCAAAGGTTTGTGATCTGAACGGAGAATAAACTTTTTGCCCCAAATAAACTTCCTAAAGTGCTCTATCGCCCATACACACGCCAAAGTTTCTCGTTCGATTACTGAGTACTTCTCTTCACAAGGTGACAAAGAACGTGAAGCAAATGCTATCACGACCTCTACACCCTGTTCTGTTAATTGTGAGAGAACGCCTCTCAGGCCCGTGCCACTTGCATCAGTGGTAACAAAGGTATCGGCAACCGGGTCAAAACCTTGTAAAGTAGATGCATTGGTGATGGCAGTTTTTATATCTTGAAATGCACTCTGGCAACCAGCACTCCAAACAAATGGGGTTTTGTTTTTCATTAATTGACGCATTTCATAAGTTTTCTGTGAAAATTGATTGACAAACTTAGAGTAAAACTCAGCTAAACCCAGGAAAGACCTGAGTTCATCCTTGGACTTAGGTGCAGGAGAATTAACAATGGCATCAACTAATTTAGCTTTGGGTTTGATTCCTGCATCACAGATCTCATGCCCTAAGTATGTAACTTTTGTTTCAGCAAATTTACATTTGCTCCCTTCCGCAACCAAACCATTGACCTCTAAGATCTTAAGAACCTCCCTTAACGTTGAATCATGATGAGACTTACTTTTCCCCATCACCAAAATATCATCTTGAAAGAAGATGACCTCAGGAATATGACTAAACAAATTAGACATCAGCCTTTGAAAAACCGCAGCCGCTGATGCTAATCCAAACGGCATGCGTTTAAATCTAAAACAACCAAAGGGAGTGCAAAATGTGGTCAATTGTCTGCTTTCAGGGTCTAGGACCACTTGATGATATGCGGAAGATAGATCTAATGTAGAGAACCATTTGGCGTTACGTGTAAGAGACAACATCTCATCAATTCTAGGGAGGGGAAATTGATCCACTAGAATGTTGTTATTTAAGTATCTCAAATCAACACATAAACGGGCCTTTCCATTGGCCTTGCGGGCTACGACCAATGGAGAAACCCACTCAGCCGCTTCAACAGTTTCAATTACATTGTTTTCTAGCAATTTGTCTAATTCAAGTTTAACTTCATTTCTAACAATAAACGGTATGTTGTGTGCTTTGTGTATTTTTGGAACGGCACCTTTCTTCAAAAGAATTCTATGAGTGAATCCTTTAAGCTCGCCCATTTGACCAGAAAAAACAGTGGAAAACTCTTCTAGTACCCATTTTTTTGTGTTTTCACTGTCACAAGAAATAAGAACCTGCTCCTTACTATTAGGATCAAGGATGATATTCAGATTCTTCTGATCCTTCCAACCTAGAACTGACGGTCCTTCTTTAGAGACATATAATTTACCTGTAGAGTGTCTACCTTTGAACCGAAAAACTAGTACTCTGAAACCCAGGATATCAATCCTTTCTCCTGTGTAGCTTTCAGGTGCAATATCACTAGATTCCAACCCACTACCAATACAGGAAATGAATAACTCCTCCCAAACCTGTTTAGAAATGATTGTGTAAGGAGAACCTGAATCAGCAGCTAACTGAACGAGAACACCACCTAAGGAAACTTGACAAATGGGTTTAGAGGAACATGAATCAGAAATATTCAGTACAACATTTTTTTTTTTGTTGAACTGTGCTTGTATCTCATCATCTCCAGACGTAGAGTCACTGTAATGTTCAGTATCTTGAACACAAGCTACTTTACCATTATATTTTTGTAGGTTTTCCTTCTGCAAGCCTTGGCGAAGTGACCAACAATGCCACACTCAAGACATTTTGAAGATCTTGCTGGACACCTGTCAAAGTTAGCAGAATGAAAACGACTACCACATCTGTAACACACAAGATTTCCCATTTTTTTTGTTCAAATTTCTCTTTTTTTTTCCTTCTATTTTAAGATCTCTGTTGCCCTTGTGACTCAATTTTCCTTCAGAGATCTTATTTACAACTTCAACATCCTTCTTATCATGAGATAACGTAGCTTTAGCACATCGTTCTGATAATTCAGCTTTCTTAACCATGGCAATAATGTCTTTAAGGTTACCTTCGCCTTCAACCCATAACTTATCCTGTAAGTTCTTATTTTTTGTATACATGACAATTTGATCCCTTACCAATTCGTCATGTAACTGTGCAAACTTACACCTGCTAGCAATTTTTTTAAAGAAGAAACGTATTCTTCAATACTCTCGTGTTTTTCTTGCTTCCTCTGAAAGAAACTATGTCTAGTTACAGCTATGCATACCGTAGGAGAAAAATGATCATCTAAATCTAAAATTGCAGCTTTAAACACATCAATGTCTCCCCCAGCCCTTTCATGCTTTTGTAGTTCATTGTAAACTCGCAAGCCTTCGGGACCTAGACAATACATGAGTACTCTTTTTTTTCTTTCTGGAGAAAAAGTTCCGCTAGAATCCTCCATGTTTGCAATGTAATTTAAAAGTACTCCTTCCAGTCTAACCACGCCACTGGTGGTTCTCCTGGTACCGCTAAAAATTCTCTCGGGGTATTAATGTGCATGGTAGATGCAGCAGCCACAAGGTCACCTGATGTTGTACTAGTGCCAATTGTTGTAGACATGACTTGGATATAATAAAATGTCAACTGTAAAACAAAAGCACACGTTGAAGAAAGTTACAAGTACGATGCTCCTTAGTAGAAAACTGACGAATAAATAGTAAAAGTTAAAGTGTACATATGTTCCAAATGGTGGCTCACAGTATAACACTTCCACGATGAATATGGCTTGCTCAGTACCCTTATGACAGCGCACAGTTAATAAAGAAATGTACTAATGGAAAATACCCTTTTTCCTTGAAGAATGGAAGCTCACCGCAACGCTGGTGACATCGCAACTCCAGAGTGAAATTAATCGCTGAAGCACTGTTACTATGGTAACTGGTGTTTCCAAAATGGCCGCTGTGCGTGACCCCAAAACGCGCTGAAGTCAGCTGACCCTGCGTGAGTAGCGTCAGTGCGCAAACGTCGACGTCGTCACAAACACATCGGGACCATGAGGATCGAATGCAAGAGCGTGCCGAGTGCGGGGTTTGAAATAAAGAGAGAATGGCGGAGCGCGCTGACCACGGGCTATGAAAATAAATCAGTTGGTCAACTGTAAGTAAGGCCTGCCTGCGCGGCGCAACACTTACAAATATTGACGGTCGGACAATTCCTCTTCTGTCACGAAGTCTGCTGAATAAATTTTGACGTTAGCGCGTGATTTCGCCTCCGTTTTCTTTCTTTTCTTCTCTTTGTTTTCTCCCCGTTCTGAAGTATCGTCGTAAAACTTGCCTCCGTGAATAGCAGCACTCTTCACACGTGAAAAGGTTGTGCACAGCTCGTCGCCAAAATTGTAGTAAATGCTGAGGCTTTTGTAGTAAATAATCTTCTTTATTTAAAGTTCAGGTGCATAGTGAAGTGGAGAAGTGCTCTTAGTAAGATCCTAGGCAAGAGTGACCCCGCATTCTCACATTCTCCCTTATATACACATTCCAAGTGATGTCAACCTATTCCATACATGAATATTCCACATTAACCAAGAATGCATGTTACTACAGAAACACTTCTTTTCATTAGAAACATGAGGATGGACCATTTTAACAGCAGGTACGTGAGGGAAGAATAAGAGGGATAGCAATATTCGTAAATGACGGGGGCAAACTAGAGGATGCGATTCTGGGATTAGAACAAAAAAGAATGATGTGTAGGAATCGAGTGCTGCGAGGGGAATAGAAAGATGTTTGAATAATGATTGCGGGTAGGAGGCGTGTCGGGTTTGGTTTACGGTGAACTTGAGGAGTTAAGCAAATGAGAGCTGGGGAAGGGAAGGGTTGTTTCACAAGTAGAGGGATTTATTGTGGAGGAAATTTGGCGAGCAAGTGAAGGATTGAAGGGTCATTTGTGACGGTGGTAAAGGTGCTTGCTGTGAAAGGGTGGTTGCTTAAAATAAGTAATTAGAGGGTTCTTGCTCACAAATACATGGGGAAACATTGATTACACACCGAGAGAAATATGTGATTTTTAGAAATATGATAGATACTAGGGTGACGAGGAGTGAGTTGCATTTTTATTAAATGTTTGTACAGATGTCATTCAATTTACACATTGGTGTAATGAAATAACAAATACGTTTTTTGTTACTTGTAGTGACCCCTGACGAAGGGCCTCAGTAGCCCGAAATGCATTGGGTTTTTAATAAACACTGCTTCTGGATTAATATATGCGTCAGCACGTGTTTTTGAAGAGAGGTCCGGATGGGCACATCAAAAATATGAGAAACCTTTGAAAAATGGCATCACTTTGAGCGTGTGGAATCAAGTGGATTGAAAAATTAATATTGGGAAAATGGATGTTTATATGGAGAAAGATGGGAGAAACGCGGTTTGAAATGAAATAAAGAAATGAATATTCAAATAAGCAGTGCCTTTGGGTTGGGGCGAAAATCCGCCCCAAAATAATGGATCTTGTTTTCAATCGTCACTTGGGCAAGGCGATTTTCCAAGGAGCACGCAACACTAATAAAATATGGATGAACATTGGATTAACTGAATATCAGAAAAGGAGTGCATTCCCTACCCTTATAATGTACTTTAATGAAATTTGCCCAGCTCGGGTTTGCACCCGCACAAGACAAAAGTTGAATACATTTGATAATCTCGTAATTGTGACATTTTCCGCATGCTCAACGGAACATCGAGTTCAGGCAGCAATGTTTTTATGTTTAGCATCAAACAGGCTTGAGGTGGTTGTATCATGCGTGAAATGACATCTGTAGAGGCTCATAAGGCCAAAATCTACTTTGACTAAATACGCACTATTTCATAACAGTGTATAACATTTTCTGTTATATTTAGACAGTGGTGGTTTTCTTAGTACTTTTAATTGCATTGTGGGCATTGTAGTGCACAGTGATTACAGGTAGGGCGTGAGCAGTAAGTGAGGAAATCAGGTGATTAATTAGCATCACAGCAACGTGGGAGGAGATCACAGCATTGTAGTGCACAGTGATTACAGGCAGGGCGTGAGCAGTAAGTGAGGAAATCAGGTGATTAATTAGCATCACAGCAATGTGGGAGGAGATCACAGCACTAAGGTCGGGTTTAAATAGGAGGAGGGTAAGGGATGGGAAACACTTCTTTTCATTAGAAACATGAGGATGGACCGTTTTAACAGCAGGTACGTGAGGGAAGAATAAGAGGGATAGCAATATTCGTAAATGACGGGGGCAAACTAGAGGATGCGATTCTGGGATTAGAACAAAAAGAATGATGTGTAGGAATCGAGTGTTGCGAGGGGAATAGAAAGATGTTTGAATAATGATTGCGGGTAGGAGGCGTGTCGGGTTTGGTTTACGGTGAACTTGAGGAGTTAAGCAAATGAGAGCTGGGGGAAGGGAAGGGTTGTTTCACAAGTAGAGGGATTGATTGTGGAGGAAATTTGGCGAGCAAGTGAAGGATTGAAGGGTCATTTGTGACGGTGGTAAAGGTGCTTGCTGTGAAAGGGTGGTTGCTTAAAATAAGTCGTTAGAGGGTTCTTGCTCACAAATACATGGGGAAACATTGATTACACACCGAGAGAAATATGTGATTTTTAGAAATATGATAGATACTAGGGTGACGAGGAGTGAGTTGCATTTTTTATTAAATGTTTGTACAGATGTCATTCAATTTACACATTGGTGTAATGAAATAACAAATACGTTTTTTTGTTACTTGTAGTGACCCCTGACGAAGGGCCTCAGTAGCCCGAAATGCATTGGGTTTTTAATAAACACTGCTTCTGGATTAATATATGCGTCAGCACGTGTTTTTGAAGAGAGGTCCGGATGGGCACATCAAAAATATGAGAAACCTTTGAAAAATGGCATCACTTTGAGCGTGTGGAATCAAGTGGATTGAAAAATTAATATTGGGAAAATGGATGTTTATATGGAGAAAGATGGGAGAAACGCGGTTTGAAATGAAATAAAGAAATGAATATTCAAATAAGCAGTGCCTTTGGGTTGGGGCGAAAATCCGCCCCAAAATAATTAAACAATAGGCATAGCAGGGAGACTGGCAGTTACAGTAGCCGCAGAGGGTGAAGCCAAAGAAAGGGCAGGAGGCGCCGTGGCCAAAACATGTTGATCGATAGTAGAAGAAACAGAGACAGCAGAGGCAGAAGGAACAGATGACTGAGACTGTGGGATAGCAGGGTATATTTTCTGCGGAGCATATGGGGGTGGAGGTCGAGCATCTAACAATTCCTCCACAAATGTATCATTTTCTTCTTGGGCAACATAAGACTTTTCACATTGTAATCGAAATTTTCTATCAGCACACTCTATTCCTTTTTCTATTTTCTCTCTATTGTGCGCTACAGCTTTCTGAGTTACTGTCTGCATTCTCCCCTTCCGGGCCTCTTTCTCTGCTTTCATTTGTCTCTGTTTAGCTTTCTTTTGCCATGTTCTGAGGGAATCAAACATCGACTGCCTACTTCTTTTCGCAAACAACTTATCCTGTAGAAAATTAATTTTCTGTTCATCAAAAGTGCCCGTCAACGGCCACTGCAACTCGGCATTGTCCCTCGTATATTTGTGCCATAACGTACTAAACATAATAGGGCCAATGCCATGTTTAACATACATGTCGAAATTTGGAGTGCCTTCTGAAGGCGCCGGCTGACTTTCTTCCAATTGAGCATCAGCTGAACAGCAACGACAGCCCAAACAAAACACCTTATTAAGACACAGCATTTTCAAATATAACAAGTTCAGTATTTATGCCGAGCAGATATTTGCAAATATCTTACCAAAATTGGTCCTCAGACCTCATCAAATGCAAACCAAAGTGGTACCATGTTCACAAAGAGCTCAAACAGATTCAAGCGCTTGTCCAAAGATGGTCCTCAGACCATGCCAAATACAAATCAAAATGGAGCCATATCCACAAAGAACCAAAGCAAACTCACCTGGTGCACACAGGTTGAGCGAAGTTAATCTCCACTGTCGACTCTTCGGACCAAACGGTCAGATCCAAGGGTTTCGCCGTTCAGGTCCCCAGTCGGGATGACCACTGGACGAGGCACCGCCCGGTCAGAAAGACGGAGCAGCTGTGAGTACAAGACTCTCTCGTGCAGGGATCCCTGGTCCGCCCGTCCGACCCGACGTGGCCCCGAACCCCTCACTCAAGGATGGGCCACCTGATGGAGTCCCTGTTCGGGCGCCAACTGAAGGAAGTGACCCGATTAGGGCCACCCGGGTCACTCGTGACCACCTCTCACCTTCCAAACAAATGAAGAGTCGGTAAGACAGTAGAGAATGCAAACCAAAGTATTTATTAGTAATACACTCGAGTGGAGTCCGGTCTGACCTGCCTCCTTGGATTGCTGGAGAGTGACTGACTTCTACCCCCAGGACAATGTGTATTGTACATTTCAGAATCACTAAGACACGCCCAGACTGGAATTTTCTAGTTGGTAGCTGGTGAACAAAGAAGACACACAAAGATGAGTTGCAATCCCAGGACCGGGTACATGCTATCTCAGCGTCACGGTTACTCTGCCCGTACCCGCCACTCTAAGGGTGGGAGCAGGCCTATCTAGTGAGAAAGGTATGTGATAGCAAAAACAGTCTATTCATTAGTACAGCGAAACTCAACCTTGGAGGAATACAGGGAAAATATTGCAGCTGCTTTCTGCTGAGGCAGACAAAGTGAGACAGAAATTAGTTTTGATCATGACTCAAAATGGCGGCTGAATACAAAATGGTGCAGCAAATGCTAACTTTACATAGAGCAATACACTGGTGGAGTGAATGCATAACATTTACATTTCAACAGCTGTGCAGCATGGCTGAATGTAAAGTTTGAAAAAAAAGCACTATGATGCCACCAGCGCTGGACTTGTCATAGCACTTCTTTTTCGTATGGCGGGTGGGTGTGTACAACATGGACAACAGGAGTTAAGGTAGGAATGGCAACAGGAAGGTGCAAAAATCAATATGACTCGGCCAGCGCTGGCCACAACAAATCATTTTATTTGTTTCTTATAGCGGTTGGCAGGGCCCAACAGAGAGAACAGGATTGTGGGAGGGGCAGGAAAGAAGGAGCACAGTCAAGGGTGGGTGGGGGTGGTAGGGTGGGAGGATAAGAAGTGTCACGTACAAGGGTTGGGGTGGGTGTGGGAGTGGGAGTGGAAGAAGCAACACAGACAAATTGTGGAGGCAGGAGAGGAAGAAAAAAGTGGGTGGTAGGGGGAGAAGCAAATGGGGTGGAAGTGGAAGACGCAAAATGGACATAAAGAAAATATTACCTAAATCATAGCGAGAAGTTGCTGGACAGCGGAAGGACACTAATCAAACTAAATCAATCAGTTCTGGTCAATGGTCCGAACGAAAGAACCGTAAGTGATATCAGCAAGTGCTAGTCAATTAGGAGGCAGAAAATAAGTGTGACAATGAAGCAAACGAATGGTAAGCAATGGGCAGACTTCCAACCCCTTCTAGTAATCAATATGTCTCGCAGTGACGGGGCATGCGCTGTTGGCAGGCAAGACCTAAACAGGGGAAAATGCCAGTCTTGGCAGGCATGATGCAGGAACTCGCAAAGTCTTTCCACTTTTGTCTCCATACCATATTTCACATGCTTGTTGCACTATGGATGTTGTGGGAAGTGAAAGAGTGGGATGGGGCAATCACACCACAAGTCTGTCACCTACAGCATTCACAAGTAATTCATCAAGTGAACAGGCACTTACAGCTGTTCTCAGTCCCCATTCTCAACCTGGTTTGCCAGTCACGCAGCTCTCCATTAACTAATATCAGGAAAAGGCATGAATTCAAATACTGGGCTGTCTGTACTAAGGAATCGTTGTCCATCTAAGCCCAATCTCCACTGCCTTTCAGACCTCTAAGGCTGTTACCATTGCCTAGCTTTTACGTTTAGCCCCTCAGCACTACCGGTTTCATCTGTGGATGCCTTTCTGGTATGATGGCATCTGCAATAAGAGGGTTCGAGCAATGCCCTCCATCCATTACTGTTTATGTGTGCACAGTCCCCCAGACATGAACTCACTCATTGGCATTCAAAGAGCCAGCCATATTTAACAACATCTGTTTCTTCCGTCAGATAAGTGGTGGCATCAGGGTCTCACATTTTTATTTTTATTGATAAAACTTTTTATAAAGTGTTTCTTGCCCCTGCAAAGTCACAGAGTTCTAGTCACTTTTGTTCTTCATGTTTTGAGTCTACTGGCTTCCAACGCTTCATAGCTGTCAATAAGGATTTCTCTCAACTTCAGAAAAAATGTAAAAATAGCACAGGTTATCTTCAGCCTAGGAACCTGCAGCCAACAAATGGAGGCCAAGCTTAGCCTGAATTGGTTTACTGTCCCACATCCGGTAGAGCTGAAATGCTGCTTCAAAATAACAAAGGCAACCATAATGACAAACACAGTAGTTATCAACAATGTTGGCATATATTGCAGCATTTTCTCATTGAAGAACTCCATTTCTTTGCCTATATCTTAGGTGCTGGGAGTGACAAATTTATGCTTAGAAAGGCTCCACTCACGATCAGGATTCTAATAGAAAACATGATTGATTATCATAAAAGATGGGAACTACACATGCCAATGAATAATTCAGAAAGTACTACAGCTTGTACCTTAAAAAGTGGAATTTAAGCTTTGGTTATCCTAAGCACATAGTTGTAATTAATACGGAAATAAAGAGAGGAGGCACATGTCCACTGACACGCTTTCACTGAGTTTCCAATAATTTTATATTCTATTCTAGTTGTGCAAGTTGCGCAGATTTAGGTATCCAAGCCTGCTAAGGTATTGCAATGCCCCTAATGTTGACCTTGAAAGTGTCCTATAATATTGCACAGTCAGGGGCTGTGCCCTTATTCAACTCAAAGCACTCAGCGATGGCATGCACACTTCGCTACTGTACACAGAGTCTGTTAGATTGTTTTGAGGGAAACTTCTGACTCATAGATTTAAAACTCTTTCTGGAACGAATAGTGTTAAACACACTACAGAATAATCTCAGAAAGTGTGGAGTAAGTATGCTATGTTTTCTACCCATGGGGATTAGTGCAAAACATGCAAACCAGGAGTGAATATGGAACATTTGTGTCATGGACTGGAGAGTAAAATGAGTAGGCTCTTTCAGAACTATATTGAATTTTCCATACATTTTGAAGATGCAGCATATCTAACATATATGACATCTTATGCACTGCCTGACTGATCTGTCCCCTACCTGGCTCAGATCTATCTAGCTGGGACTCAAGAGCTACATTTAAATCACCACCCCAAATTATGGCCATATGTGATTATAATTGTGACATTGTGGTCTAATAGGCTATCTGTAAATTGTGGATGTCTACCTTCTGGAACTGTCAGTGTCCATCTCAATTTGAAATGTAGTGATTCCTGAATAGGAATACAGAGACTCTTCTCAGTGCTTGATTTGAGCCGGTGGTTTCCGGTGCTCAGCAGCGGCACTTAATATTCAACACCAGCGCCTTTCATGAGCACCAGTTAAGGACACATTCATTTATGGCAGGCACGGGAACATTAAATGATTTGTCCAGAATCACAGGATGTTGAGCCGACGCCAAGACTCGAACCTGATTCCCCAGCTCGGAAGTCAGCAGCTCTGGCCACTACGCCACATCCTCTCCCCACTTTCATGGTTATTAGTTGGTTCTGTTTTAGGCGGCGCGAACAAGAGAAATGGGCTGGTGCAAGCTGCCTCCTGACGAGAGCACCGGCACTTATTTTTTTTTTTACCAATTCGCCACGGACCCTTCTGGTGTCTGAGCTGTATACAGAATGCTATGTATGTTGTCCCCATTTTTTAGCAATGTTTATTGGTTTGATTTTCCAGGGTTCCTATGTGTCTCCTTGGCCTATCCAGATACACCATCACTCTTCTAATTTTTGAGAATTGTTGAGACCTCGCTCATTCCATGTTAACAATTTGACATTTCTAGTCATGTTACTGACAGGATCTTTAAGTAACTTGACCTTATTGGTCCATGGCATTTATTAGGTTGCTACCAAATAGCTTTCGGTATTTCGGGTGTGCACTGTAATCATAGCATCTGAATCTAAAAATAACTCTTCCCACTACTGATACACCCAAATACCAGTGAATCACCATCGCCACTTAAACTGTATCAACCATAACTAGGAGAGAACATATTCTGCTACACACATGTGGATTATTGCCTCACCTAGGCCATTATCTGGTATGACAGGCTTATACCACATCAGGCATATTGTCTGTGGGTGGAAACGTGGGAAGCTCAGGTACCAACAGGTGCAGATAGCAACCGTCCATGATGCCCAACCTACTCTTTGCACCAAAAACCTCCTCGCGCCTCCCCCCCCCCCCCAACACCCCTCCCGGGTTATGTTATGTTATGTTATTTTATTTTATAGCGCGCACAGATACTCGAGAGTGTCCCGGCGCGGAGCCTAGAGAGGGGTATTACAGTAATGTTCAGGCAAAAAGGTAGGTTTTTAATAATTTCCTGAAAGCCAGATGGTCCTTGATATTCCGTAGACCAAAAGGAAGAGTATTCCAAGCCAATGCTGCTTTCCTTGGGAGCGAGCTGCCGCCCAGCCTCTGGCATTTAAAGTGAGGAACAGAAGCCAGAAGTTGAGAAGAGGAGCGCAGCTGTCTCTTAGGCTCATAGAAGGAAAACCGTTTTTTTAGGTAAGACGGTCCCTGGTCGTGAAGAGCCCGGTGAGTAATTGTTAGTATTTTAAACTTTATCCTTGCCGTCACTGGCAGCCAGTGTAGCCCACACAAGTGGTTCCTCACGCTGCTTCTAATCGGCAGGTCCAGCAAAAGTCTAGCTGCGGCATTTTGGACCACCTGAAGCCTATTCAGTAAGAGGCCCGATATGCCTGCATATAGACCATTTGCGTAGTCCAGCCGTGATAAAATAAGGGCCCGGACTACAGTCTCTTTTGCGGCCCTAGGGAGCAGCGGGAGAAATTTTCTAAGGGTTTTTAGGAGGGCAAAGCACGTGCCAGCAAGTTTCTTAATTTGTGTATTAAAGGAGAGATTCTCCTCGAACCAAACCCCTAAGTTCTTCGCTGGCTTCCCAGTCGAGACAGGCAAGGAAGAGTCAGAGGGCCAGAGAGACTCCCTAAACAGCGGGGGAAATTTTCCAAAAAGGAGAATCTCTGACTTCTCCTCATTGCACTTAAGCTGGGTGGAAGCAAGCCATTTAAAAATGGAAGACAAACAAAACTTTGCCGCCGACACCGAGCTGGCATTCCTCTCCCAAGTGAACAGCAGCTGCGTATCGTCCGCGTAAGCTATAATTTTAGCCCCCAATTTTTCTGCTAAATATATCAAAGGAGTCACGTACACATTGAATAGCAGGGGGCTAAGGGTTGATCCTTGAGGGACCCCTGTAGTAACTGTTAAAGGCTTAGATGCAGACCGAGGCAGCCAGACCTGCTGGGTACGACCCTCCAAAAAAGAACTCACCCAGGACCAGGCTGAGCCAGTGACCCCGATCTCAGCAAGACGTTTAAGAAGTCCTGAGTGAGGGACCGTGTCGTACGCTGCCGACAGGTCCAGGAGGATCAGGGCTGCCTTACCTCCGGCATCCAAACACTCCTGAATTGCCTCAGAAATTTCAATCAAAGCGGACTCCGTACTATGGGCGGCACCGACGACACTCTCAGCACCGCCGAACACATGCACTTCCAGATCCACACGGACCCCAACACCACCCATAGAGGCACCCTTGTCTACAGACCCCCTGGGCCCGACCCCAGTTCAGCGACTCCATCGCCGACTTCATCAGCACGCACGCCCTGACCGCTACCGACTACATCCTCCTCGGAGACCTGAACTTTCACCTGGAGAACAACAACGAGAGCAACTCCACCACCCTGATCGACAACCTCGCCAACCTCGGTCTGAGCCAGCTCGTCACAACACCGACCCATTCCGCCGGCCACACGCTTGACCCCATCTTCTCCTCAAGCTCCCACGTCTCCTTCAGCCACACCACGGAACTCCTCTGGACCGACCACCGCTGCATCCATTTCACCTTCCAGAAACCCACCACACACCACCGCACCCAACAGATCCCACGCCGCTGCTGGAGCAAAGTCACCGAAGACCAACTACGGGCAAACCTCGCTCTCAGCCCTCCCTCCGACCCATCCAACACCGATGACGCTGCCTGCAACCTCAGACGATGGATGGACGACTGTGCCAACACCCTCGCCCGCTGAAAAAACTCACCTACAGTGACACCACCAAAAGAGCCAGCTGGTTCACCTCGGAACTCCTAGCTTCCAAGCGTACCTGCCGGAAACTAGAGCAGAAATGGCACAGTGATAAGACACCGGACAGCCACGCAGCCCACAAAGACACCATCCGTAACCACCACCACCTCATCAAGTCCGCCAAGAGAATCTCCTTCAAAGACCGCCTCGACAACAATGCACACAACAGCAAGGAGCTCTTCAACATCGTGAAGGAACTCTCCAACCCCAGCTCCAACACCAACGACATCCCGCCGTCGCAAGCCCTGTGCAATTCCCTCGCCACCTTCTTCCACCGCAAGATCGCCGACATCCACGACAGCTTCAACACCCAGACAGCCCCAACTAAGATCGATGCACCAGACCCACCGCACACCATCGACCACGACCCCCTGCCAGCCTGGGCCATCGTGAACATCGATGACACCATCAAGACCACGAGCACAATACACTCCGGCTCCCCGTCAGACCCTTTCCCGCACCATATCTTCAACAAAGCCAGCAGCTCCATCGCACCCCACCTGTGCAATGTCATCAATCTCTCCTTCGAGACCGCGACCTTCCCAGAGAGCTGGAAACACGCAGAGATCAACGCCCTACTCAAAAAACCCAAGGCGAACCCGAGAGACCTCAAGAACTTCCGGCCCATCTCCCTGCTTCCGTTCCCAGCCAAGGTCATCGAGAAGATCGTCAACAAACAGCTAACCCGATACCTCGAAGAAAACAACATCCTGGACCCATCCCAATCGGGGTTCCGCAGCAACCACAGCACTGAGACTGCCCTCATCGCCGAAACCGACGACATCAGGATCCTGCTGGACAACGGTGAGACCGCAGCCCTCATCCTGCTGGACCTCTCCGCCGCCTTCGACACTGTCTGCCACCGCACTCTACGCGCACGCCTCCACGACGCAGGGATCCGAGACAAGGCCCTGGAATGGGCCACCTCCTTCCTCGCCGGCAGAACCCAGGGAGTCCGCCTCCCACCATTCCGATCCGAAGCCTCCGAGATCATCTGCGGCGTACCCCAGGGATCATCCCTCAGCCCAACACTGTTCAACATCTACATGGCCCCGCTCGCACGCATCACCAGACAGCACGACCTCAACATAATCTCCTATGCCGACGACACTCAACTGATCCTCTCCCTCAACAAGGACCCCCTTGCCGCCAAATCCAACCTCCATGAAGGAATGAAGGCTGTCGCCGATTGGATGAAGATCAGCCGACTAAAACTGAACACGGACAAGACAGAGGTCCTCATCCTCGGCTCCAACCCCTCAGCCTGGGACGACTCCTGGTGGCCAACGACACTAGGAGCAGCCCCGACACCCACCGACCACGCACGCAACCTGGGAGTCATCCTCGACTAAACGCTCTCCATGGCCAAGCAAGTCAACGCAGTCTCCTCCTCCTGCTTCAACACCCTCCGCATGCTTCGCAAGATCTACAGGTGGATCCCGACAGATACAAGAAGAACAGTCACCCAGGCCCTCGTCAGTAGCAGACTTGACTATGGGAACGCCCTCTACGCGGGAGC
Source organism: Calotriton arnoldi (assembly GCA_963921515.1). NCBI lineage: Eukaryota > Metazoa > Chordata > Amphibia > Caudata > Salamandridae > Calotriton > Calotriton arnoldi. Next base: position 2,083,370 of record CAWUFW010000790.1, read on the forward strand.
CCCGGCCAAGCTCATCAAGCGACTGCAACGCATACAAAACGCCTCCGCACGCCTGATCCTCGATGTACCACGCCACAGCCAGATCACCCCCCACCTGAGGAACCTGCACTGGCTCCCCGTCGACAGGAGAATCTCCTTCAAACTCCTCATCCACGCACACAAGGCACTCCACAAGACTGGCCCAGCCTACCTCAACAGACGACTCCTCTTCCTACGTCCCCAACCGCCAGCTCCGCTCCGCCGACCTCTCCCTCGCCACCGTCCCTCGCATTCGAAGAACTACCACCGGCGGCAGATCCTTCTCCCACCTCGCCGCCAAGACCTGGAACACCCTTCCACTAAGCCTACGACAGACCCAAGACCTGCTGACCTTCAGGAGGCTACTCAAGACCTGGTTGTTCGACCAGTAGCAGCACCCCCCCCCTTTTTTTTCCCCAGCACCTTGAGACCCTCGCGGGTAAGTAGTGCGCTCTACAAATTCTGTGATTGATTGATTGATTGGGCGGCTCTAAACCCTGACTCGGTGTAGGAGTTCACCACTTTCTACAAAATCATTGAGTTGCTTTGTAACAACCTTTTCGCAGACTTTGGCTAAGGCAGGCAAGAGGGAGATAGGACGATAGTTCCCTGGAACAAGTGGGTCTAAGGAGGGCTTTTTTAAGAGTGGGAGAATCTTGGCCTGTTTCCAGGCAGCCGGCACATAGGCCGACTGAAGCGACCAGTTGATAATCCCATTAACTTCCGTGTTAATTGAGTCCGCGACCGAGGCCAATAGCCTAGCGGAACAGGGGTCAGTAGGTGAACCTGATTTCAGACCTTTAACAATTTTAAGAGAGTCACCAAGACTCACCCGGTTGAAAGCCTGCAAGGAATGCGTAGATGACCCTGATGGAACTTCCTTTACTAGATCAGCGCTAGTTGGAAATGATGCTTGTATATCACGAATCTTATCGTGAAAGAAACAAGCTAGTTGATTACACCAAGCATCGGTGGCAGGGGAGGTATTAACTTGGGCGGTAGGCGACATGAAGCTCTGGACAATGGCAAAGATTTCCTTAGCATTATTGTCTGCCGCATCAATGCGGGCGGCATAATAAAAGTTTTTTGCCTGCATTATCGCTTCATAGTACATTTTTTGTTTTTGCCTAAGCTGATGTTTATCATCAATACTGAAATTGTTGCGACGCCACCTTCGTTCCAACACTTTTCACTCGTGTTTGAGGTCTTTCAAAGCCGGCGTGAACCAGGGTTTAGAAGGAGACTCCCTTGCAAATCTAGAAGGGCGTGATGGCACTAGTCGAGTGACTGCCATCGACAGCCAGTTGGTGAAGCCAGCAATGTTAGCTTCAAGATCTGTTGGATTATTCTCGGAGTTGGTCAAAAGGGTCGGCCTGGAAGTGATCAGGGTGTGGGAGAAGGCAGTAGAGTCAATTTTAGAAAAGGCTGGTCTATTATGGCAACTGGCCTGGGAGTCTATGTGGTCGATAACCCAAGAAAAGTAAATTAGATGGTGATCGGACCAGTGGACCGGATAAGGGGCTTCCACCTCCATCGCAAAGTTGGAGCAGATGGTGTCCAAGGTGTGACCTGCTTGATGGGTGGGGCCAGATACCCACTGGGATAATTGAGCCAATTGAAGGGAATCCAGGAGGTCAACAGAGTCCCTAGCCTCTGCCTGGTCAAGATGGATATTAAGATCTCCTAGCACCATATATTTAGAATAGCGGAGAGCCAGCGGGACGATCTCCTCACTAAAAGATTGAAGAAAGGGTCCTGTAGGTCCCGGGGGCCTGTAAATTAGCGTACCCCCAAAGGACACATGTGCTGAGAACCGTATGCTAAAATCAAGAGATTCGCAGTGTCCCCAGGAAACTACAAGAAAGGCAGCTCCTCACGTGGACTTGAGAAGGTAACTCTTAAGCGGGGTGAACCTGATCCTTGTATCGGACCCATGGTCTATAGCTGTCATCCTTAACTTGTGACTTTCCCCCAGTCTAGTATGATCAGATAACCGTGAGTGGCGTTTTGTGCTTTTAAGCGCTATTTTCACCGAAACATTTTAAAACTCATATCTCAGGTTCAACTGATTGCTTTTTTTTTGTCCTTTTGGTGTCAATTTATTTACAGTATATTCTATTTTTCTGAATTGGTTCGGGGTCTTTCTTGTGTTATACACATTGCCTCTAAGATCAGTCTGACTGCTTTTGTGGCAAGGTACCAGAGAGTTAAGCACAGGTTTATTTTGTGACTGTTGTGGATCACCCTGACAAGGACTGTGCATATCATTTGAGAGGGGCTTCCACCCCTCTCAACTAATAACCACAGTGTCTTACACAGAAATACTCTTAAAAACCTACAATGAAAAATGTACACACCTGCAGCCGTGAAATGGTGGTAAGCCTGCGTGAGCAGATGTACATTTTTATGATTATACCTTACATCCTTTATGCCCTTTATGGACGTTTTTGACTCACCTATAGACATATATTTCGTTAGCAGCACAATAGCAGAGGCCTTAGAAACACCTTTAATTAAAGAAGTACAGACTGCGAAATAACAGTACCCTCAGTTGAGAGCAATGGAAGAGACGCCAGCTCCTTTATTGACATAAATACCTGTGTGTTAAAATGATGCTACTAATAAAGATAGTAATGATAATGATCACATTTAAGTAGTTCACTGTACAGAAACGTCAGCTCGACCATTGCAAATTTGTTGTATAAAAATTATAGTGGGCAGCTGAAATTGTTTAAGAGCGGTCATGTGAGTTCAGCGGTCAGGTGAGTTCATTTGTTTAAAAAAAAAGAAAATCGGACATGTTTGAAAAATCGTGAAGGACACTTGAAAGATAGATGCATTTTTGTAGATATACCTGTGTGAACATACTACCACAGATTTAAAGTAATAGAATGAAATAAATTTACTAGTTTACTGACCGAAACTTACAGATCACTTCAAACGCACAAAAAACCACAGCCTTCAGTGGCAGTTCATGCAGCATCAGATCGAGTTAGTTCCCATCAGTCACCCGCTACGCCTTCTTTGTAGATAGGCCAAGCTACACAAAGAAAATACCACACAACAAAAAATATCTTATGGGCCCAGAAACTGATTATTCCACACTTTTTGAATTATATTCGACACTGTTGTGGTGCACAGAATCCCATTTGTAAAATGTATTACCAGTACCATTGCCACTTTAAAAATAATAAAGGCTTAAAGGACCCATCTTTTAAACTGCAACACACAAAAAAACACAAACGTGTGCATACAAACACACATTCCTTTGATATCTCTCTTTTCTTGTCAGATGCCGACCACTAAGGATCAGCAGTCCACCTACCTCTCTGCGAGTCCCTTTTCTGCATCAGAAATGCTTTCCTGCAGAGGCGGGCCATCATTGAGGGTGGAGAGGTCCCAACCTCCATCACTCTTCTGCAAACCATGAAGAGTGTCTGTCAGGCTGAGCAAAGGTCAGCCTGACAGACACTCTTCATGGTCGGGTCAGGCAATAAGGCGCTGTACATGCGCTTAATGCATGGGCACCTGGCAGCCTGGGTGAAACTTTGTCGTGCTAAAGATTTCACAGCCCTGAGTTCATGAAGTTTTCAGCCCGGCAAAGCCCCATGAGGTCCTCACACTCATGACCAGCGGGCGCCTCACTATAGACTCGGACCTTGTCGCTTCAGTTTTAAACTCTGAAGAGCCCAGGGCTGAGTGTCAATCAGTGACGCCTCATCACAGTGTGGGGGTGGGGTTAGAAACTCTGACCCACATCCCATTCTGTGATGAGTTAAGGAAAGTCCTCTCATTGGAAGTGTGTGTGTGAGTTTGTATAAGGCAGTGTGCATGTGTGTGCCCACCCAGGCCCTACTGCACATTATGGCCCACCACTGCTTTCTTGCTGCTGCAAAAGGCAGCAGACTGTTCTCTTTTATTTTAAACTGCAAGCTTAGTATAGTGTGGAGCTTACAAATGTTGATTAAAACAAGTTGCAAAAGTTGTGAGTGGAAGCATTTTGTAACTTCTACACCCCTGCATTTGTATCGACCAACCATCTTGTGCGTTGTGACTAAAGAAATAGACCAATGCATATATTTGTTTATAATGGCACCAGTACCAGGTTTATGTAATCTGGACGTATGTTAAAGTAGGATGCCACTCCAGTATAAAAACACGACTTCAGTTCAGTTCAGAACAATTTGGGAGAGAACAAGTGCATTTCCAGGCCATGCCACAAATGCTTTCAAGCTCAGGGAGATGTGCTGTGCAAGAGCATAACTTTTGCTCAACAGTTTTGTAAAACAGGGGTTTTGAAAATACAGCAATGCATGATTAAACAACACATAGTTGTGTTTGTGTTTAAGGATTTGTTAAGAGACGTTTTTAGCCCTGACTAGCCTGGGGAGACGGAGATATCGCCTAAAAGCAAGGAATAAAGAGAAGGAAAGTTAGTTATTTTATCTGATGATTTATGAGACTGCTTTTAAATAATCCAAAGACTGAACCCAGCACTTCTTGCACAAGCACTTAAGCAGGGCCGGACGGTCGGAAGTATGCCAGGGCTGGTTTGCGATGCCAGTTAGGCCCTACACTTGAGGCTGCAATCTGTGGTCATGTTGTTTTAAGACTGTGCGAGGATTGACAATATCACAGTTCCTAACCAAACTCAATTATGTTTTCCTTGCCTTTTCTTGCACACTGTTTAAAACATTGAATGTAAAGTGTGATGCTAACAGCTTAAACATAAAGTAAAAGTTCCTTGTAAAACCCCACAAGCTGGTTGCAATAAATTCTGGCTCGGACACACCTGGTCTTTGAAGAGAGCTGAGGATGGTGTGTGTGATGGATGGCAGTGTGCCACTGCAGTCACTTTAGTACCCATTTGTGCCAGAAGGAGGGTCTTTGCACTACACATCGTATTGGAAAGTAAATGTGCATACGTCTTCAGTGGACTGTGAACTGTGGAGCAATAGTTTCCAAATGGGCTCTTCACTACTTGGCAGTTTTATATCATGAGCACTTAAGCCTAGACCGGGAGGAAACGAAGCAGCATTGCAAATATTATAATATTGAATAATGAAAAGTAATTAAAAAGGCACTTACCTGCCGTGGCTGCCTCCTCCTCGCCATGGCTGCTCTCCTGCCTCCTCCTCGCCGTCCTTCTTCACTGATAACCCCTACGTTGTACGTCTTGTGCATGCACATTCGCAAGAAGTACAACATAGGGGTTATTCAGTGAAGAGGAGGCAGGAGAGCGGCCATGGCGAGGAGGAGGCAGCCACGGCAGGTAAGTGCCTTTTTAATTACTTTTCATTACTTTGGGAGGGTGGAGGGGCCGGTTAACTACGCTCCGCCACGGAGTCGTTGTTTTGCCTGAACTCTGCGTTCGCAACGGAACGCGGAGTAGGCAAAACTACGTGAACTATGCTGGCGGAGTGTAGTTAACCGCCCGGGCTTACTTATGACCTCACATATTATGTCACTCATGACATATTAAATGGCATCTCTGATGACATCATGCTATTACCGTAGCCCTATACAGCATAGCGTTATTGTGTGAACACATGTGGATTGATAGCATGGAAATAGCGCAAGCCAGGGAGACAAGTGCAATTGTGTATTTTAAAAGATATATGGTCACCATTTATAAATCACTAAAGGTTTGGGTTGAATAATTACTCTATGTTAAACAAGGTACAAGCTGGCAGCACAAGATTTGGCTTGCACAGGTATGCTTGAAAGTAGGTAGTGGCAAAGTCTATTCTAAAAATCTGTGAGAAAGACCAAAGCTGCTGTAAACAATAAGTCAGTGGAGGGTCACTCTAGGTCGTGCAAAAGTACTATGATATCATCCCAAATAAAACAATATCATTTTAATCACTTGGGGTCCCTTTGGGTCACCCCTACAACTGCCTGGGGGTCATGGTGATGCCACCCTCCCTATTATGCCTTTTTTCAAAACTTTTTCAGGACACAGGAACTGAGGTACTGAATCCTGTAATGGCCGCTACAATATTTTCTTCAGCGGGATATCGTATTGGCCAACAGGAGAAAAGGCTATCTCAGCCAATGGGATTCAAGTACTTTTATGGTACCATAGTAGTTCCATGGTACTTAACAGTACAGATATCACTAACTGAGAGATTAAGCCCTTCATGATTGAGCACTTCTTTGCAAATTTCTCCCCCAAAAAAAAAGATTAGACCAAAGAATAAAAAGCACGCTTTCTAAGTACAGTTCCAACTTACTGCCAAATTTGGTGTAATTCTGTGTTTTTTTAATCTGTATCAGAGGACAAAATTTCCTTTGGGAGTAAACATGGGAAATCAATGTTTCAAGCCCCGTCTTGGCCCCCAGTTGACTGATCAGCTCAAAACTTTCCTTGAAGGAGCCAAAGTGAGTGAACTTTTTTCGGGATAGTTTTGTGCAGATTCTTCAAACTGTGTAAAAATTTTAAAGAATTAAAAAATGCCGTTCCTATGGAAAGTCAGACCTGACTATAACTACGCTGGCACTAGGGCTGCTAGTGTAATATATGTATGTTGTAAAGTAGTTTGACTTTATTTATATATTGGATAAATTGTAATAAGTTACATAAGCAATCCGAATATAAATTTGAGAAATATTCCAATACTTCAGAGTCTGGTGCTCTGCCCAGTATCGATCTTTCATGCAGTAGTAAATCATTTATGTGTGTATGAAAAGAAAAAATTGAGTGGTTTTCTCCCAGGACTGCTTTCTTTGTGGGAAGCATTAGCGATTCCTTTCTCATTTTCTGCTCAGTATCTCAGACTACAATACAAATCCACAAATTTCTTTAATTAATTGCCATTTTTATTTTTACAACATCTATAAAAACGAACCATTGCTCCCCTTAATCACTGTGAAAATACCCTTACACACTTTGGTTTTGTAACATCTTCACTACTGATTTACGTGGGTCTTCTCAGATATCTAATTGATTCTCTCCAGTTTATTCAAAATGCCCCATGTGTATTCTGTTTTCTCTTCCTCGCACACTTATTTCTCCATATTTCATTTGCCTTGGTCACCTATTGATTGCCAATGTAAATTATGCTTTTTATGTTCAGCCTTTCAGACAGCTTGGGTTGTTTTGCCAGAATATTGTTTTCCGAAGCAATGCACAAATAGTATACATACAGCAGGGGGCTATTGGTTAGCAGGCTTCATCCATTCGTCTCCACAGCATATGGCATGGGGTAATGGGTCAGCCTCTTTACTCGCTGGCTCCATTCACTTTGAGTGGCTGCACATTGTTCACATCCGCTTAATAAGTAGTTCCTTTCTCTTCACTGCCAAAGATTGTTCAAAGTGTGCCTTTTATTTCATTTATTTATACCACCTCTAAAAAATGACTATTTATGCTGTCTGCTCTTGGGTACTCATTTAGATAATGATTTATTTTCCATCTGTTAGAAATGGGGGTCTCTAGTTGGCAGAGGTAGGTACCGTTGTCCAAATAGGGACCCTTGCTTCTAGTCAGGGTAAGGGGGATAAACTTCTAAAATAACCCCTATTCACCCCCTTGGTAGCTTGGCACGAGTAGACAGGCTTATCTCAGAGGCAGTGTGTAAAGCATTTGTGAACACATACAGTAATACAGTGAAAACACTACAAATGGACACCACACCAGTTTAGAAAAATAAGTAATCTTTATCTAAACCAAACAAGACCCAAAACGACAAAAATCCACAATACAGTAAAAAGATATGACTTTCGAATGGTAGAAATAGTTCAGTTCAAAGCAAATTGCAGATGCAACGCTTTTCACACAAAGTACCTTGGATGCGTCAGGTAAACAAACAAAACGGGCCGCAGGGAAGGTGATGCGTTGGTTCCTTACACTCGGGGAAGGTGATGCATCGGTTCCTTGCTCCGGGGGAGGTGATGCGTCGGTTCCTTACTGCTGCGCAGGGGAGGTGATGCGTCGGTTCCTTACCGGAGAGGAGGTGATGCGTGGGTTTCTTACTGCATGAGGAGGTGATGCGTCGGTTTCTAACTGCGTCCCCCAACGATGCGACAGACTTGGCGCCTCGATGCAATGAGACGATCCCGGATGATGCGTGGATTTTTGCAGCCGCACAGCAGGGCTTGCGTCTGAATCGGTGCGGTGATCTCGGACTTCGGAGATCATTGCACTCGATGCGGCGTGCGCTGCGACTGTTTCTTCGGCGATGCGTCGGAAACAGGTACGGATGCATCACACCTCTCGGTGTTGCATTGATTTTTCCAGCTCCCAGTGGAAAACAGTCTCTAGAGTTCCAAAACAACAGCAGGCACCTCTTTGCAGGTCAGAACTCTCAGCAAGGAAGTTCAGGGGAGCTGGTGGTGAAGTCTTTGTGTCCCTGAGACTTCAGAACAGGAGGCAAGCTCAGTTTCAAGCCCTTGCAGATCTTCCTCAAGCAGGGGACACAGCAAACAGCAAAGTCCTTTTCTCCTTTCCTTGGCAGCAAGTAGCCACTGCAGACCAACTCCAGACAGCAAGCAGCACAGCGGCAGTATTCCTCCTCAGCTTCTCTGGCTCTTCTCCTTGGCAAAGGTTCCTCTTGATTCCCAGAAGTGATCTAAAGTTCTGGGCCCCAATATTTATACTACAAATTCCTTTGTTCTCTGGTGGCAGAGAAGCCCTGTGCTTGGTCAAAACCGGTTCTGTCCTCTCTGGTTCAGCTTCCTGGCAGGAGGTGGAGACAGGAAGGCAGACCAGCCCATTCAGGTGAAAGGAAATCTCCTCCCCCTACTCTAAATGCAGTCCAGGTCTATTCAGCCCTGCCCTGACTCTTCAGGCTGTCTGGAGCCACTGCTCCTCCCCAGCCCCTGTCATCCAAAAGCCAGACATACAATACACAAACCTAGCAGAGGCACACTGGATGGCTAAGCAAGAAAATACCCACTTTCTAAAAGTGGTATTTTCAAACACAGAATGTAAAAATCACCCTCACTAAAAGATGCATTTTAACATTCTGAGTTCAGGCATACTAAACTTTATTTTCCTACCTTGTTCCCAGGGGTAGTTATGTTTAGAAGATGTTACAAACAAACTCCCCATTCTATCGTATGGGAACAGGTTGCCGTGCAATAGTGGCAGTAATTCACTATCAGGACATGCCACACACACCAGGGCATGTCCTACCTTTCACATACACTGCACCCTGCCCACAGGGGTACCTTGGGCCTACCTTAGGGGTGACTAACATGTAAGAAAAGGGAAGGTTAGGGCCTGGCAAGTGGGTACACTTGCCAAGTCGACATGGCAGTACTAGACTGCACACAGCCTCTGCAATGGCAGGCCTGAGTTACATTTACAGGCTGCTTATGTGGGTGGCACAATCAGTGCTGCAGCCCACTAGCAGCATTTGATTTACAGGCCCTGGGCACACACAGTGCACTGTACTAGGGACTGACTAGTAAAACAAATATGCCAATCTTGCAAACACCAATCCATAACAATAATTTACAAAGGGAGCACTTGCACTTTGGAACTGAACAGCAATGGCAAAGTGCCCAAAGCATCTAGACCAGCAAAACGGAGTCCAACACACAGCAAACACACAGGAGATTAAGGCAAAAATACAGGGGAAACCCACGCCAATGGTGCCAGGTCTAACACCATCACTTATTTTAAATTGTTCTAAAATTAAATTGTAACATCACAGCTGAATGTGATTTGAGTGCTTAATTATGTGGCAATTAATTCTTGTCTCCTTCACAAATAATAATAAAATGGAGGGCATAACTGAAAGGATTATTACTTTTAAAAAACAGCCACATGATTTAATGTTTTTTTCAATTTACAATTGTTACTGCAACCAATTTGGGTCACTGCTTTTTTTCCTTTATCATTTTGTGCAATATGCTTGCAATTAAAAAAATGAAAATATTTTGATCGTTGCACCAGCCTGCCAAGACCAGACCCATTGCCCCACGATGTAGGGTGTAGTGGGTGGAAGAAAAATGTGAATGACACAAAAACAAATAAATGGATGAAAAGAGCTGGATAAATCCCCTATATATAAGTATTACACGTACACATAATATAACCTTATGTGAGTTACCCTCACACAGACTACCCAAGTGAATCTCAACCCCATCTGAAATGCATACTACTTAATCGCAGATCGGCGGCAAGAAACACAGTGGATATTGATGACCAAATCCTTGCACATGATCTTGACCTCCTAATCCTGACTGAAACTTGGCTAAATGATTTCTCCAGTCGCGGTCCATGTAGGAGTGCCGGCTGGGCGGTGACGTGGGGCGGGGTGTAGTAAAGTACGGATTACGGCCTAATACAGGTAAGTAAACATTTAAATCAATAAAACGAATTTCGTTGTGAGCGCTGCATCGCCAAATGCGATGCAGTGCGCTCCGATATTTTCAAGTGTTTCACCAAGGTTGGCGCAGATAGTGCTGATCTCTAGACACGTGTTTCTGGTTTATTAACCGTCATCAGTAGAGAATACAGTCTTGTATTTTGGGGTTTGCTGAGTAGGCTGCCAAACATTATATCAGGTCCTGTACCTCTCACTGGCGCGCAGGTGCTTCATCCACGAGCTCGTCAGCTCAATGACTCACGGGAGTACTTTAAATAGACAACAGGATGTGGGAGCACACCGCTGACCTCTCAGGCAAGGTTCGCCCCTAGCATTCTGGTAAATGCAGTTTCTTGTAGCTCGCTCCAATATTTTCAAGTGTTTCACCAAGGTTGGCGCAGATAGTGCTGATCTCTAGACACGTGTTTCTGGTTTATTAACCGTCATCAGTAGAGAATACAGTCTTGTATTTTGGGGTTTGCTGAGTAGGCTGCCAAACATTATATCAGGTCCGGTACCTCTCACTGGCGCGCAGGTGCTTCATCCACGAGCTCGTCAGCTCAATGACTCACGGGAGTACTTTAAATAGACAACAGGATGTGGGAGCACACCGCTGACCTCTCAGGCAAGGTTCGCCCCTAGCATTCTGGTAAATACAGTTTCTTGTAGCTCGCTCCGATATTTTCAAGTGTTTCACCAAGGTTGGCGCAGATAGTGCTGATCTCTAGACACACATTGGTTTCCTGTTTAAAAGGCTCCCTCGAGCCGGCTGAGCTGACGAGCTCGTGAAGAGGCACCTGCGCGCCTTGAGAGGTACTGTGACCTGAGAATACTTTGGCAGCCTGCTCAGCAACCCCAAATATTTGATGCCTAATCTCTACTGACGACGGATAATGATCCAGAAACACGTGTATAGAGATGGCCAGTACAACTTTGTAATTACTCGAGACAATTCTGCAAGCACACACGCTTGGTGAACTGCATTGACCACAATGCTCAGGGGCGAACCTGCTGGGAGGTAAAGCAGTGTGATCACACATTGGTTTCCTGTTTAAAAGGCTCCCTCGAGCCGGCTGAGCTGACGAGCTCGTGGAGAGGCACCTGCGCGCCTTGAGAGGTACTGTGACCTGAGAATACTTTGGCAGCCTGCTCAGCAACCCCAAATATTTGATGCCTAATCTCTACTGACGACGGATAATGATCCAGAAACACGTGTATAGAGATGGCCAGTACAACTTTGTAATTACTCGAGACAATTCTGCAAGCACACACGCTTGGTGAACTGCATTGACCACAATGCTCAGGGGCGAACCTGCTGGGAGGTGAAGCAGTGTGATCCCACATTGGTTTCCCACTACAGTTGTTCCATGGAGTCTTTTCTAGGCTCAATCGCATCATTACACCTAAAATAAATGTCCACCAAAGACTCCAGACCATGATATAACGGTAGCCTCAATACAGAAAGACGTAACCTGAGACTAGCTGACGTTGGTGGAGATCATCACCATCCCTTGAACACCTCAAGCTTTTGAGATCACTAAGGAACAGAAACTACAAAGCATTAGAAGTTCGATAGCAAATTTCTTCAGAAACCAACTGGATCAAGCTAGAAACCGACCTGAAAAACAATTTGAACTAGTAAAACTACAATCAAATGGTCTATCTAATCCTTCCCTAGCTAAATCCAGTCTGCTACCAAACTGCGAGGAATTTGCCTCCTTCTTTCTTGAGAAAATAGAAAACATGAGAATTGATTTGCAGATGGCTTTGGAGCATCGTTCACTCTTACCTCACGCCAGCCTCTCCTTTCCCCATACTGTTATCTCCTCATGTCCACCTGGGTACATCCCCAAAATCAAAGCCTCATGGAATTCTTTAAAAACCTTTGATAAAAGTGTAATTCTCAAAATTCTAGCAGTGCTGAAAAACTCAAACCACTTCAATGACCCTTTACTCCCCAATTTCTTCAATGAGATCAAACGGGGGATACTCCCTCTTTGGAAAAAGATTGTTAATGCCTTCCTACTTCAAGGTACTATCCCTGACTGCCTAAAGTCCGGGCAGGTTTCCTCCATCTTAAAAAAACCAACGACTAATCACACTGACTTAAACAACTTTCGACTTATCTCCAGGCGAAGCTCCTTGAAAAATGTGTACACATCCAACTCTGTAACCCCATTGAACAATTCTGCCTTTTGGACCAATTCCAATCCAACTTTCGTCCAGGGCATAGCACCAAATCGGTTATTACTCACATAGTGGACTGTGCACTAAAAATGTTGGATCAGAACAAATCATGCCTTCTAATCCTCCTTGACTTATGTTCAGCATTCGACATGGTTAAGCATGACATCCTACTACACCTTTTGGAGCATAGAATGGGGTTAACAGGATCAGTCTTAAACTGGTTCACCTTGTTTCTCAAAAACAGAACTCAACGATTTAAGGTTAATCATTCCCTATCTCATACCACTCCAGTCACACTAGGGGTCCTTCAGGGTTCCTCCCTCTAGCCTTCTGTCTTTAACTTGTTAATGGAGCCTCTAACTGAAATTCTGAGTTCATCTAACATCCACTACCACATATATGCTGACGACACCCAATTATGCCTGAAAGTTTCCTCCCCTGAAGACATCAGATCCCTCAACTTTATTCTACAGAAAACCCAAAATTGGCTGGCCTGCAACCACCTCAAACTAAATACTCAAAAAACCAATTCCCCTTAATCGCCCCACCCAACCAGTCACCTGTCATTGAAGATTATTTGAATCAACTAACAGCCCTCAACTGCTTGCCATAAGTTATAGATTCAGTGAGATCACTGGGATTAATTCTTGACAAGAACCTTAACATGCAGAAGCACATCAGTGCTGCCACCAAAGGAGCGAACCTCCAAATGAAAATTTTAAGAAAATTAAAACCCTTCCTCCCCCCAATGACTTCAAGTCTGCAGTGCATGCCCTAGTGATTCCCAGGTTGGACTATGGAAGTGCAACCCTTGGCGGCTTGCCCAGATCCAAAACGGTGCCTCTAAGGGCCTCTCTCAACTCTGCTGCAAGGCTCATCACAGGATCAAAAAGAAACAACCACATCACCCCCGATTTGAAATCCCTCAAGTGGCTCCCTTACGAAGCAAGAATACAGCTAAAAATTGCCTGCATGACCCATAAAGCCCTTCACTTCAATACCCTGAGATACCTCGCTCAGACACTCGAAATTCTGGCTGCAGCAGATCCTCCAGAAGCTATAACGCCTTACTGCTGAAACCTCAGAGATTCCTCAAAAATAAATCCTACAACTGAGATTTCTCTGGGATTGCCCTGAGAATTTGGAACGCCTTGGTCTCTGAAATTAGACTAAATCCCTCAACTGCATCTTTCAAGAATGAAGGTAAAGTACTACTTATGAACACATTTCTGCGCTAGAAACTAGGATCTCCTCACCTCGTACCTTTCCTGACTTGTCAACTATCCCCATGCCTACTGTTCTCCTGCTATGTTATTGTTTTCGATTTTGTGCTCCTGACATTGTGTTGTACCTTCCCTTATCTGGGTGCTGCCTTATCCTGTACGCTTCTCTACTTTGATATCATTCATGTTATTTGCCTCTGCTCTCTGAACAATTGTAAAGCGCTCTATAAAACTTTCAGAATAAATGGTGGCTAACACCAGACTTAAAAAAGGATGGAAATACACAAGCCAAACCAGATGACCAGCAGACGTAATGTCTAATGCACACCAAAGTTCATGTGCCCTTGTAATAAGTAGACGTTTGTACATAAAATAACAGTGGTGAATACAGTACACCCTGCTACTCAGGTGTGCGTCACTGATCCTTCCTTAAGAAAGACAAAATAGGTTACAAGTAACATCAAATTGCATACACACAAGTAAATCATTTATTTACGAAGTGTAGCTACTTTCTTTACTCAACTGATAGTAGGCCCGCAGTGAGAATGCCAAGAACCATATTTACTTATTCAGAAAGCTGCACAGCAAAGTAAGTGTAACCGAGAAATGCAGCAGGTGCTTCTGGCCCAAATTAATCTATATTTACCATAGCCCTTTAGCAAAATATTGAAAAATATTTAGATGACCTGTTTTGCATATGATGCAGAATAGAATAGCAATTATATAAAGGCATATATATGTATTTGTTTTAACCAACTACCAAACCATAACTTGAATTTTCTGAAGCATATTCACTTCCCAAAATGCCGGCTTTTGAGCTTATTTCCATCACTCTCCTCGGTAATGGTCTATTTCCATCAGCAAGTAGAGTGCAGAAAACTGTATCATGTGAATGAAGCATTGCCCCTCGCTTCTAGGGCTCACTTGCATAGACAGACGAGCATCTGCAGACAATACAATGGATGTGCTCAATCTGAATCTTGATTGTGTGACAGATGTATTTATATTAAGGATGCACTGAACACATTAATTGTATCTTTGATTAGGCATGCTTATTTTATGCAATCAAAAACTGGTAAGAAAGCATCCAAAGAATTTCAAATTAGAACTAATTGTGCATCAGCGCCCCAGTCTGCAAGCAGGCACATCACGTGATCCACCAAGCTGCAGGTGGCCAGGCACGAGGCTAGCATATTTGTATGAAGTATGGAAATTAGGAGAAATTGAATGAATGTTGTGGTCGCCTTTCAGACTCACAGAAAAACATGAGAACCGCGTACACATATAAAAGAGAGTCGCTATTGTTTTACCCTCTGATGAAGGCGAATCCCTTCCTCGTTTTGCACATTTACATGCTGTTGGAACACAAGAAACGAACCAGTGTCCTATTAGACCTGTCGAGAGTGAGGACTGCCTGGGGATCAGCCGGACCAGACGAGTCCAAGCCTCCTGGGAGAGAAGAGTTCACTATAGTTGGTCTGACACTGACAGATTGAATTGTTTTGATCATTGTTTTCGCACCGGAGGATGCCCACACATCTTTGAGAAATGCAAAAACAACAATTGATGGACAGAATGCAGAACAATGTCATACATTCACCCCAGTACAGAGATCTGGGCCTAAATCCATCGTTTTTTTGCGAGCGGACCCGAAACTGAAGGGTTAAATCTGGAACTAGACAATCATGCATGCAAATCAGTAGCATACACGACTTTTTAAATCGTTAATCCAGATTCTAAACAGAGAGGATGGAGATCGGCCTAGTTAGTCCTCGCGGGACAGGCGAATTAGCAACAAAAATTCATGTACATGTGTCTCATATGACCTTCGAACCTCCTGCCCCAGTTCCCTTGGGTGCGCACTGCGATGATCAGGGCCGACAGCACACATGACATGTATGGCGCCAGGGGCTCCGATGCATGATACTGTCTGTGTTACTCGAACAGGCAGTCACCTTTATCAACTAACTTACGTCACCCGGCATAAACCAAAACCACCACCTCAGACAGGTGCTTCATACAGCAGGACAGACCACGTATGAGCGCATGCGCACACACTGAACTACCTGCCTCTATATCTGATTCTTGTGTGTTCCTCTTCATTGCTGCTTTTGCCTTTGTCACTGTTTTCTTCTTTTTTTTTTTTTTTATTGAAATCCATAAAGAAAATGTTATCAATACATACATCCATACAATTCATTTAGCATGTCGGGTAATAAAAAATCCTTAAACAGCACTAATAAGTCTAAAAACAGTAAATCGTAAGATCATTAAGAAAGAGGCAATGTATGAATTTAAGCCAACATTCAAATAATACGTTAAAATGTACGAGAAGATGAATTTTATAAATCTTATATATATGACTTTAAAGAATACAACGCCTGATATTTTAGTAAAACGTCAACTGCCAGTATTAACACAAACTAAGCAATTGATTAAGCCTTAGGTACATTAAAGTATACAGAAAAATCGACATATGTGCCATGAATGATATTTCATCCTATGACAGCCAATACATGTCACTGTTTTCTTGTAGTATCTTCTTTCTTATTAATCCTTTTCTACCTTTTTGTCTGTTGTTCTGGGTCAAAGTGTGATGATGAAAAATAAGTTCTAGACCCCTAAAATAAGTGCCGTTGCCTTCAACTCCAACCACCTGCACAAATTAAGCACTCTTCATAGGAATTTATTAGTATCAATTTGACGCCTACACATCAATACGAATGCTGACATACACGTACATGGGAATGATGCATTTATCTTTTAAATGATAAACCATGCAAAGGAATGCAAAACAAATCTTTCCAACACCTTAAAGAAATCGCATTTCCCAATAATATCATGCAAACATGAGAAAGAGGCATTTCATAATCTGGAAACGGATATTCCGAAAGCACCATATGGAGTGTCCCTGCAACTGCATCTTTCCGAATCGTTAACTTTTCATTTCAAAGCTGGCAGTGCCAACTGCATGAAAGGAACAGTGTTAATTTCAGCTGCCTGCATTCCCATCTGATCACACAATGCACGCCCCAGATGCGTGTGCATCAACAACGACCCCGCAGAGATGCTTGCACACATGGGGCAGATATTTAAATAACATTAAATAGTGCATGTAATCCAATGTGGGCATCTCAGTTTAAAATAGCAGTCTGAAATGGTAGGAAATTAGGTTATCTTTCACTAATAATCAGTTCTCGTGGACGCTAATATATTGAAATCTTTTCGGAGACATTTCTGGATCAGTAACTCAGTCTACAGCGCCCCGGGCTCTGAAATGCAAGAAGCTAACGGACGTGCCCACTAGACGATGCAAAAACATGTCATTTTAGGGGAAAACTCCAGAACGGTTCAGATATTACTGATGACATAAGCGACCTCTTTTCGGAAGCGCATCAAGACAATATTGCAAGTGTATTAGCTACAGAAGGTAAATCTTTTTAGCCGAAAAATAAATTCACATAGCATTTTAATTCTCTATTGCATCTTAAATAATACAATAATCCTTGCGAATTCCCAGTGCATTGTGAACTGACCACCATTTTAATAGCAGTATAGCGTTGCCTTGAGTTAAGTTCTCTCATATTCTTGGGTATTCAATGCATGCTGCAGTTTGAAGTGACATTGTGATTGCTAGTGAGGCACTAATTATGCAAATAAACAACCCACAGTATCCCATGAACGTAAATTGGGGGTAATGAGGGACAGTACCTGCGACACCTGACTTGTCCTTAGGTACCTTTGACACTGACATCACCCCTCCTGATCTCAAAGACCATAGGGGCTACGGCTGAAAAAGCCATACTAATGTTGAGTAGGTTCTAACCCTTTTCCAAGCCCCTTTTACACAATTAGGAGGTTGTTAAGAAGGTAAGCATCAGACAAGAGCCAACCCTGTGACTTCATCAGACTTTAAGGTGCTTGTGATGTCACTTACACCACGCCACATAAATTAGTGAATCCATGTCTATGCAGTAATCTTGACTTCAGACTGATGACTTGGGGCTGAAGGGCTACACTCAGACCTCGATACTAAACTGAGAGACCTGCAGGGTCAGACTGGGACAGAAAACAGGCCCGGGCCCAAAGCAAAAGTGGCCCACAAGAGAGATCAAGATAGCTAAAAAAGCGGCCCATGTTTGCAAATTGGGGCAGTTTTGAACCAGTAAAGACACATAGAATATATAATTTGCAAGGCATGGGAGACTGCATGGATGTGTGCTTGCTGCAGGCAATGTTTGTTTCAATATCAGTGAAATAAACAGTAAAAACCGGCCCAGCAGTCCACAAATCAGGCACACAAACTACCAAAAATCCGACCCACACAGTCACCTGTAAGACCAGCCCATCGGGAACTGCCCGATTGCCCTTTGGGTCAGTCCGAGCCTGGAGAGCTGTGGGGCACTTCAGAGGCCAGTGAGGCTCCAGGCAGAAAACACTCCTGTCTGAGACCTGGATCTTAACTGTAAATTATTTGATTTCAGGCAAATTACTTAATGTCCCTTAAGCCTAAAATTGCAAACATCTGTGATATGTAATACACTGAAAAGATGCGAAATGTAATGTCCTTATGAAATTAAAATGTGTAAATCCGAAATGATAGCACTCCATTGCTCCGCAGCTAGGCGGGCCTTTGGAAATGTCCATATGTGCAAACAGAGGTGAGAATGAAAAATTGGTCCTTTGACAACAGAGATTAATACGACCAAATGGACCAATCAAGCTTCAGACACCGATCTCAAGGCCAACTACACCAAAGAACTCCGAACCGGAGCCATGTATTAGGTTGGAAAGACACACAGCAAATGGAAAGACAGATAGACAGATGGCTATACGTTCTTTAGGAATTATAGAAAATGGACAGGCAATAGCAACAGATAAACAGATTAGAGACATCGAAAGATAGATAATGTAGATTAATGTGTTAACCTTTGGATGCTGCAAAAAAACACAGAGGAAATGCAGAAAGCAATGAAGCCACCTACACATATTTAAAATAGTGGTAACTATCACACGAGGCAAACTAGCACAGACCACAACAATATTATAATTTGAAGCATTGTATCTAAACCATCCCCTTAGCTGATACTGCCACAGCGCCCTGCACAATATTGCAATGTTCACCAAAATAGTGTATAAAGAAGTCAATTTTTAATTCGGAATCATGGGAACTTACCACTTCTCCTTCTTCTTTACTACTAGTTCACATTTGGCCTATTTATAGAACATATGTGGCTACAATGATTTTTTCACAGTTGGTGCTAAGTATGTTTTGCTGTCTCTACAATTGTAACATAGCTTAAGTAGGTCTGACAGTTGTTCTGCTCTTTGACACTGCCTTCAGCGTGTTGGAGGCACATGAACCTTCCCCAGCTCAACGCTCATCTAAAAATAGTCTTTCATGCTCGATCCAGATTTTCCTACCCAAGCATCTTTATTCGCTTGGAGATCTTGTCATTATTATTTTTGCAAATCTAGTCTCAAGGCAGTGTCCATCTAATTTAAAACAAAACTACAGAAATTAAAGAGTGCTTTTATAGAGCCATCGCTGATGTTAAAATAACTTTTCGGGATTATGTAATTTGAGGTACATTTTAATAGAGAATTATTTATGTGGCAATGCCGGACCACCCATTTGTTACTGGACATGAAATAAGTTTTCAAGGTTAATGTATTTTCAATACTGAACCCTCACTGGATATCTGATAGTCTGCAAGGCAGCACCTGGAATTATACATACAAAGTGACCTTGTTGCACCTGGGACAGGCTCAGAGCCTTATGCATATTTATTACATTCAGCCTCTTAGCATAATTTACGAACAAGGCTATAACAAGCGATACAGCAATCAAATAGGAAAAGCATAACAATTAAAAGTTTAGTAAAAATAGGGGGAGGTGGGGAGGAGGAGTACACAACGCTAAGCACAAGCACTATAGGATTTCAATTCTTGTTTCTGCTGACTTTTTGTGGACAGTCAATATAACAATTGCTACCAGGGTGGTTGACTTCTCAAAGCTCGACATTATGGGAAGGGGACTTGTCTATACAACCTATGCAGGGAAATTCACAAAGAGGATGGACTGGAGAACCAAAACCCTCTAGGTCAAAAAAAAATTCACATAAGACGCACACTGCAGGAGGCCTTGACTAAATTGGGACCATGGGTGCATACTTGGGTCATGGTAGCGCATCCTGGTCTGAAAGCAGTCCCAAAGCATGTAGCCCACCCGGAAAATGCCAGCCTGGCAGAATGGCCAGTCCTGCCCTGCTCACAAAGGCCTAGGCAGTGAAAGCATGGGAGTGTCCATTTACACCAGAATAAGCTTCACGAATTCAGGGTTAATGGGGAAAAACAAGCCCCAGTCTGAATTGCAATTGAAGGACAAGTAGAGATCATTAAAATCAAGAGGGGTGGTAAAGTATGTAACACGGCTTTGGATTTAAAGCTACAAAGGCTAATAGTCATGTGAGGAGGAAGGGTCAAGAACATGTTGCAGAATGGGCCATCTATTACCAGCTCAAAAGGGATTGGCTGGGAACCCTCAGAATTAGAACCCAGAAGGGAGACAGTTCGGTGGGAGAAGGGAACAAGCACAAGCGTATATTGTTAGGGACTAAATGACTCAGAAACTGATGTGAACTCGACCCTCCCTTTTTAACATCATGAATGGCATAGAGGCATGGCTAGTCACCGTGGACAGCTGAGAAAGAATGGGGATGTATATGAGAGAGAGAGAGAGAGAGAGAGCGAGCTCCCTTGGCGTCGCTTCTGATGATGGTTTAGGGAGACCTCTCTCCCAGTAGGTGGCTCAGTACGTGTGTGCATGCTTGTTCAGCGTTCTCACCTGTGCAGACTGGCATTTGTAGAGAGGGTACATAATAGAATAAGTCTACATCTTAAAGTCTGAGTTAATATAAAATTAATGCTTAACACCTTGCTTGACAAAATTTAGCACAATAGGGAGCATCTGTCTTACAATACGTCTGCCAGCAGATCTCTGAAAATCAGTACAGAACACCAGGAAAAATTCCTAACAACCAGATGAAAGTTATAGATGGGAGAAACACTACATGTAGAGGAAGGAATCATAGATATCGCACAGCAAAGATCTGCCTAACTAAGCAGGGGTACCAAACCTGAGGGACCAAGGAATGAGAGAACAAAACAAATGTTTAGAAAGGATAGGCCAAGTGATGAATTCCAGCAGTAGCAAAACACTTTAACCAAGCACACAGTTGTAAGGCAATGAATGAATGCCCTACGCACCTTCTTATGTAGGTGAACCAATACTAGCCCAGAAGTAAAGGTCAAAGACCCAGGAAGTGCTCTCTGCATAGTACATACTAGAACTGACAACACTATAAGCGCCACCTTCCTGGTTTCAATAATTTACTGGCTTCCTGATTAGGTAACAATACATGACCCTGAATATTCCTGGCACATACTGCAGAGGGGACCACTGCTTTATAGGTCAGAGAAGACCGGAAGGAACACAAAGATGGGGAAAGAGATGCTTACAAGTTACATAGCTTACAAGCAATCAACTGTTGGCAAATTGAGAACGTGTGTCAAGCAATGGGTCTTATCTCGATCTCCTTGAAAAGTTAATGTTTTGGGCAAGGCTCAGGATATGTCTCACATAACTGATGCAAATGTGTCCATTTTTAAAGGTTCTTTTCCTCTGAGCATTTTACTTTCCGATATAGATATTTGTTACATGCAGACATTTCTGTCCTCATATATCACATGTTGAATACTGATACCCAATACTGAGTTTGTTTATTTAGACCATTCTTGTGTCTGTGTAACATTTTTGAAAATTCACTTTGGTGTTCTTGGGTGTAGAGTACATGTCTTGTGAAATATTCACATGAAGTAGCTTTGGTTCTTGGTATTTGTTGGTCCTGACATCCTTGACATGGTTTTCACAACTTTTTGCCTTCAATCCTCCTGTTTTTGCTGGCCTTAGGACTCTGCAGCTTTACCTCTGCTAACCAGTGCTCAGGTGATTATGCTCTCTCCTTTGAACATGGTAAAATTGGCTCTCACCCAATTGGCATAGTTAATATATGTGTAAGTCCCTCGTAAAGTGGTACCACCTGTGCCCAGGGCCTGCAAATTAAATGGTACTAGTGGGCCTGCAGCACTCATTGTGACATCTACTTACGTAGCCTTTTAAACATGTCACAGGCCTACCATTGCAGCCTGTATGTGTAGTTTTAAACCGCCATTTTGAACTGGCAAGATAAACCTCTTGCCAGGACCAAGCTTCCTTTTTTAACAAATGTTTCCTCTAGGGTAGACCTTACACAGCACAGAGGACAGTGTGCAGTGTATTCATAAAGTTGGACATGTGCTTTTAAGTTGTTACTTGTCCTGGTAGTAGAAAAAACCCTAAATTTGTTTTTCACTACTGTGGTGCCTACCTCTTCCATACAATAACATTGAATTAGCTTATTACATTTATTAAATGATAACTTTCAATTGGGAGCAGGTAAGAATGTCAAATTCGGTGTCTAAAGAATTTTAATTTAAAACCCTCTTTAATGGTAAAGGTGGATTTTAAGTAAGAATTCTTAAAATGCCACTTTTAGAAAGTTGACATTTTCTTGTCATAACCATTCAGTGCCTGCAACCTGTATACCAGGTCACATAACTAGGTGTAGCTGGCAGTTGGTCTTTGTGTATTGCTCACAGACAATAAGACAAAAGGGGGAATAGATGTTGGAAGGATGGACCATCTCTAACTTGATGGAGGGCGGAGCTGTTACCTACCACACTTACACATCACAAAGCCTCTGCCTGAGTCCTTGCCCTGGCTTGTCTGGTGACCCCAGACAAGCCAGGGCAAGGAGGCAGGAAATTCCAAGCACCTCTAGGGGTGTAAGCCTCTAGAATCGTCTCCTACTTCAAAGTGGGCACCAGATATAAATATTAGACCCTCAGACCCAACTCTTCAGTACACCACTGAGCCCGCGGAAGACTCTGAAGGACTAAGAAGTTCTGCAAGAAGGACTGCAACTCTGCTATAAGTGAGAAGGACTGGACCTGCATCTTGAACCCAGGACCACCAGAGTGACTTCAAGGGCTAGTTGGCTAGCCTCCTGATCTGAGCCTCTGGGATAGAAAAGGCTCCACCCATCTTGAACACAGCACTTGGACTTTTCCTGCTGTGAGTCTTGCCCCCAGGTGGTACCACTCCCGTCCTGGACCTTTGGAAGACGGTCGGAAGGTGCTCTACCAACCCAGGTGTGATCCTAGCAGAACCAACTCAGCATGACTCATCACCCCACAGCTCCTTGGAACTGCTGCTGCTCGACTCATCTTGACAGGACCTTGCATCGCAGCCTCGCAGCCCCTCGGAACCACTGCTGCGCAATGCATTTGGATGAAGGATCTCGCATTGCAGCCCCTCTGAATCACTGCTGCGTGATGCATCTCGACGCAGGACCTCTCATTGCAGCCCACTGGAACTGCCGTGGTACGAGGCATTTTCTGCTCAGATCCCGCAAAGCTCTGCAAACCGGAATTTAAGGTACTCTGTTCAGTGGGCCTAACTTGGTCCCAGAACCTGGCTTGTGCTCCATCGCCGTCAGCCTGAACTTGTGACTTTGTCCCGTTCTGGTGCAACCAGATAACCACAGTTGGCGCTTTGTGCTTCTAGGAACTGTTTTCTTTGAAATCTTTAAAATTGCGTATCTCCAGTTCTACTGATTGGATTTTGTCACTTTGGTCTCCAATAGTTTATCAAATTTTTTTCTATTATTCTAAATTGGTGTAGGATTTTTCTTGTTTTGTGTTTTTACTTTATTGCTGTTTGTAGTGCTGTATAAATACTGCACACATTGCCTGAAAAATTAAGCCTGACGGCTTTGTTCCCAAGCTACCAGAGGGTTAAGCACAGGTTAATTTGGGATTTACTTGTTTCACCCTGACAAGAATTGTGATTGCTGCTTGAGTAGTATTTCACCCCACCTAACCAGTAACCCAATTTCCTAGTATTCATGATTTAAAACGTTTCACACAATTACCTACTATTTTTAAGTATTTATTTTTTTATAATCTCTATTGTGTGTGCTTCTTGCGGGTGCTGCTATTTTGAATGACACCTTAATCACATTTAGGTAATTGCATACATGTGTCCCATCTTTGCTGACAGACAGTTATGATCATACTGCATCATTGTTCAGATTGGCTAGTTTTCTTTAATTTTGGGCCCACATACACTTGGCCTTTATTATCATACTTCCAAGTTATTGACTGGCATTTATTCCATTCTGTCTTTTCCAGACCACTGAAATGTTCACCCTAAAAGAGACGTAGGCCCTCATTATGGGTGAGCGAGATAATAATGATACCAGTACAAATCCCTGTTTGTGCAGGAATTGGAATTACAAGTTATGCAAATGTTATCACGTCTGATAACTACTGGATTTGATACAGTTTGTATACCCTGTTAAATTCTAGTTGGTCACTCTTGTTGAATATAACAGGGGAAAAATACCTGGTAATCACCGGAACATGCAGAGTTTGCTGTGGCAAGTTCTATAATCTATGTTATAACCGTAAAGCTTGTAATAAGTGCTATTTATCGTAACCAATGAACTCCAACCAATGCTGACTTGGAATTCATTCAGGGGCGAGAGATGTCTTTTATAGGAGAAGAAGAGGAGGGGGTTCATCATGCTTGTGACGATGCTGCAGAGCCTGTGATCTTTGTTGCCCAGCCTTTGATCTTTACTGCTTTACGTTAATTCTGTGGGTACTGTGGAAAGGACACAAGCCGTCTGACAAAGATAAGTGTCATCGTCACTGTGTGGCAGCTCTGAATGAGCTTGTTCCCACACTGTACCATGCCCCTTACATTGTTGCCACATTCTGACATATTGTTGTACTCTGCCTGAATATTTTGCTGCAGTTTACTAGCTAGGTTCTGTGTGTAAAGAGCATGTCAGAGAACTAAAGGTATGTGATATGCTTATGACATGTTTAGAAATCAACTCATAGAAAAAATTGGAATCCCTGAGGAAATACTTAAAGCTCTATAAGTGGCGGTTCTGCTGAAAGGGGTGCTCCATCCTGTCAATGTAGGTTAGAATTGGAGGCATCGACTCCAATGTTGAGACAAAGTTAGGAAACCTTCCATATTGACAGAGAGCAAACTGCATCACATTCTTCATGATCGATGAGACATCAAAACCTGGAAACAGTTGTGGCATCTATAATAATTCAGAAAATGGAAGAGTTAGACAAAAAGTTGGAAACATCTTTTAATAGAGGATTTAGAGCAGTGAGTCTCCGATTTCAAAGAACTGAGCAAGGAAACTCAGACATAGGTCTCAGCCTTATGCAAACAACTAGTCAAAGTGCAACTCCAACAGGAGGACAAGGAGAAAAGACTAAGAAGGGATATCAGCGGTTCGTCAGTGTATCGGTAAAGAGGGAAAAATGCTCCCCAGTCATTTCTGTAATTGAAAAGGTAACTAAAGCCCTGGTTTGCTTATTCTAAGTGCTATGTTTCTGTTGATCCGGCATGAAGAGTTCCTTTTAATCCATCATAGAAAAATATGAAACCATGCATGCTGCTAGCTCATTTTTAAAACTTACAGGTTAAAGAGGCAATACTGGAGAAGGCACTACACAGCATAAACTGTAAAGTATACTTTACAATAGGCTGATCCTCAAGCAATGCTAGTGCAACAATGAAAATTAAAAGCTTTAGTTTTGGTAAACTCCAAGTCCCAGATTTACTTTGATTTTCTGTCGGGGTTGCATCACTTTTGTGGCGCAGCCCCGACACAAAATGCTTTTCAGCATTTACTAAGCCACGCAAAGTCGATTTGCGTGGCTTTGCGTGGTTTAGTACACACAGAGTAACGCAGCACAGCGCATAGCGCTGCCATCCGTTACTTTGCATCAGGTACATGTTTCAAGGGTGGAGCCTGGGCGGTTCCATGCATTCACCCATGGATTTTGATGCAAACCCAGATTTACAAAGACTTGTAAACCTGGGTTTCTTCTAAAATGGTGCGCATTACCGACAAAGACGTAACGAGGAGAAATATTTTTATTTCTCCTAGTTACTTCCTCTGTCCATGTGTGCTGCTGCAGCACACATAGAAAGAGGAATAAGCCTCTCTAATGATCGTTTGCTGCAGCACACACAGAAAGAGGAATAAGCCTCTAAGGATCGTTTGCTGCAGCGCACATAGAAAGAGGAATAAGCCTCTAAGGATTGTTTGCTGCAGCACACATAGAAAGAGGAATAAGCCTCTAAGGATTGTTTGCTGCAGCACACACAGAAAGAGGAATAAGCCTCTAAGGATTGTTTGCTGCAGCACACACAGAAAGAGGAATAAGCCTCTAAGGATTGTTTGCTGCAGCACACACAGAAAGAGGAATAAGCCTCTAAGGATTGTTTGCTGCGGCACACACAGAAAGAGGAATAAGCCTCTAAGGATTGTTTGCTGCGGCACACATAGAAAGAGGAATAAGCCTCTAAGGATTGTTTGCTGCGGCACACATTGAAAGAGAAATAAGCCTGTAAGGATTGTTTGCTGCAGCACACATAGAAAGAGAAATAAGCCTCTAAGGATCGTTTGCTGCAGCACACACAGAAAGAGGAATAAGTCTCTAAGGATTGTTTGCTGCAGAGCACATAGAAAGAGGAATAAGCCTCTAAGGATTGTTTGCTGCAGCGCACATTGAAGGAGGAATAAGCCTCTAAGGATTGTTTGTTGCAGCACACATAGAAAGAGGAATAAGCCTCTAAGGATTGTTTGCTGCAGCACACATAGAAAGAGGAATAAGCCTCTAAGGATTTTTGCTGCGGCACACATAGAAAGAGGAATAAGCCTCTAAGGATTGTTTGCTGCGGCACACATAGAAAGAGGAATAAGCCTCTAAGGATTGTTTGCTGCGGCACACACTGAAAGAGGAATAAGCCTCTAAGGATTGTTTGCTGCAGCGCACATAGAAAGAGGAATAAGCCTCTAAGGATTGTTTGCTGCAGCACACATTGAAAGAGGAATAAGCCTCTAAGGATTGTTTGCTGCAGCGCACATAGAAAGAGGAACAAGCCTCTAAGGATTGTTTGCTGCAGCGCACATAGAAAGAGGAATAAGCCTCTAAGGATTGTTTGCTGCAGCGCACACAAAAAGAGGAATAAGCCTATAAGGATTGTTTGCTGCAGCACACATAGAAAGAGGAATACGCCTCTAAGGATTGTTTGCTGCAGCACACATAGAAAGAGGAATAAGCCTCTAAGGATTGTTTGCTGCAGCACACACTGAAAGAGGAATACGCCTCTAAGGATTGTTTGCTGCAGCACACACTGAAAGAGGAATAAGCCTCTAAGGATTGTTTGCTGCAGCACACACAGAAAGAGGAATAAGCCTCTCTAAGGATCGTTTGCTGCAGCACACATAGAAAGAGGAATAAGCCTCTCTAAGGATCGTTTGCTGCAGCACACACAGAAAGAGGAATAAGCCTCTAAGGATTGTTTGCTGCAGCACACATAGAAAGAGGAATAAGCCTCTAAGGATTGTTTGCTGCAGCACACATAGAGACTTATTCCTCTTTCTGTGTGTGCTGCAGCAAACGATCCTTAGAGGCTTATTCCTCTTTCAATGTGTGCCGCAGCAAACAATCCTTAGAGGCTTATTCCTCTTCTATGTGTGCCGCAGCAAACAATCTTAGAGGCTTATTCCTCTTCTATGTGTGCCGCAGCAAACAATCTCTAAGAGGCTTATTCCTCTTTCTATGTATGCCGCAGCAAACAATCTTAGAGGCTTATTCCTCTTCTATGTGTGCTGCAGCAAACAATCTTAGAGGCTTATTCCTCTTTCAGTGTGTGCTGCAGCAAACAATCCTTAGAGGCTTATTCCTCTTTCTATGTGTGCTGCAGCAAACAATCTTAGAGGCTTATTCCTCTTTCAGTGTGTGCTGCAGCAAACAATCTTAGAGGTTTATTCCTCTTCTATGTGTGCTGCAGCAAACAATCCTTAGAGGCTTATTCCTCTTTCTATGTGTGCTGCAGCAAACAATCTTAGAGGCTTATTCCTCTTTCTATGTGTGCTGCAGCAAACAATCCTTAGAGGCTTATTCCTCTTTCAGTGTAGCTGCAGCAAACAATCTTAGAGGCTTATTCCTCTTCAGCTTGTGCTGCAGCAAACAATCTTAGAGGCTTATTCCTCTTCTATGTGTGCTGCAGCAAACAATCTTAGAGGCTTATTCCTCTTTCTATGTGCGCTGCAGCAAACAATCTTAGAGGCTTATTCCTCTTTCTATCATAGAAAGAGGAATAAGCCTCTAAGGATTGTTTGCTGCAGCGCACATAGAAAGAGGAATAAGCCTCTAAGGATTGTTTGCTGCAGCGCACATAGAAAGAGGAATAAGCCTCTAAGGATTGTTTGCTGCAGCGCACATAGAAAGAGGAATAAGCCTCTAAGGATTGTTTGCTGCAGCACACATAGAAAGAGGAATAAGCCTCTAAGGATTGTTTGCTGCAGCACACACAGAAAGAGGAATAAGCCTCTAAGGGTTGTTTGCTGCAGCACACATAGAAAGAGGAATAAGCCTCTAAGGATTGTTTGCTGCAGCACACATAGAAAGAGGAATAAGCCTCTAAGGATTGTTTGCTGCAGCACACACTGAAAGAGGAATAAGCCTCTAAGGATTGTTTGCTGCAGCACACACAGAAAGAGGAATAAGCCTCTAAGAATTGTTTGCTGCAGCACACATTGAAGGAGGAATAAGCCTCTAAGGATTGTTTGCTGCAGCGCACATAGAAAGAGGAATAAGCCTCTAAGGATTGTTTGCTGCAGCACACACAGAAAGAGGAATAAGCCTCTAAGGATTGTTTGCTGCAGCACACACAGAAAGAGGAATAAGCCTCTAAGGATTGTTTGCTGCAGCGCACAGAGAAAGAGGAATAAGCCTCTAAGGATTGTTTGCTGCAGCACACACAGAAAGAGGAATAAGCCTCTAAGGATTGTTTGCTGCAGCACATACAGAAAGAGGAATAAGCCTCTAAGGATTGTTTGCTGCAGCACACATAGAAAGAGGAATAAGCCTCTAAGGATTGTTTGCTGCAGCACACACAGAAAGAGGAATAAGGATTGTTTGCTGCAGCACACACAGAAAGAGGAATAAGCCTCTAAGGATTGTTTGCTGTAGCACACACAGAAAGAGGAATACGCCTCTAAGGATTGTTTGCTGCAGCACACACAGAAAGAGGAATAAGCCTCTAAGGATTGTTTGCTGCAGCACACATAGAAAGAGGATTAAGCCTCTAAGGATTGTTTGCTGCAGCACACATAGAAAGAGGAATAAGCCTCTAAGGATTGTTTGCTGCAGCACACATAGAAAGAGGAATAAGCCTCTAAGGATTGTTTGCTGAAGCACACACTGAAAGAGGAATAAGCCTCTAAGGATTGTTTGCTGCAGCACACACTGAAAGAGGAATAAGCCTCTAAGGATTGTTTGCTGCAGCACACATAGAAAGAGGAATAAGCCTCTAAGGATTGTTTGCTGCAGCACACACTGAAAGAGGAATAAGCCTCTAAGGATTGTTTGCTACAGCACACATAGAAAGAGGAATAAGCCTCTAAGGATTGTTTGCTGCAGCACACACTGAAAGAGGAATAAGCCTCTAAGGAATGTTTGCTGCGGCACACATAGAAAGAGGAATAAGCCTCTAAGGATTGTTTGCTGCGGCACACATAGAAAGAGGAATAAGCCTCTAAGGATTGTTTGCTGCGGCACACATAGAAAGAGGAATAAGCCTCTAAGGATTGTTTGCTGCGGCACACATTGAAAGAGGAATAAGCCTCTAAGGATTGTTTGCTGCGGCACACATAGAAAGAGGAATAAGCCTCTAAGGATTGTTTGCTGCGGCACACATAGAAAGAGGAATAAGCCTCTAAGGATTGTTTGCTGCGGCGCACATTGAAAGAGGAATAAGCCTCTAAGGATTGTTTGCTGCTTCGCACATAGAAAAAGGAATAAGCCTCTAAGGATTTTTTGCTGCAGCGCACATAGAAAGAGGAATAAGCCTCTAAGGATTGTTTGTTGCAGCGCACATAGAAAGAGGAATAAGCCTCTAAGGATTGTTTGCTGCAGCGCACATAGAAAGAGGAATAAGCCTCTAAGGATTGTTTGCCGCAGCACACATAGAAAGAGGAATAAGCCTCTAAGGATTGTTTGCTGCAGCACACACAGAAAGAGGAATAAGCCTCTAAGGATTGTTTGCTGCAGCACACACAGAAAGAGGAATAAGCCTCTAAGGATTGTTTGCTGCAGCGCACACAGAAAGAGGAATAAGCCTCTAACGATTGTTTGCTGCAGTGCACACAGAAAGAGGAATAAGCCTCTAAGGATTGTTTGCTGCAGCGCACACAGAAAGAGGAATACGCCTCTAAGGATTGTTAGCTGCAGCGCACATAGAAAGAGGAATACGCCTCTAAGGATTGTTTGCTGCAGCGCACATAGAAAGAGGAATAAGCCTCTAAGGATTGTTTGCTGCAGCGCACATAGAAAGAGGAATAAGCCTCTAAGGATTGTTTGCTGCAGCGCACATAGAAAGAGGAATAAGCCTCTAAGGATTGTTTGCTGCAGCGCACATAGAAAGAGGAATAAGCCTCTAAGGATTGTTTGCTGCAGCACACATAGAAAGAGGAATAAGCCTCTAAGGATTGTTTGCTGCAGCGCACACAGAAAGAGGAATAAGCCTCTAAGGATTGTTTGCTGCAGCGCACACTGAAAGAGGAATAAGCCTCTAAGGATTGTTTGCTGCAGCGCACATAGAAAGAGGAATAAGCCTCTAAGGATTGTTTGCTGCAGCGCACATAGAAAGAGGAATAAGCCTCTAAGGATTGTTTGCTGCAGCGCACACAGAAAGAGGAATAAGCCTCTAAGGATTGTTTGCTGCAGCGCACACAGAAAGAGGAACAAGCCTCTAAGGATTGTTTGCTGCAGCGCACATAGAAAGAGGAACAAGCCTCTAAGGATTGTTTGCTGCAGCGCACACAGAAAGAGGAACAAGCCTCTAAGGATTGTTTGCTGCGGCACACACAGAAAGAGGAACAAGCCTCTAAGGATTGTTTGCTGCGGCACACACAGAAAGAGGAATAAGCCTCTTAGGATTGTTTGCTGCGGCACACATAGAAAGAGGAATAAGCCTCTAAGGATTGTTTGCTGCGGCACACATTGAAAGAGGAATAAGCCTCTAAGGATTGTTTGCTGCGGCACACATAGAAAGAGGAATAAGCCTCTAAGGATTGTTTGCTGCGGCACACATAGAAGGAGGAATAAGCCTCTAAGGATTGTTTGCTGCGGCACACATTGAAAGAGGAATAAGCCTCTAAGGATTGTTTGCTGCTTCGCACATAGAAAAAGGAATAAGCCTCTAAGGATTGTTTGCTGCAGCGCACATAGAAAGAGGAATAAGCCTCTAAGGATTGTTTGCTGCAGCGCACATAGAAAGAGGAATAAGCCTCTAAGGATTGTTTGCTGCAGCGCACATAGAAAGAGGAATAAGCCTCTAAGGATTGTTTGCCGCAGCACACATAGAAAGAGGAATAAGCCTCTAAGGATTGTTTGCTGCAGCACACACAGAAAGAGGAATAAGCCTCTAAGGATTGTTTGCTGCAGCGCACACAGAAAGAGGAATAAGCCTCTAAGGATTGTTTGCTGCAGCGCACACAGAAAGAGGAAAAAGCCTCTAAGGATTGTTTGCTGCAGCGCACACAGAAAGAGGAATAAGCCTCTAAGGATTGTTTGCTGCAGCGCACACAGAAAGAGGAATACGCCTCTAAGGATTGTTAGCTGCAGCGCACATAGAAAGAGGAATACGCCTCTAAGGATTGTTTGCTGCAGCGCACATAGAAAGAGGAATAAGCCTCTAAGGATTGTTTGCTGCAGCGCACATAGAAAGAGGAATAAGCCTCTAAGGATTGTTTGCTGCAGCGCACATAGAAAGACGAATACGCCTCTAAGGATTGTTTGCTGCAGCGCACATAGAAAGAGGAATAAGCCTCTAAGGATTGTTTGCTGCAGCACACATAGAAAGAGGAATAAGCCTCTAAGGATTGTTTGCTGCAGCACACACTGAAAGAGGAATAAGCCTCTAAGGATTGTTTGCTGCAGCGCACATAGAAAGAGGAATAAGCCTCTAAGGATTGTTTGCTGCAGCGCACATAGAAAGAGGAATAAGCCTCTAAGGATTGTTTTCTGCAGCGCACATAGAAAGAGGAATAAGCCTCTAAGGATTGTTTGCTGCAGCGCACACAGAAAGAGGAATTAGCCTCTAAGGATTGTTTGCTGCAGCGCACACAGAAAGAGGAATAAGCCTCTAAGGATTGTTAGCTGCAGCACACACAGAAAGAGGAATAAGCCTCTCTAAGGATTGTTTGCTGCAGCACACATAGAAAGAGGAATAAGCCTCTAAGGATCGTTTGCTGCAGCGCACATAGAAAGAGGAATAAGCCTCTAAGGATTGTTTGCTGCAGCGCACATTGAAAGAGGAATAAGCCTCTAAGGATTGTTTGGTGCAGCGCACATAGAAAGAGGAATAAGCCTCTAAGGATTGTTTGCTGCAGCGCACATAGAAAGAGGAATAAGCCTCTAAGGATTGTTTGCTGCAGCACACATAGAAAGAGGAATAAGCCTCTAAGGATTGTTTGCTGCAGCACACACAGAAAGAGGAATAAGCCTCTAAGGATTGTTTGCTGCAGCACACACAGAAAGAGGAATAAGCCTCTAAGGATTGTTTGCTGCAGCGCACACAGAAAGAGGAATAAGCCTCTAAGGATTGTTTGCTGCAGCGCACACAGAAAGAGGAATAAGCCTCTAAGGATTGTTTGCTGCAGCGCACACAGAAAGAGGAATACGCCTCTAAGGATTGTTAGCTGCAGCGCACATAGAAAGAGGAATACGCCTCTAAGGATTGTTTGCTGCAGCGCACATAGAAAGAGGAATAAGCCTCTAAGGATTGTTTGCTGCAGCGCACATAGAAAGAGGAATAAGCCTCTAAGGATTGTTTGCTGCAGCGCACATAGAAAGAGGAATAAGCCTCTAAGGATTGTTTGCTGCAGCACACATAGAAAGAGGAATAAGCCTCTAAGGATTGTTTGCTGCAGCACACACAGAAAGAGGAATAAGCCTCTAAGGATTGTTTGCTGCAGCACACACTGAAAGAGGAATAAGCCTCTAAGGATTGTTTGCTGCAGCGCACACAGAAAGAGGAATAAGCCTCTACGGATTGTTTGCTGCAGCGCACATAGAAAGAGGAATAAGCCTCTAAGGATTGTTTGCTGCAGCGCACATAGAAAGAGGAATAAGCCTCTAAGGATTGTTTGCTGCAGCGCACATAGAAAGAGGAATAAGCCTCTAAGGATTGTTTGCTGCAGCGCACACAGAAAGAGGAATAAGCCTCTAAGGATTGTTTGCTGCAGCGCACACAGAAAGAGGAATAAGCCTCTAAGGATTGTTTGCTGCAGCGCACACAGAAAGAGGAATAAGCCTCTAAGGATTGTTTGCTGCAGCGCACACAGAAAGAGGAATAAGCCTCTAAGGATTGTTAGCTGCAGCACACACAGAAAGAGGAATAAGCCTCTCTAAGGATTGTTTGCTGCAGCACACATAGAAAGAGGAATAAGCCTCTAAGGATCGTTTTCTGCAGCGCACACAGAAAGAGGAATAAGCCTCTAAGGATTGTTTGCTGCAGCACACATAGAGGAATAAGCCTCTAAGGATTGTTTGCTGCAGCACACATTGAAAGAGGAATAAGCCTCTAAGGATTGTTTGCTGCAGCACACATAGAAAGAGGAATAAGCCTCTAAGGATTGTTTGCTGCAGCGCACATAGAAAGAGGAATAAGCCTCTAAGGATTGTTTGCTGCAGCACAAATAGAAAGAGGAATAAGCCTCTAAGGATTGTTTGCTGCAGCACACACAGAAAGAGGAATAAGCCTCTAAGAATCGTTTGCTGCAGCACACATAGAAAGAGGAATAAGCCTCTACGGATTGTTTGCTGCTGCACACATAGAAAGAGGAATAAGCCTCATAAGCCTCTAAGGATTGTTTGCTGCAGCACACATTGAAAGAGGAATAAGCCTCTAAGGATTGTTTGCTGCAGCACACATAGAAAGAGGAATAAGCCTCTCTAAGGATTGTTTGCTGCAGCACACATAGAAAGAGGAATAAGCCTCTAAGGATTGTTTGCTGCAGCACTCACATAGAAAGAGGAATAAGCCTCTCTAAGGATTGTTTGCTGCAGCACACATAGAAAGAGGAATAAGCCTCCAAGGATTGTTTGCTGCAGCACACATTGAAAGAGGAATAAGCCTCTAAGGATCGTTTGCTGCGGCACACATAGAAAGAGGAATAAGCCTCTAAGGATTGTTTGCTGCGGCACACACTGAAAGAGGAATAAGCCTCTAAGGATTGTTTGCTGCAGCGCACATAGAAGGAGGAATAAGCCTCTAAGGATTGTTTGCTGCAGCACACACAGAAAGCGGAATAAGCCTCTCTAAGGATCGTTTGCTGCAGCACACACAGAAAGAGGAATAAGCCTCATAAGCCTCTAAGGATTGTTTGCTGCAGCACACATAGAAAGAGGAATAAGCCTCTCTAAGGATCGTTTGCTGCAGCACACATAGAAAGAGGAATAAGCCTCTCTAAGGATCCTTTGCTGCAGCACACACAGAAAGAGGAATAAGCCTCTAAGGATCGTTTGCTGCAGCACACATAGAAAGAGAAATAAGCCTCTAAGGATTGTTTGCTGCAGCACACATAGAAAGAGGAATAAGCCTCTAAGGATTGTTTGCTGCAGCACACACAGAAAGAGGAATAAGCCTCTAAGGATCGTTTGCTGCAGCACACATAGAAAGAGAAATAAGCCTCTAAGGATTGTTTGCTGCAGCACACATAGAAAGAGGAATAAGCCTCTAAGGATTTTTTGCTGCAGCACACACAGAAAGAGGAATAAGCCTCTAAGGATCGTTTGCTGCAGCACACATAGAAAGAGGAATAAGCCTCTAAGGATTGTTTGCTGCAGCACACACAGAAAGAGGAATAAGCCTCTAAGGATTGTTTGCTGCAGCACACATAGAAAGAGGAATAAGCCTCTAAGGATTGTTTGCTGCAGCACACATAGAAAGAGGAATAAGCCTCTAAGGATCGTTTGCTGCAGCGCACACAGAAAGAGGAATAAGCCTCTAAGGATTGTTAGCTGCAGCACACACAGAAAGAGGAATAAGCCTCTAAGGATTGTTTGCTGCAGCACACATAGAAAGAGGAATAAGCCTCTAAGGATTGTTTGCTGCAGCACACACTGAAAGAGGAATAAGCCTCTAAGGATCGTTTGCTGCAGCGCACACAGAAAGAGGAATAAGCCTCTAAGGATTGTTAGCTGCAGCACACACAGAAAGAGGAATAAGCCTCTAAGGATTGTTTGCTGCAGCACACATAGAAAGAGGAATAAGCCTCTAAGGATTGTTTGCTGCAGCACACACAGAAAGAGGAATAAGCCTCTAAGGATTGTTTTTGTCACAAAAAGGTACCTCTTCATGTATCAATGGTGCCTGCTTTGGTACTAGGCAGCCTCGAGGTCTCCGCCTCACGAGGAGAGCTGCACCTTTCAGCTCTCTCCCGCTCACGTAGCGCATCAACTTTGCTTGTTGCATGAACCTTTGATAAATATCCCCCCAAATATTTACAAGTGTCTCAGAAGCCAGACACTTACTTAATTAATCATGTAATAGGACCTCCTCCACCAAAACAAGAGCAACTGAGAATAAGATACTCAGTGTGTATATGGTGTTATTTCATTGCTTCCATACTCTGGCATTGTGAAGGGTAGGGCGATCAGATTAAATTAATAACGTTAATAAGGGTTTCTCTTCTTTGTGGGGAATGGGGGGATGGGTGATCGCAGAGGAGAGAGAGCTTGGAAGTGGATTGGGAGAGGGTGAGAGACATTCAGTGGGTGAACGCCCCAGAAAACGTGCAGCAAGTAAAAATAACACCTAGGAGTTGATTTCAGATGGAACCAATCAGGAAACAGGTGCAGGTGGGGGTAGATGGGTGGGCGGGGCAAAATTAACAAACACATTTTCAGGAAGCTTCTGTTATAGCTTAAGTTTATGCTTCTGGTAAAATGTGGTTTACAGATTGCAGTCTGTAACTCAGGAAAAAGATTGCAGATGGTTACTTATTAAAGTCGCCACATTAGCGACTGTCTGACTAAATAATGTTGAATGGGTTAAATAATAATCGAAAGCAGAAGGCTAAGTTATCTTGGCTGAAAGATGAAAAGCCATCAGTTATTCTAAGGCAGGAAAATAATTTCACACAGAGGACTGGAAAACTGTTCCATACATAATGAGTAGATGTTTTGTTTTTTATCTCTGCATCAGCCACACAGAGAAGTTGCCATACTTTTTGAAGGAGTTTTAATGTAGCAGCAATTTACTCCACAGCAGGTAGACAAGTCCAGTGGAACTGAGGTCTCTCTGAGTGGGAAGAAAGAAGATGTGTGGTGTAAATATATCCAGCTGTTGACGACCCCAGCCAGCTGTATGAGTTTCTTTGCGATTTAGCTTCTGTGAGTGCCAAATCATAATTGGAAGTAACTTTAACCTTGTATTGGCACCAACTGTGGACTCTCTAATAAAACTAGAGATTAATCTGAATTGAGAAACTGCTGTTTTCGGTTTTGTTGCTTTTTAATTTCACTTGGGACTTGCTGTGAGTCTCGGCCAAAGTCTTAGGGGCACATGCATCAAGGTAGGCTTTTGCGATTCCTGAATTGCGATTATTAAGGAATCGCAATTATGGAATCGCAAAAGCCTATGCATGTAGGAATCGCTAAAAAAATAGCGATTCCCACACATTCCTTAATTGCGACTCGCAAATTGCGAGTCACAATTAAGGAATGGCTGCCCATTCATTCCTATGGGCCTGCAGGCCCATAGGAATGAATGGGAATTGCATGCGCAATTTGCAAGTACCAAATAGGTACTCGCAAATTGCGAGTCACAAATAAGGAATGGCTTCCCATTCATTCCTATGGGCCTACAGGCCCATAGGAATGAATGGGAATTGCATGCGCAATTTGCGAGTACCCAATAGGTACTCGTGAATTGCGCATGCAATTTCAAGGATGCAAGGGTACCAAAAGGACACCCTGTTGCACCCCTGAAATATGCATGTGTGCAGATGTTGCGCACACACATGCCCCAAGGGCGTGTGTGTGTGCTTAACATGGAACTTTGAGAAATGCACTTTAGTGCATTTTTCAAAGTTTTTGCAAATTACCATCAAGTTCAAATGGATGCCATATTTCAAGCAGATCTTAACTTTGTAATTTACAAAAGCTGCCAACTTTCTAAATGCATTTGCAAATGTTTGCGCACACTCCGTATGTTAAGGTGCACACTCTCATTTCATCTGGCAAGGTAATCATTTCTTGAGTTCAAACGGATGCTTGCACCCGAATCAGGAGGATTACAACTTGTACACACATTTGGCAGAGATCTGATTGGTATTTCCTGCTCACCTTTCACCAGATTAAACCTGGAGAACTGTGCTTGGGGGAAAACCGATGTTTCCAGCACAGAATGGGGGAAAATGTGCAGTAATATGGATATATCTCCTATTCAGACTTTTAGAACTCAGAATGGGGTGGTAATAGCATACTGGAGACAATCTAAATACATGACCAGGTATTATACGGAATAAAGTGCTCCCTGAGTATTTCCCCTGGCAGCATGACACATACCTATTACACAAAAGGTAGGAGGCTCCAGTGGTTGCTCACCACAATTGCAAACAATTTCCCTGGCTGTGACACAACCACTAGTATAATTATGTAGAAAAGTATTGCTTCCCAGTCTTCATATGAGTGAGTAGGTTGAGCAGTTGTACATCAACATGCATTTTACACATTTAATATTTTGCGGCCCTTGCTTAAATCATTTAGGCACAGGTTATGGGTTCTTCCAGGCGTTAATCAGGCATAGGCTCTTTCCAGATAGGCACTGGCCTAAATTGGCACCATAGGATAGAGGGATAACTGCACATAGGATGAGTACAGGTGCACAGGTTTCATAGAGGGACAGCCAGAGGGATGCTTAGTCTATAAATCCATGAAAGCTAATCTTAGACAGAGGCACA
Source organism: Calotriton arnoldi (assembly GCA_963921515.1). Taxonomy (NCBI): domain Eukaryota; kingdom Metazoa; phylum Chordata; class Amphibia; order Caudata; family Salamandridae; genus Calotriton; species Calotriton arnoldi. Next base: position 2,121,293 of record CAWUFW010000790.1, read on the forward strand.
GTATTCGCGTATATTCTCACACACATGATTTGCTATTGTGGGGGGAAAGATACTCTTTAGATCTGCTCTCCATAAGAGTATTGAGCTATTTCATTAATTTCTCAGTACAGGTTCTGTTTTAATTTTCATGTTTGTGATGGACACGAAATGGCAAGACAGCAAGGATTTAAGCAGTTTGGGGAAATGTGATGCTATGACCAGGTATAGTACGGAATAAAGTACTCCCTGGGGTACATTATACAAATATTGCAAGTCACCTCTGAGTGTCAGGACCTTATAAGGCCTTTCGCATCATTCCTTCATATGGTCATTGAACTCTTTATAATGTACGGCAGGGGGGCACTTTATCTCATATATAACATTCAAATGCCTTCACTGCCGTCATTTTGATGCGTGAACATACAAGACCTCTGTTGCTCACTGTTTCATCATAGTTAAAGAACAGGAAAAGTTTTTTTTCCATCAAATATATAGTTCACTGCGCAGAGCAAGCTTTGCCTGTTTTGTTCATTATGAGATGAATAATATTTGAATATTCTGAGCAGTTAAATTGTAAGCAAAATAATGAGCTGGCCCTGGACCAGAAAGCAGCTGTTACTCTGAATACCATTTCCTTTCATTCTCTAATGACACTGATGGCTGCCATTTTATCTAGGAGTCGTCATAGCAGGCTTCCATGATCTCCTTTTGGCAGGACCAGGTTCCTGATTAGCTGGATCCTCAGCAGGTCAGACCTGGTTTTCTCATCCTCGAAAGGAAGCTAAGCCTCTGCGTTGCTGCAGCAGAAGGAAGTGGAGAGAAAGCTATCGCCCAGTCGCCCACGCACAGCTCCCCTGGCAGCTCCAACTTAATTAAAAAGATGTGCGTGAGGGAAAATGTCATTCGTATGGTCATAGCGGACGGATGCTGCGATGCCTCCCAAAAATTATTTTAAAAATCTTAAAGTAACTTAGGCGGTTCTCATGACTGTCCCAGACCCTGTTACAGTCATAGAAACTTTATTACAACATTAATACATATTTCACTTTTAATATTCAAGATATTTACCGGCTCATTTTAGTCAAATTGACTTCTACCTTAAATAAATTAACCCCGGTCAGACTTCAAATGTTGCTAGACTACATTCTTTCAAGCACTCTCAATGCTCGCCTGCTTCCGGTGCATTGCACGCTTCGTATTGGCTGAAAGTTTACCACAGAATAGGATCCAATGACGTTTGCAATGTACCTTGAGCTGTACATGCATGAACATGATGCTGTGGGAATCCCTAGATACATGAACCTTCACAAGCACCGCCTTCCCATGAGTCCCTTAGAGCCCTGGTTAGTCCACGGCCTTGTTCCTGACCCACTTGTGTTTTATTGGCATTTACAAAGGGCATCTTACGTACCAGGAGTGATGTCATCTCTCATGGGGCTTCTAGGATGTCATTGGTAAGGTTTTATGACCCGGCAGGCTGAGGGGTTTTCTCATTTATATGAGCCCAGTTTTAGGGTATCGTGCAGTGTATCCATCCGTGGTGCTCTGAGTTACCCCTTGCACCCGTACCTAACTTAAAAAGAGGTAGGGAGGCCCTGGAGCCTAAGGGATTTGTCATCTTTCATTATGACTCGCAGTATAAGCAGTTCACAGGTAAAGGATGTCTATGACAGATGATGCTTTGATTATGCCATCAGTGGCATAGCAAGGGGGTGTGGGGGAGGTGGCACAAGTTTTGGGGGAGGCGGCCCTCCAGCCCCCCGCTCTTACCTGCGGCTGTCGCGGGGCGGCCAACGCAAGAAGCCCCCCCTCAGCTCTTACCTGCGGCCGTCGCCACTGTATGCCATATATGATCTCATCAGCAATGTCATTGGTGCTGTTATATGCGATATAATCGATAGTAGTATATATGATGTCATGTGAGTTGACTTGTGTGTTGTCACATGGAAGGTTACGAGTAGCGCACACTAGGGGTTAAGATGTGTGACTAGCTTACCAGGAAAACGGTAAGGGTTTGATTTTGTTTCGTAGCTTTATGTTTTATTATTCAAAGTTTTTCCAGGTTTTCCACGGGGTTTGCTTGTACTGCTCTGCCAGTGACCCCAGTGGTCTGTCGACAGATCCCATTGTTAGTCCAAACTTTCTCATCACTTTTCTGCTTTCTTCAGTGCTGCTTGGGCAGTAGTATATATGCAGATGAACCAACAGGACTGCCAGTGCTCATGTCTTCACCATCCATCATCATTCTATTACTTAAATGCAGGCAGATCCCCAATGGATGTCGGAGAGCATGCCTTTTGGTAACATACACTGATAGGGTAAGATTTACTTACATTTGATGCAATGCAGAGCAGCAGACAAGGATTTTGTGCTGCATTTCTCCAAACCGAGAGAGCAGAACAGGTAACAGGTCCATATCTACTAACATATGGTGCTCTTTCTCTCTCGACCTGCACAGATGCATTTTACACAGCCTTACGCCATAGTAGAGGGGTATATGTGCGATGTTTAGCATAGTTTTGTGCTGGAAGAATAACCTTCCAGGACAAAATACTATGCTTATGCTTTTACAATTGTGTATGTGTGCTGTACATTACAGCACACAAGCACACTTGGAAAACGTTGGAGAAAAAACTTTTCTCCAACAGTACGCCCATCTTGAGGAGTATTACATTTTTGGCCCAAAGTCCTGTCTACCTTTTTTTAGTTGATGGGGCTTTTTGTAAAAAGCCATGGGTGATTGAATGTGCACATCCATGTACTATCCATTGTATTGCCCCTTGACGCAAATTAGTTCATTGCTTTGGGACTACTTTCCAGCGTGTAAGGAAACATGCCGTTATGCAGGTTCCCTCCCCCCCACCCCTTTTTGCCCCATTTGGACTATTAGCTGATGTTTTTTCAACTCTGCGAGAGAGCACTGCGGCCTGCTAATCAGACCTCTGTGTCAGTGTTCTGATCCATTACAAAACGCATATTAAATTGAATGTCCCCAATTGGCAAGTACAGACTTGCTTATAAATCCCTAGTATATGGTACCCAGGGCATGAAAGGTAGAGTGTCCACCCAGGACTACAGCACTGTTTGTGCCACCCTGAGTGTGACAAATGACAAAATAATCACTAGCCTGCCTCTGCAGACTGGAAGAGTGTACACTGCTAGTTCAATTTTGCCATTACCCTTAATGGCAAATCCCCCACTTCCCTTAATATTATATGTAAGTCTCACCTAAGGAAGGCCTATGGGGTCCTATGACAGGGAACTATATATTATTAAGTAAGACATATATTTTTCATATATCTTAACAGCAACACTTCCAAATTGTTATTTTGCTGTGGAGACGTTTGTAGCCCCATTGGCTAACACAGGGTTACCGGCTGGCATTCCCGCCTGGCTAACCTCTGAATGGGACTACCTAAGTGAGTCAAGTAAGGTCAAATTAATCATGGCAGTAAATCCGACTTGATGCCCAGGTCGAGATTTATGTCACTTTTAAAGTTAAGCAACTTTTAGAAAGTTGACACACTGTGACCCAACTGGTCCATTGGCTTTGCACAAGCCCTGGTCAAACCAACAGCTTTCTGTCCACATGGGGAGATGTGTCAATGACTCCCAGGCTCAGGAACAAAAGCAGTTGCCCCATAGTGAGGTGTGACCTTCTCTCCCAGGAAAGCTGCAAGGGGTGTTAGCCCAAAAGGTGAGCTTCAAAGGGGATGTCACCTTTGAAGGGCCACCTGTTACAACACTCCCGAACAGGATGCCTTTTGTTACTGTAGATAAGTTGGAGACAGGGCCAGAAAGGGAAAACACAGCCCCACACCGGTTTTCCAGTGGCCATGTAGCCCTTACGTAACCACGCCTCTGGGGTGGGCTACCAAGCTCCTGACAGTCAAGAGAAGGTTCAGACATCTTGAGAGTGGCAAGAATATTGCACTCTGGGATTGCCAAATGCCACACAACACCTGAACTTTGTCACCAGAGAGGAGGGGACCTACTAGCTTATTGGCTAGTGACGCATTGTCCCCTCAGGGCATTTTCCAGGGTTAAAATGGGCACCCCTGGCACCCTGAACCTCAGTACACCGTGGATTTGGAGAGAGGACCAAGAGAGGGGTGTACTGCTTTTCAATTTGCTCGAAGAGAGGCTACATCACCGGATGGACTTCACCTGCTGCACTTTGGGCTAGTGAGTTTGGACTGTGCCTGTGGCTCCTGACTGGGGGAAAAGTTGATTCTCAGCTCCAAATCAAAGCAGTGACTCCAACTGTCAGTCAGCTGGCCCCCGGAACAGCACCAGGGACATCAAAGCTGTGGAAGCCCAAGCCGACAAAGCAATACACTCCTGAGGGATCGCCGCTGACAGCCGCCGGGCATGCCAAGAGACAAATCCAAAATAACCAAACGTTGCACCTGTGTCTGCCAGACCCAGTAGACCCAGTAGTGTTAACAGAGACCAGATTTGTTGCCCAAGATGGACCCTAGCCCCCACTAAGGATATTTGCTGTGACCGCTGTGTCACGAGATCAAGTGCCCAGCCACAACTGGCCTTCTGCTGTCACAAAGAGGGCAATGTGGGACCCCAAGTGCCATGGTCAGAGTCGCTTCAACCCACCCATGGACTGAGGGATCAACCACACTTCACACCCTTCACCCGCACAGCACCAGAGCCTTTGATCATCTTTTGCCTGTATTCTCAGCATCAGGAACACTCCATTGATATCTATGGAGGTCATCCTGTAAAGTTTGGAACTTGCCGTAAAACGTTCTGGGGGCAAAGTAACTGTCCAAAGTAACCTTACTGGACTCCTAAACCTCCGCCCTGTTGTATTTGGTCACCCAAGCTGGGCCCGAGTCGCCAAACTAACTGTTTGAAACGTTTCTAAAAGTTGCAAAGTTTTGTTGATCAATGCCTGTTTGCAGTTGCATTTAAAAGTAAGTATTGCTTCAAAAATCTGTATCTCTGGTACCCTCTGGTGGATTTTGATGATCAATGACTCTAAAAATTCATAAAAATATGTTCTATATTTATAAATTGTTGTTGTGTCTCTTTCCTGTTGTGTGACTTTTTTATTCTGTTGTTTTGTGCTGCTAAATGCATTACCTTAAGTTTCTTTGCCAAACCTTACTGCTCATACCCACAGCTATCCCGGGATGAGCTATGGTTAAGTAAACAATACTGGCTGAACCCAGGATTGTATTTGCGAGTGTACTCCACCATAAGGCCCCACAGCCTTATCATATAGTACACCCAAATCCTCACATAGCACTTTCCAAGTTTTGTGCTAAAAGATAATCCCAATTCTACCCTTAATGACGGTTTATGTCATTTTGTTTGGCAGAAACCCAGTACAAAGTGTTAGTAACTATGGTTTTTCCGTCCTTTTACATGAAGTCCTGTAATGTCATGAAGCACCCAAGAAAGAGCAGAGGCAAGTTAAGACAACAGTATTGGTTCTCTCATTCTCTTTCTGTTTTAGGGAGCATTTTGAAACCAGGGAGTCCATCCATACATAATTTTTTAACCTTGTCTCAGTAATCTATAGAGAATAAATTATTGATGGTTACTTCAAGACAATTCTAATTTTGCATAGAACCACAATCATTGATCCTCCTTACAGAATATAAGGAGCTCGCATATTTGTTGGTTGAGCCCATCTCAACATGACATTTATGGAGATGTTGACAGGCCCGATGATGAAGCATGCCACAAATTGTTGGTGAAGGCTGTTTTAATATCTTTCCAAGGTGGTTCCAACATATACTAGTTGTAACTTGAACTTCAGTTTTCTAAGCTTATCTATACTCATATATGAATGTTAGTTTATAATTAAGGAAAAGTGATTGCACTCTTCATACTTGTGTACTGACTTGTAACATCTCTTTACTCATGGTTGCCATCACTGGAGAAAATCAAAAATATTACCAGTTTCACTGGGGCATTATAGAAGTATGATGCCTTTAGAGACATCCCTTTGAACAGTATCAGCATCCCCTAACCTTCAGCATTGTTGATGAACAGTGGCACACCTGCATCTGTTGACCATTCTTCTAATCTTGCATTCGTCTTCATTTGACCCATGGTGCATCACTGTCTCTGTGCTTCTGAAGTTAAAAGTCTGTATCATGCATATAGTGAATGAATGGTAGATAGTACTGACATGGAGTACCACTGCACAAGTAAAAGAGCAATTCAGCATCAGAGGATCCCGGTAATAGTGAAAAGAGGATGTAGAAGAGGGAAGGTTATAAAAATTCAGTGGGTTCTCTTTAGCACCTGGTCACAGTTCTAGATATTACATATCATGCCACTGTGGGTCACATCAAAGTTCTTAAGTTTTGGAAGATGCATTTAGTACAATGCGAGGCAAAGAGAGGTGAACCTAGTAGACTAATGCATACTCAGTGCAATCTTAAATGCCCTCAGCCTACAATTACATTGTAATTCACAATTAATGAATATTAAATCATGTATTAGGTGATCCTGCATATTGTTCCATGGGGTCAACTTGCATGATGACCCACAGGTGGAGACATCTCGGAATCACTGTGGCAAGATTCCCTGCCGCAGAGATTGCTGTAGAAGGACCAGAATCATGAGTAGGTCCATCACACTAGACTTGAGACAGCATTAGGAGCAGTATAAATCCGAGGGAATTCACTGCGTTAAATGAATCTCGGCTTTGTCATGTTCTCTGAACTGTTTTTTTTACTGTGCAGTGGTAATCTCCTTGTTTAGGTGTGTTCACACACAGTTCTTATAGGCTCAGAGTACCTGTTATTAGCCGCCCCTCTCTGTGTTTCTTCCCCGTCCTGAGTGAATGCTGAACAACTGCATCAATGTTTTTGCTAACCTCTTGGAAACGTATGGCAGAATTCCTGGTGTTAGCCATCATGAACTCCAGGATTAAGTCAATTCAAACCCTCTCTCTTTCTCTACTCAGTCTACCCTTTCAAGTCACAAAGTCCCATGGCTGCTGGGCAATAAATCACAGGGCAGAGGTCAGTATGTGTGCATGTATGTGGTATATCTATTGCACAAACCTAGCCAGTGGACCTCTGTAGAGGATCAAAAACAAGCATATAGTCAACAAGAGTTAGGATAGGTGGTTGGTAAATGCATTGTGATGTAGTGTTCCTTAATGAGTAATATTATTAACAATGTTCATTAATCCCCAAAACCCATGCTAGCATTTGATTTGATGCAGTGTAAGTGCTACATCAGTTCCTTGACGATTAGATGAGCTTCTGGTCAATCCTCTTGTGACGCAGATTCCCTTAGCAGATACTGATTCAGGGTTCCTGGTCTTAAGAGACATCCCTAAATCCTCACTAGGCATTCACCTGTCTTTTGCAAAGAGAGAAGCCTGAAACACGGATTATGTTTTTTCACCTCGAATAGAGAACAAAATCTGGAATGGGCCATTGGTCCAAAACAGACAAAAATGGGGTGAGGCAGGCATAAGGAGAGCTACCATTCTCTGCAGAATATGTCTAACACTGAATTGCAACCTGAGATAGAACCAGAAGTAAAATGTTGTGAAAACATCAGAAATTGCAGAAGTGAGAAATGTTTATCCCATGCCTAGACTCAGGCAATTGCGAACAATATCACAAGGGCTCAAATAATAACAAACTGTAATATAACTGCTAATTGGTCTGCATTAGTGAAAGAATATCAAAATCAGCAATTTTCATTTAATGGAAATGAAACGGCATGCAATGAGCAAATTGTGTCACATTTATCACCCTTACTTAATGAATTAACCTATCAACAATAGTGATTCAGCAAACACAAAGTGGCAGATATGACCAATGACCAAAATGGCCAATTTAGAAATGATGAAATTGACCATATTTATCATTAATATTTTGCTCATTTGATGAATTAACAAATAGAGCAATGCTGGCAAATAATGAAACCCATGCTTATATCTGTATTCAATGGTATGTTGTCCATATCCACCAGAAAGAAAAAGATCTGTATGGTAGGTGTCAGTATTTTTAAAAGACTCACTATTTAACAACTCCATAACCTGCTATGCTGTGGGAGCTGAAACCCAATAATCTCCTGAACCCCAATATAGGAAGAACCCGAAATTTTAACTTAGGCAGTTCGGCTCCACGATTCCTTCTTATTGATCTAGCAGTAAAAGACTACCCTCTCCATCAATACCCCAAATTTAGTAGAGTAAATTCATAATTAGAAATTGGGACCACTCAAGCACTGAGTTCTAGATTGAAGCTAAGTTTTAAAAGGTTTAATACAGAGTTTTTAATAAAACATTACAGAGGAATGCATAATTTTGGTATAAAGATTCAAACTACAGAAATACAGATTCATAATTCATAGTAGGCCCCTAGTCAGTTAATGAAAGTCACTCTAAATTCTAAGTGTCAAATTCATGAAGAGTACTGACAATATTTTAGTGAGAAAGAAAAATCTCAGAATATTCAGACAGAGCCTTGGTAGGAAAATGCCCCCAGTCTTTTAAAACCAGAGGTTTTAATATACATTTTATGTATATTAATTAAAAAAGACTGCAAATTTAGCATAGTATGATCATGGTTAGATCGCATTAGCAAATCAAAAACAATTTCGTAAATTCGAAAGGTCCTTAACACTAACCCATTTCTTAAGGTAAGAGAAATCTTCTGCTTGCTTCCTCAGCAACTACACTCCGGAGATGTATAATCCACTATGAAACATTTATTAACAATAGCTCATAGAATCATGTTCTGCAAGCTTACATCATAACTTTTTTTTCTCCATATTTTTATTAATTGAAAACAAAACATCATATACAGGATGAACTTTCCCAGAGGCATATGATAATGATCATCTAATTCTAGAGACAACTAGAGAAGCAGTCGCGTATTGGGTATACATATACATCGTATTATCATTTAGTGTTTATAAAACCTTCGGATCAATTTTTACCCCCGCTGGCACCCGCCCTCTTAAGGTGCCTTTTCGATTCATAGTCTCCAAATGTCCAATGATAAATCTATGGAAAAATAACATGAAACGTTCCCCCCTCCCCCCTCCCTCAACTAAACTCCCCCCTCCCTTCCACGTCTGGTTGTACACTTCACACATATCGCTCTCGTTTTCCCACATCTGCAGTGATGTACTGACTGGGGTTCCCGGGGTAAGTATCTTACTATTCCTGTAAATCCCCATCTGGTCCACTCCCCGCCTGATCATTCTCAACATCCCCACTTTGGGGTGTACCACGGGATTCTTCACTTTGCAAATCTCTCAGCATTGCCCTCCATGCTTGAAGCTTACATCATAACTTGCCACGAAAATCCTTCAAAATGATACATCAAGTGCACAATGGAAAATTTCATTCACAATGCCTGCTTTCTATTCTTTCTATCACACAATCTATTTACGTCATTGCTGTGTTCCGCAAAAACTGTTGGGAGAGAAGACTTGCAGCGGGCTGCTGATTGAGAGGGGGGATGAGCAGGAGCAAGATGAGCTGAACAGAAACTGCATCCAATTTAATCAAACAGTGTCTCGCATTGACAATGTGGCATAGTTATACTATGTTATTTTTCACACTCATAAATAAAATAATCATCTTGTTTCAAGTGAAAAATCATTAATTCATCAGTTACAGTCAAATGCATAATTGAAATTACTAATTCAGACAAATAACTTGTCACCCAAAAATAGCACATCTGAAAAATATTTAGCAATGCAACAAGGCAAAGGGAAGTGCATGTCAATGCTTGAACAATACAGCACAAACATGCTGTTTGTTCCTTGGTTTATTTTTTATGGTTGTTAATCACTAGATGAATATTGGTCGGTTAATTTCGCCGTGCTTAATCTCGGGTGCCTTTTTTCCTTAATTTCCATTAACCTCTATGTGTATTTTTATTTAAAAACTTTGGAGGTTAATCCTAAAATTTCCTTTTACATAATGATTTAATACATGGGGGAGACCCCAGGTATTCCCTGGATTGTCTTCACATTGAGTCTTGTTCCTTAGCCTTGTTTATTAATTCATCATGTATATTTACATGCATCCTTCTGATTTTTTAATTATTTATTTATTTTTATTTACTTGCAGAGGTATCATACTCGCTTACGTAATTTTTTTTTTTATCTGTTGCACAGAACTAGATTTTGTTGTTAGTTTTACCTCTAACACTTAAAGGTACCCACACCTATTATTTCATTACATTGTTTTTTTCAGTGTATTACTCCAAAATTTTGACCAAGATAAAGACTTGTACTGTGATTTTTATTGGGTTGTTTTTGGTATGCTATGGCCAGAGTGTTATCTAGAAGCTGGGCTTTGATTTAGCATACATACAGTGATGGGAATGAATCACAAACCTAAGGCAAGAGCTGCCCGAATTATGTTGTGCCGAACAGGTAGCGGAACATTAGAGATGTCTACCCTTTCTATGGCCAGCACACATTTTCTATCCTTTTCCCCTTCTACTTTAATCTCTGGGACCATAAACACTAATGGAGAATTACATAACATCAATTATGGCATTGCAGTTTGGCACTGTTGCCACAAATTCGACCACACAAAATCACAGTTGGTAGTAGGCTCACTTGTACTGTGGATCTAGTGTGGCAGTATTATATTTCCTTGCTAAGATACATCTGGTACGAGTGAACATACACAGCTCAGACTTGAGATTTTAGAGGCATTTTTCTAACTCTTTTTTCTGTTCGGACTTTAGCTTGCCTAGTGCATTCTACACATGACTACATTTTTAGGCTCTGGTTTCTGTGATGTAGCCAACAGTATTCCTAAAGTCTGAAATCTCTTCAGCCCTAAAAATGGAAAACAAATATCCACTATTCCAGAGCAAACAAACAGAAAATGGCCTACAAATGTGCTCCATAACATCACTATATTACATTGATAACAGGTTACCTACAAAATTCTAAAACTGAGTACCTAGTGGATGGTTCTGAATTAACCCCAAAATACTATGAAATCACACGCAGAACAGCTCTTGAGTTTCTCCATCTCAAGAGCGCAAAGGCCAAAGTCTTCCTATATATTTGTGGCTCCAGATTTTGAGCACAGAGCACTTACTGAGAAGACATAGGATTGGGTCACATACCACAAAATATGATGGTCAGTAAAGTGCAACTTAACTTGTAAGTGACATAAACTTTCCCAATTAAGGGACAGAAAACTATGGCAAATTGAACAAGCATTGGCATAGCCAATAGGTCTCGCCTTTGGAACCTTATAAGTATTTAGTTATGCAGTACAATATCCTTGGTGCAACAACATCAACTGTTGCATGGCTAAACACTTATAAGGTCCCAAATGCGAGACCTATTGGCTATGCCAATGCTTGTTTATTCTCCCACTGCTCCCTTTTCCAATATCTCCCTCTCATCGCCCAGGCTGTTTCTCTCTGTCTAACATTCTTTCCCTCTTTGTCTGTTTTCGCTTGTATAAAGTAAGAACAATACAAAAGGCAGCTGCCGAGGGGCAGCAGGGAGCTGTGCGCTAAAGTTTGAAATGCGCTTGTCTCTTTGGCCTGCCGTCCTGCAACAGCCAACCAGACATGCGCATTTTAAACCTCTCTCACCCAGCTATCTTAGACATCTGGGCTAGAGAAAGCACAGGCCTCCAGTGCTCTTGAAAGCACTGAGTGAGGACGCTTCCTCCAACCTTGGTGCTTGTCTCATGCTGGTGAGAGCAGCGCCAGGATTGGCTAGGGGCAGTGGTCAAAATGGGGGGATCTGAGGGGCACAACGTGCCAATACTTTTTTAATTGTAGAAAAACAGTTCCCCTACATTTTGTGAAAACACTACCGTCCTGGGATGTTTCATTCTAAGAGGTGAAATGTAAGCAGGGAGTCTGCTGTGCTGCGATACCGAGGGAGGGGGAAACAGCTAAATAAGCCTATTCTCCAGGATGCCTGCTGCCTAACAATTTGTTAATCTGCAAATCCTGGAAGCCAGTATTGGCTTTGATTGATGGAATCACTTGAGGCTACCTGATGACACACATTTATTCTTTCTCAGAGACATTGTAAAGGAGCTACAAGCTAAGCTGTGAAGTGTGTACTTTTAAAAGACAGTTATAAAAAACATTTGCACTATGTACAGTCTGGGTATAACTAAAATCTATATTTTGGACACACTTTTTTTTTATCTTAAACCTTTTTGCACATTTTGTAGCAGCCTATCTTTTACTGTGGGTAATGCAAATTTAAAATGACTTACATATTCAAAGTGCTATCTGTCACAGACTAGGACCTCATAGCACTAAACATACACAAGTCACAATTCTCCACTGCACCAACCAGGATTTAATTCTGTGGCTTTGTGGTGCACTGCATTAACTAATAAGAGGTTTCATAATGTAGGATAGTGCAGTTACCACTGAGTAACTTACATGCATTTAATTTTCATTTCAGCTTTGCTTTATTTTATATGTAGTTACCTGAAGGTGAAAGAACGAATAAAGTTACTGAATATTTTTTTAATCACGCCTCTGACTAAGCTCCACGCTCACTCACCCCACCCCCACTGCATGCAGCCTCACAGTTCCCATACTTTTGCTAATGCACTTCGACCACTGGTTAGTAGAGCTGGTCGCTCCCGCGTTGGAGCCTGCCTCAAGGAGAGAAGACCGGTGAGGAGGACGTCGCACAGCAAGCCAGGAAGGTAAGTCAAACTTTTTTACATTTTTATTTCTTTTATTTTCTGCCTCCCACTGCTAGTGGCACCCTAGATGGCCTCTGAACTGGAATGCAACGTGCCCTTTGCCTAAATTGCATAGTAAGCGCTAAGCGCTATATAAATGCAAATACAAATGTGCACAGCTGACGGTCACGTGTTAAAAGTACGGTAGTAGAAAATACCGTCAATCATGGAGGAAAAACGACTCGCGATATAAAAGCAAGAGTTATAAAATTATTCACCTGCTATCGAAAGCTGCAAAGAAAAACCAACAGATCAGACATCAGTCGAAAGTGTATTTTTGGGCGAAAAATAGAACAAGGTTAGTTCAGGAATCCAAGGGAGTAAATATTCAGGGGAAGATGAAAGGGCAGGAAGGGTGGAATTGGATGGAATGTGAAAAAAACGAGGCTTAAGTGATTCTTGGGCCAGGTGACATGCGGCGATGGCATGAAACAAGAGATGAAAGCGGAGGCTGCCAATTAGTGAATCAAAGTGCGAGACAGACAGAGAGTTATAAAATAAAGAGGAGAAATGGGAGAGGAGCGGCAGAGGTCTGTGATCTAATTGAGATTCATGGACTAGGGTTGAAACAGAGAATGAAGAAATAAATACGAGGACTGCAGGGGCGGGGTAGTTTAACTGTTTGACTAGCGAAGTATTGATTATTAAACTCGATAACATGGCGGTCCGTTTTGATTCCAAATGAGCTGTTTTTACATCAGCAAATCATCGATTCAGAGTCAACAAACCGCATCTCATCGGTAACATCAGCAGAGACGCCAAGGCTGGAAAGATCATTGTGTGCAAACTGCACACAGCTTCCTCAGGCTCACGGACTTGGGAGTGTGTGGAATTTTACTGCCTCATACTTTAGCTGAGTTACAATGAAACACTGGGCCTCAACGCTACGGTATGTTCATCGAAAATATTTAAAATATTTTAATAGTATTAGATTCACTCAGTATAGGTCAGCTCTATTAAAGATTTCTATAGACGATTGCACCGCAGCCCCAAGTGCAGATGAGAAAAGAAATGGCGGCCGCGCGGTTTAAAAAAAATAAATAAGCAGTGGTGCGCGCGCACCACAGAGGAAGCGGAGGGGGGGGAGGAGGGAGCGCGGCAGCCTGCTCAGCTGACCAGACGCTCGTGCTTCATGGCCTTTTGCCGGCATGTGTTTACAATTATCGCGCCCGCGTCTGGGCACGATAATTGGAAACACATGTTTGCCGCGCGTACCCATCTCAAAAAGGCCAGCCACGACGCACGAGCGTTTTTGGGACTGCTTTCAAAACTCACTTACTAAAAGTCTTCGCCTCTAAGCAACGCTTGCGCGCTACTCGAGGCTCGACCTAAAAAGGACACTGTGCTTGATGTCCTTTTAAAGAGTTCTACAAATATATCTTCTCCTCTGGTAGCTGTAATTATATTTTTTGTTTTTGAGAGTCTCAAGTATAAGGAGATAGAGGGAAAAGGGTTCTTTAAGTAATAGAACTACCAAGGAGTCTTGGGTGCCAATAAGTCTTTTGAGCGGCGAATCATTTAAGCCTCTAAAAGCACCAAACTCATGTGGATTTGAAGTCAAATGGTATAAATTCCCACTTTGAGGATTTGTTTAATTTCTGTGTTTGAAGGCACAAGGCAGAACATATGTTTCCCAATTACATGGTCAATGGAGCGAACTCTCTAAAGCTTAGAAACGGACAGGCCAAACAGAAACTGTTTCAGACCAGCCGACATGTCATTCTGAGGATTGTTCCCGTTACAGGGCTTGCATCCATTTTGGCCAGGAGTCGGTCCTGTAAGGAGGTGCTCTAAAACTCCAATGGTGTAACACCTCTTCTGCCCTGCTCTGTGTAGTGAAATCTTGTGTTTGTGTATGCACGGGCTGAGTAAGCCCGCTCTCAAATGCTGAGTGTAGATACTGTGTGAATGTAATGGTGCATGGAATGTTAGGGGTCTGTATACCGGGTGAAGCCTGGCAACTATTCATAGTCGGAGGGAGGCCTAACACAAGCAATCAGGCTATGGCTGTAACCTAATGGTCTAACATAAAATAAAGAACTAACTTCTACATTTGTGGCTCCAGACTCTTGTAGGAAGACACTGTCCCCCAAGTACAACACTCTTCTCTAGAGATTTAACCATCCTCTCTATCTCTCTGGTTCTTCACCTTTTTTAAATGTTTCCTTTTTAAATATTTTTATTAGTAATTATAAGTAGGGCTACCGGTTTTATGGTATTTATTTTTTTAACATTTCCGTCTGTATTTGTCCATATTTATTTTTGGCCCATCTTATTGGCATTTATCCATATTTATTTTGTGTTTTGAAAATAAATGGAATCGCAAAATGGTACATTCCACGTTTATTTAACTCTTAGACGCCACTCATATGTGGATGCTTGTCGCGTTTTAGCAAATTAGGAAGCCACATATAACAAAACACTACACCCACAGGTACATATTAGAGTTATACTGCAAATATACCTTAACTTATGCCTGTATTTAAGGAAACTTCATCCTGTTTTGTAACTTCCATGCTGTCTATCTGCTCAGCTTTTGCCTGGAGTTCATGAAAGACTGCATGGAGAGTCTCTCACATGAAGCACAATTGTTAGTATTTTTCCGCTTTTAAAAATAAATACAGACAAGAAACACATTGTTCTCTGTCTGTATTTATCAGTAAAAACAGAAAACTGGGAGCCCTAATTATAAGTTCAAAAGCAAGTAAATACATTCCCTCGTACCGAAAAAATCGTTTTTGTTTCTCTTGCAAGATTATGCCACCAATATCTTCATTTTATTCCTGGAGAGGTCCTCTGACAATCATAAAATATCTGCCCATTTTAAAATAATGCATCATACAGCAATTCCTCATCTTGACAACAAGTATTTGTCTCTTGGAATCTTGATAAATTTAAAAAAATTTGTAAGAAGTAAATAATACGTAAGTACATGACGGGGAACTGACAATGTGGCCCATTCCATAACCTTCTTGCTTAGAAAGAAAGAAAAGGGGGAGAGGGGATGAACCAGCATCTATAAAGTAATAGTAAAGGATAAAGTACTCCCTGCCATTCACTATAAGGATATTGCAAGTTACCGAGGAGTTCCATAATCATATAGAGGAACAACGCGGAAGGCTGAGTTTCTTTGGAGGGGTATGGAACTTCAAGGAGACCTGCAATATCCTTATCCTTATCATGTATGCCATAGGGTACTTTATCCCATATAATACATGGTCACACTATCACCTTCCCCACACACCACTTAAAACCTTAGCGCATAGCTCTTTTGTATCAAGGAGAGAGCATGTTTGCAAATATAAAGAATAAAATAAAACCTCCAATGCAAAATTAAACACACCAAAAACCTGTTTGTTATTTTTTGCAAACAGATATTAGAAACAGTTCAATAGAAGTCAGTTTTTAACAAAAAAAGCTGTACTAGCGTTGAATGTGTACAAACAGAAGAGTCTAACTATTCTCTATCTAAGGAGTGCAGAACATAAACATGCTCTCTCTGCTTGTCATAGTAAGCTGAAAAGTAGAGCAGAAGAAAGAAAAGCAACTTTCTGTTTTTGTTGCATTAATAAGCTGCTTCAATTATGCTTCCGGCAGCAACATTGTGACATTAGAACTTGTTGTATTCCTCTTAGGGTATCCATAAACGGGCTTTCCAGTATCATGTCCTTATATAGGCACAATTCGCCCTGCCCTTATATAGGCATAAAATCCCAGCCCTTATTTAGGCATTAAACCGTGCACTCCAAATACAGGCATGGTCTCTGACATCCGTCCACCCTAACGTCACAACGAGTTCATGAAGAACAGACCCTTAGGCTGCGGGAGTTTCCCTAGTCCAGGACTATTGATTTCTTCAAGGACTCATATATTATGCATGAACCATTATTCCTTAGGGGGTTCATTCATGACGTCTTTCGCTGTCCAACTCACGTCAATACTAACATTCTTAGGTGCTCTCAGGTATAAATATACCTTCCCTAGCCCCTGTAAACCAGAGGAGACCTCGACTTCAGAGGAGCCCGTTTCCCGGCCTGACGCACTGAGAAGACGCTGCCATTCCCTGCACGCAGAGAGCCCAGCTTCCAGCTTCCAGTGATCTGACTTCCCTTGCGGGGTGTTGGAGTTCGAGTCTGGCAAAGAGATTCCTACCTCTCTCATTCTTCAGGTATGGAGCTGACTAGAACCTAGAGGGACTCTTGGCATACTTGGCATACTAGGCATACTAGACTTAACATACTCTTAGTATACCATAGTAAGGAATACTTCACCTACTTCTTCCCTCTTCCTACACCTAGGTCAGGTTAGGTACATTGGGGTAGAATTAGCTTAGCAACGCATCGTATGAGTACTCGCATTTTTAGTCTGTGTTATTTATGTAACAGCATATGTACTAAAAGATAATGCTATCGCAGTATTATTTATTTCTACTGCTCACCCTGTACATTATTTATCTCGCATACTGTCTTGTGATCGTAACAGCACATTTTACTTACACCAGAAACAAGACTGTTCAATAAATCCTTTATTGAAACGCCCGTCTATTTCTTTCTGTGTAACTTGGAGAAAACTAAGCATGCACGACTGAGCTGAGTGAAATAGTTATCTATTGTTTCCACGACTCTGGGACACGTTCTGATTCTAAAGGGAAACACAGTGGTCATGTTTTGCGGCTGCCAGAAACTACTCCCTTCTTGTTGTCAAGGAGTTTCTAGTGGCCTCTGAGCTAGCTGGCACAAGTAATTAAGTTTAATATACTCGATAGGGACATACTGACCTTAGTCCTATGTCAAACCTATAGGATATATTATTCCAATGCGCAGAGCCTATTAGGGAAATAGGAGCTACACTACATGGCGCCCAACGGTTTGGTAAGGCAGTAATTCAACGTTAGATACTGAGTAACTCAGCCGTGCTTTTCTCTCAAGACCCCTACCCATATACTCCAAAAGACGTCTGGAGTGGGCAGGGTTAAGTATCCACCACGGCTACATAGGGCAGTACCCTATATATTAGCTGTTTGGTTTGCTCAACGTTGAAGGATACAGTGTTCCACAATATTGTGCACCTTATCTTTGTTTCCTTGAAACTTGTTTTACATTTTTCAAAAAACAAAATGAATGAAGACGCCGGAGACGGTGTAGCTGTGGCTGATCCAGCCCAAGCAGCAGTTTTTAACATTACCGGTTTAAATGAAACCGAGGAGGGTG
Source organism: Calotriton arnoldi (assembly GCA_963921515.1). Taxonomy (NCBI): domain Eukaryota; kingdom Metazoa; phylum Chordata; class Amphibia; order Caudata; family Salamandridae; genus Calotriton; species Calotriton arnoldi. The sequence goes on from CAWUFW010000790.1 coordinate 2,139,185, forward strand.
TTATAGACATCCCTCAAAACTTAAGAAGAGCCATCACTCTAAAACTTATAAAACATGGCCTACCACCAAGAGGCGGTAGAGCAGTTTTTGTGATAGAGGCACATGAATCCTTTCAGACAGAGGTATTCTATTCATGGGTAATATTTCCTGAATCCAATTCAGTGACACACATGTTTCACTTCTACAAGGAAGATGAACCAAAAGAGGAATACAGTCCTTTCGAGGATATAGAAATTCCATTAACATACCAGGAGCATCAGCTCTGGTTTAAAGGCGCCCTAAAACATCACAAAAACATTACCAGGCTCGGTCCACTAGGTAGACCAGGAGCAACATGGCCGATTTTAGCCAGCTACACACCTCATCCTGACATTGAAGAGATGTCAGATGAGGAGTTACGTACTCAACTCACAGAGTTAATAAAAATTTACAGACAATTGGTCCAATATGTCATGCGGACTTTTACAGTCCGACCACCATTGACATATCCAAATCCAACTCCCCAACAGGGGAATACACTTAAAATTACACCACAGACTCTATACTCAGTCATGGGTAAAATGCCCACAAAACGTGAGCAAATTCCATTTTGGATAGCTCAAAAAATTACTCAAATCGAAGCAGTATTTCCAAATACTAGCCCGCATGAGAAACACAGAATCCTAACAATCAGTTTACCGATGGGGATCACACCACAACTGGAAGACTGCACCACTTGGGGCTCAGTCTTTGCTGCCATCTATACTAAAACACATGGTATTCCGTCAATTGCGGTAATACCTGATGCCCTAAAACAAATTCAAAACGAATACGGGGCAGAGCCTGCTCTAAATTTAGGTATGAAATTACTGAAAAATTTCGACCAGGTCTCAACAATAATATTATCTAATATTAAAGGGGAGGCAGCAGCAGTGGCGATCCGCCAGAAATTGAGGGAATTCGATGTTACAGAACATCAAACTGAGCTACCCAGAATAATAGAACAATCTTATGCAGAATTAGGCAGAGATAGTTTGGGTGGAAGACCACTGAAACCAAAACTATCTGAAAGTCCTGAGAAGGACTCAATAAAACAAACTCCTACATCTTCTAAAAAGAAGTGGGAGTCTACTAAACAAAAATCAAACGAGAAACGTTCTCAATACCGAGGTAGGTCTCCTCAAAAGGAGCCCTCTGAAAGGAGGTATAACCTCAGGAATAGGGATAATTTGAGAAAGCCTGATAGGTATCAAGATACTGATACACGTTCCTCTCGTCCCTTTCAGATCTCACCACAGACTTCGGAAAGAAGAGGACGATCAGAACATAAAGAAGAACGCGTAAAATCGAAAGACGACAAACACGCTTCAAAAACCAAAGTAAAACCTCAATTCTCCAAAAAGAAGGTAGCAGGTCTGAAGATCAGACATGCCGAGAATACTGAGAACACAACTCAAGAACGGAGAATGGGCTCAGACCATGCTGGACAGTGCAGCAGAAGTCACAATAGTTTGCCAGACCGTGAAGGAACTTCTGGAGATAGTGGTCTTGAATGAGTACATCACAGTAGAGACTGTAGACACCAGGGTTAGTACTCCACAAAAGTTATATGAAATAACACTCCGGATGGAGGGAGACAAACCTAGACAGGTGAAAGCACTTTTTTGGGAAAGACTATCAAGAGGCTATGACATACTTCTAGCAGAAAAGGACTGGCCACCACAATTTGTCAGGGAGTGCCCACACGGCAAGGACATTATTATGCCTGCCTTCTCCAACCATATTCCAATTCATTTAAAATATACATATGCCAGGAAATGGGCAGTGGCCCAGGCCCCAGCATTATATAAAAATCATGTAGGATGGGATGAGGATTCACCTCAACATAAAATACATCTGAAACATGAACCAACTGCACAACGGCAGTACCCTATAAAGCAAGAAGCTAAAAAACAGGTCAGGGAGATCTTAGATCAACTTGAATATCAAGGGGTGATTGAAACATGCACCTCCTCAATGAACAATCCTTTGTTTCCTGTCTCCAAACCAGACAATACATATCGTCTAGTTTTGGATTACAGACACCTAAACACTTGTTCTAAAACTTTTGCAGTGCAAAATGCACATAGCACAGCATTAATGAATAACATTGTGCGTAAAAAATATAAAACAACATTAGACATCTCAAATGGTTTCTTTTGTCAAAACATAGCACCTGAAAGCAGGTACTTAACAGCATTCTCCATAATGGGGACCCAGCGTCACTTTTATCGACTCCCACAAGGGTTCAAAAATAGCCCAGGTTTATTCTCAGCGAGGGTAACGGAGTTACTACAAATTTATGAGAATGAGGCATTGTCCTATGTCGATGACATCTATCTGACGGACGATGACCTGGAAAAACACTTGAACAGGGTGAGCACCATTATACTGGGTTTCGCCTCTGAGGGCTACAAGTTCAACTTTAAAAAGTCCAGAATTGCCCATCTCAATGTCCTATTTCTAGGATATGAGCTTTCAAGTGAAGGCAAGAGCTTGGCAGCTAACTTTTTAGAAAAGTGTGCGCTGCTCCAACCTCCAAAAACGCAAAAAAACTTACAATCCATCCTGGGTTTCTTAAATTTTGGAAGAACATACATTCTAAACTACGCAGAAAGGGTTAAACCTCTCTACGCATTAATCAAACCTGATTTTTCAATCAAAAACTGGACACAGGAACACACAGAAATTTTGCGTTCACTCCAGGCTAACATGTTAGCAACAAATCACTTACAAACACGTGTAAGTCAACGTAATTTGGTGATCCGAATAATTTCGGGTCAATGCGGATTCACATACTTAACCTTCAATGAGGGTGAGAAAATACCAATCGCAAACAAATCCCATTTGTACACACAAGCGGAAATGCGCTTCAGTTCAACTGAAAAATTCTGACAGCAGTTCAAACCGCTGTAGCAAAAGAAAGAGCCTTGGAAACGCATTATTGTCGTAACCCCAGTACCGGCTTTAGAAGCGGTCACAAAAGCGAGCATTCCAAATGCTAAAGCATTACATCCTAGATGGATACAATGGGTTAATTCTCTTGCTGCAACAGATGTTGAATATGTTTTTGATCCAGATTTAAAAACACAAGCATTCCTACAATATGAACAAGATTGTCCTCTGCCTACTGAAATTCTGCCTCTTGATCAGTATGAATTTATAATTTACACTGACGGATCCGCACAACCCGCAATAGGGGGTAAGCAAGCTTACAGTGCAGTGTGTGCAATCGTTAAAGGTCGCATGCGAGATGGCATCTTCAGACCTATGGTCACAAAAACACAATCTCTAGGGGATTGTACAGCTCAGCGAGCTGAACTACAAGCATTCAAACTGGCACTTGAAAGTACAGATCGAGAATTCCCCACACTAATAGTGTGCGATTCCTTTTACTTTGTTCAGTCGTATAATGAATATATACAAAACTGGCTTGAAAATGGTTTCAAAGATGCGAAAGGTGGCACAATAAAGCACAAATTGCTTTGGGAACAATTAGTTCAGTTGAAAAACGAACTACCAAAGGCTCACGTGATCCACACACTGAGTCATCAACGTGATGGCGTTCACGTTGCAGGGAATTCATTGGCTGACGAAGCCGCAAAGGGGGCTGTGCAAACGGCTTCCGTAGCTGCGATCACTCGTTCAAAAACAAAAATAGACGGTGAGATAATGTTGGCTGTCAATGCTTCAAGCAAAGGCAGCAGTGCAGCGTTACCAAAAAGTTTCCACTCAAGTACTCTTATGTAATTGATGCGAACAACGTTCCTTTTGCTCGAATCCCTGGAGTGGGGGATAGGGTAATTCCAAACAAGGAACGCAGATTAGGACTAATCCTAGCAGCACATGAAGGGATAGCTTCTGCCCATGCAGATATTGGTGGCCTGGCATTAGAAAACAAACAAAGAACTATGTTTTAGAATGTGATATATGCCAACAGATGAAAGTCTCCACAGTGAAACGTCCTGCGCAGACACCCCTGTTATTTTCAGATAAACCATTAGCTTGTGTTTACCTTGACCACTGCGGTCCCCTGCAAAGGGACGGTAACTATAAATACATCTTGGTTGCAGTGGATTCATGCTCTAGGTTCCTATGGTTATGGCCTCAGCGCTCGGCTGACGCTCGAACTGTTATAAAAGATTTGCAAGTCTTTATCGGCACATACGCAATAGGCACGCTACATTCTGACCAGGGTCCTGCGTTTAGCTCTAGGGCTTACAAAGAAGCCATGGCCAGTCTGGGCGTTGCATTGCGGTACTCCTCTCCATTCCATCCTGAGGGAAATTCGGTTGTGGAAAGGAAAAACCGGGACATAAAGCAGTCTATAACAGCTAGGGTATTAGGTTCGGGTGATGGGTGGGTCAAACACCTTAGTGGCGTACAGCGCGCAATGAACAATCTGCCAAGAAGTTCTCTAGGGGGGGTCACTCCATATGAGATCCTATTTGGGACAAGAATGTGGGTACCATACCTAGAACACGTAGGCACAGTGGTGGAGAATAAACCATTTGATATCAAAGATCGTTTGGCCGTTTTACAGGACTTAAACAAATTAAGAACGAAACAAAGCTACGTATTCCTACAGTCAACCACCACTGGGGATCAACCGGCTGTCCCAGCAAGGCCTGTCTGGATTCCAAAAGTTGGGGATCTAGTCAGAGAAAAAATTGCGGTCAAGAAGGAATTTGGACCTTCTTACAGACACCCAGTACCTGTCCTAGCAGTTCAAGGAACAAGAACAGTACTTCTGCCGCCCCTTGCTGGAAGAAAGGAGAAAAGATTTGTGTCCATTGACCTCCTCAAACCACAGTATGTGGCCAATACTAAATAGTAGGCCTCGTGGACTCCGACCTAGTAGCAGACACACTCCTCTCGCTACTATCCAAGAGGTTCAGACTGAAAGACTGATAACAATCGAGAATTCAGCTGTAATAGACGGAGGACTATGCAACAACGCTATGGAACTCATCCCTCTTGAACACCAAGTAACAGTTCGTCCAAATACACCTGTCTACACCAACGTAACAAGTGATGAACTGCTTCCAGTGATTTCTACAAATCCTGATGCAATTCCAACAATTGACAGAACTGCTTCTGGCTATTTCATTAACTTTGATACGTTCTCAGAGGATCCGAGTGAACCTGAAACAACGCCAGTGTCATTGAAATTCAAGCAACAAGTACAAGACTTTCTTCATTTTGTGAAAAAGACTTATTTGGTTTCTCCATGGATTGAACTCTGGATTACATCTGGACTTTTTGTTTTCCTGCTCTGGCTAGCTTTGGTGACAACTGTAAGCGTGCTTATAAGTGGCAGATACATCCATGTGAACACTGAAGGAAAAGACGTAAACGTACTTATGAAACCTCATAAATCTTCCCATCGTGAAGCAAGAGACTTGTCATCAGTGAACATCACAGCTGTTCCTATACACGATGGTATAGTGTGGGACAAAACAGATTATGATATCTTCGGCCCGAATGAACAATTGAACATTCCACATTTGTTTAAAATTTCACTAAGTGATCTAATTACGTCCAGTACCTATTCAGATGATTGGGACGTTGAGACTGTGACTGACATTATGTTTGACCTAGAAAAATCTGCTGCATTTTCTAAACATGAATATTTAGAGGGTTCATCAGACTATGAACAAATGTATTGTTTTAATCACTATGGTCATCATTAATTGCATACATCTGCATATACAAGAAATGTGTTTATGTTTAACCAATGGGAACATTGTCCTACACCACCTAAAGGTAGTTCAAAAACATTTGCTAGTAAGTTTCCATATTTTTCAGGATACAATACATCTGAACCAGAAATGTTTTACTATAAAAATGTAAACAGGACAGGACTGAAAATTATGTTAACAAATACAAAACAGATTTATTCTGCATTTTTTAATGCCCAACTGTCTAGACAGGGTTTCGACTTTTGGAAAGACACAATTAACACAAAAACTGTGTGGGGTACTAAAGATTGGCAAGTGCAGGGGATAGAAGCTTTATTTAGAGCCTGCATCATCCCTGAACAAATAATGTTTTTGAATGAAACTATCCAACAAACATCTTGTCTTGGATTAGCCAAGATAAAAGAGATGAACACACCTTCTGTACCAACACCTGCCAGTGAAAATAATACAAAGGCAGTGGTGACAGTTGACAATATACTACAACTCAACAGATCAAATCCTACTTGGAAAAAATGGTTGATCTGGCCCACAGACACGAATAACTGTCAGGAAAGATTCCTGAATAAAACTCAGGGCTTTACTATTCATAGGCCAGACCCAAGATATGTCCAAAGACAACATCCGGGGATAGTAACAACATACAGTGTAGGGAAATTATGCCTCGATTGGCTGCATAAGTCTACACTACAGGATGTGAAACAACACTTAACCTTACTTAAAAAGGACGCAGACCTTAGGGATTTCTTGCTTGGACCAAGAAAACTGTGTCAAAAACGTTTCATACATGCCGGCATTTATGCTGCTTATAATGAAGCTTGGAAGGTATCACAGGTAGAGGCCGCAGAACGAATACGTGAACTTGATCGTATTAATTTAGAGAAAACACTCTCTGTGGTCGACAATGGGTTAACAACTTTGTCCTCCAGAATATATTCACTGGACGGCATTGTATCCTCTGCTATCGACATACTAGAACAAGATTTGGCGATGTTGCAACAGGGCCAATCTCAATTACGTTCTATTATGTTATTAAGCTGGACGCTGCAATCTTTGCGAGCGGGCTATGTGCCTTGGCGTTTCATCAACACAACGGCTCTGTTTGCAGAATACAATCTCACTGATAAACAGATCGAACTGGCACAAAGAGGAGCAAAGTATACAGTGCTGAGCATTGAAAAATTGGAGAAGTTACCATTCACTGTGGCAGAAAAACCAGCCACAGAATGGCTTATTCATGGCAAAATAACATTACCTGTGAGTACTTTTCAGTTTCAGTATTGCCTCAGACAAATGCAAGCAGGCAAATATGAAAGGTTGGGTAAGGAATACATTAAGACATCGTGGGATTTACCGTATACATATAGATGTTGGAGTGGGGATCGTGAAGTGTTTTTGAGCGGTTCAAACTGTAAACTTGCACTGAGTGGTTCACTTATATGTCAAGACATTTCCTTGCACGGGGCTTGTAATGGTTCAGTGGAAAATCTGTCTTGCCATCAGCAGGGTACTCCAGCTGCTGTGATTAATCCAACGTTTGGACAACTTTCTAATGGGAGTTACCTCATGTTGAATGATCAGAGCTGCTGCGGAATGCTGCCAGGCATCCCATATCTAGTAACAGTCAACTCCAGGGTCACTTGCTGTATGCAAGTATTGTTTCCCCCAATAGACACAGTCAGGGAGTCGCCTCTATGGCCTTCGCTGAACGTCTCTTTTATAAGATTTGATACTCTAAGCAGAATGAAAGCCATGCTTTTACAGCAAACAGTGCCTTTGACCTCGGCCAAAGAAACCTATGATCTACAAGTAGCAAGGACTTCGGCTGAGATACAGACTTTAATACGTACAAACTGCCCTATACATTTCGTGGAAATGATATCACGTATCTTTAACATGTCTGGTCCAACCGGAATTGTACATGTATTTAAGAGCATCTGCTCAGGTCTGTTAGCACCTTTCCAGGCAATACTCGGAATCATCCCGAACTTTGCACATTCGGTGTTTGGTGGCATACCATTAATTCTAGCACTTGTTGCCGGAATTCTATTTCTCTTCCTGCTATTGCGCAATGGCCAGCCTATTCGCAGACATCACTCCGAGCGAACTGGAGAAAGCTCTCCTTGAACGAAAGTGCTGTGAGCAAATAGTAAAGCTTTTGGGCATGACTCGTCTACGGGACCTTAATACAACCTGGTTCCTGTCATTCAGACCAATCTGGCAAGATTGCATCTTACCTGTTCTACGATGCCTGCTATGCGGTGAAGAATGCATGTTGGACACCTGTCTAACATTTCCATCAGCAACGCCAACGGATGTCGATACTCTGCTGGACCCGATAACGGCCCATGCTCTGTGTTGTCCCCAGAGGCTTCATATCCTGCTGTCAGCATTCATTGAGATCTCACAGACTACGAGTTTTCTCCTTGTCTGGCGGGCGGTGCTTAGGCAGTCACAGGCGGTGAGCCTTAGAAAGGCACCACAATGGGAACGCCAAAGCAAGTTCCTGTGAAGCATGGACTGTTAAGTCCATGCCGTGCAGGAAATGGGCATGCATGCAGACAGGGGGGCACACCATGTGCCTCCCTGCATGTATCCCCATGGCCCTGAGGCACCAGGGGGCCTTGTAGGGCCCCCTTAGTTTCCTCACCACCACAGTTTTCATGGCGGGCTCATTGCCATGAAAACTGTGTTGGTGAGAAAACTCATAATATGCTTGGAAGTGCAGCAGCTGCACCGCCAGCATAATATGGCCTCTGACCGCTGCATCACCACCACCACAGGATCAAGGCTAACAGCGGTAGCAGCGGTCCTGTGGCGGTCCCACCGCTGTACTTGTAATACGGCGGGTGGACCGCCAGTCTGGGGGTTCAGTGGTCCAACTGTCCGCGGAACTTCTAATCGGGCCCAGCGACATCTTAAGGATTTTGGGGGCCCTGGGTCCAACGTATTTTGGGGGGCCTGTTCAGAATAGCTTTGAATTTAAGATCCAATTTCAGCTTTTTCATACGCTCTTTGGCCAGGTGACCGACACTGCACAGGCACACTGGTCCCAATTCTAAATGTAAATGTGTTTCTATATAATAGTCAGGGACTGTGATGTGTTTTTTCAATATTGTAATATAGCAGCAACTCACAAATAATATTGATAATAATGTCTGCAACCGACTGCCATTTCTCATATGAAAGGTCCTGTTTTGATCTAAAAGGAAAATTTTTATGGATGTTGCATGGTGCTGAAAAACAAACACCATTTCTCTGCAACATGTCTGCAATAGACTTCCACACATCAATCATATTAAAAATAAATCAAAGGAGAATGGTATTTAAAACAATCTATGTTTTAGAATCATTCAAGGTCATCAGGGCAGGACTGTGTGGAGAGCAGAGCTGGCTCTATCAGGGGGCCCCTGGGCCAGAGCCCACTTTGTCCATGCCTTAAAAAGTCTCTGATCGGGCCCTATGTTTCAATGGAATTTCTTACCTACAAGGCCCTACATCCTAAATCATCCTCGTACCTCCCAGATCTACTCACTATCTCAGGTTGTGGCTTTTATATTGGCCTTCTTTGGTCATTCTGTATGACACACTGTGATACAGATCGCAAGATCTACACCTTTACAAGATATTTATTTCGATCCTTCTTAATTTTCCCTTACACTAACAATGAAAACACTGATCTAGTAAGATAAGCATTTGTGCCGGAACCAATTGCAAAAATGATCTTCATTAAGTAGAATTTCATGTCCAAAAACTGCTTTCCGACAATTCTGTTACCTCACCTTAACTCCTCTCTGTGGTGGGGAAGAGTTATTTAAGAAAAATGCTATTGAGAGATGCAATGAATGCCCGACAAGAAGCTGCCAGTAAACAATGGATCTGATACAGTCTGTGCTACAGAATAGATACAGAAAACATCCATCGCCTGAACTCCTTCAAACATGAACAAACAGAAAATTTGAACTGAACACTATTTTCTCAACTGCAGAGGAGAAAGCCTTTCTCTGTATCAAAGGCAATGGCTACAAAAATCTAGAGAAAGTGCAGAGACTGTTGGCCCTGCAGTTGAAACCGCGTGAGGCAAGGTAGACTATTCTTGCAATTCTTGACTCTGGTGGACACCTACTGATCCATCCAATGGACATAACAAAAGAGATAGCCTCTTTCTATGCAAAACTGTACACTTCCAGTGCACCCATGGATACCACCCAGGAAGATGCATTCATGACTCGATTGGCCATCCACACACTGCCCCAACATCTAACTGAGGAACTGACCAGGAGATATCAACTGAAAAGATTGCAGAAGTCATTACGCTGATGGCGACAAACAAGACCCCGGGGAAGGACAGCTTCTCCCTTGAACTTTATAAGGCTACTAGTTCCTTAATGGTTGACCTCCTGGAGAAAATGTTTCTGCAAGCTGCAGAAACATGGAATTTAGTAGAGGCCATCATTCTCTGATACACAAGCCAGGGAGAGATGAACAGTCCTTGTTCTAGTTATAGGCTTATCTCCCTCCTTAACTGTGATGCAAATATTTATCTGATAGGAAGCAAATGAGTTTCGCACCTAATCTCTCCTGACAGAATCGTATGCAAACATTACTACATTTATTCTGGCAAAATAAACATGACGCTGATGATAACATGGTCCTCTCCGTTGACAATGAGAAAGCTTTTGACCGAGGAGAGTGGGGCTAAATGTTTCACATCCTTGAGCGACTTGGCCTTGAACATAAGTTTGTACGCCTCATAATTAACAGAGGGACCAGGCAAGGGTGTCCTCTTTCACCATTACGCTTCATACTAGCGCTGGAACCCTTAGCAATAGCCATTAAAGAATGAATCTATTTCAAGGGGGTGTATACACTAGAAGAAGCACTAAAATTAATTCTCTATGCGGAAAATTTTATTGAAGTTGCCCAATCAAGATACATCCATACTGGCCAGCATTGAGATCATTAATAAAGTTTCGGGTTTTACAGGATATAAAATATATTGGACTAAAAGTGAGGCTATACCAATGACACCAACCACCACTGAGCAGGCCCTGACCAGCCTACTCTTTCAATGAATACCATGCAAGCTGAAATATTTAGGAATCCTCATTAGTAAGCACTTCCGCACCATGGTAACTGACAAAATACAAAAGGTCCTGGAACAGATGACTATCGAATTCTGAAAATGGAAAAGCTGCAACTGTCACTATGGGGTAGAGTTCAGACAGTAAAGATGGTGGTAGAACCTCAATGAAATTATGTTTTAAGTATGCTACCGCTTAGAATATGTGTTCCTACTCTGAAACTCATAGATCACTCGATGAGGAAATACTTCTAGGGCCCAACAGCACCAAGACCTTCAGCAACAAGACATCAGGCAGCTACCACAGCAGGTGGACTGAGTATGCCTCATATGTGAACTTACTTTAGGGCCACTACCTCTCTGAACTGGTACACCACTTTGTTCAAACTTTGAAAGGCAGGATTGGGCCCTGATTGAATGTTAGCTACAAAAGGGCACAACCGGCTGCCACATCCTTTATTAGGATACTGACTTGCTGATGGATAAGATCATCCTATAATGAAAGAAACACTACAGGTATGGTCTGAGATGAACAGAAGCTTAGGTGATAGGGGATTCCTCCATTCATAAGCCCCTATATGAAACAATACAGCCATCATGATTGACAGAAGGTCATTTCTGTGGAAAGATTGCTCCCAAAAGGATTCCAATCTATTGCCCAAGTATACTCAGATAGTAAAGAACAAGTATTTGCAGCTAGGGGCTTCTTACTGCACCACTTGTAGTATCCACTATGCTTATTGCTCACCTATATAGACCATCTATCAGATGGCCCAACATTAAGGACATTTATTCACATTAGAGAGGCAACATAAACAGAGAGTATCGAAAAAGAAGTGCAGAAACAAACAGTAAATGCACAGCAATATTCAGGCAATTTTCCTTTTATCCTTTATATTCTTCTATTCTACCTCTTCTTCAGTGTAAACAACAATGCAGTCAATGCGTTTCGCCCAATCACAGGCTTTATCAGGGCTGCAAAATGCAATAAATGTAACTTCAATATTTCTATTGTATTAAAACATGCTGCATAATACTTATCCAAATTGCAGCGTTTTACGAATAAAGATGTGTTTCATTCACTAATTAAACAGCTGAAGTCCAAAACTTGAAACATAAGGTTGCCAGATTTATACAAATGTATAGGAAGCTCACAATCCACAAAAACAGGCTGATCATAAAGGACAGCTTTGTTGGCAGATAGATCAAAGAAACGTTTGAACAAATCATAATCACAAATGCAAGTAAACCATAAGATACAGAATAACACTTCTTTTGAAGCTGTGCGCACAAAACTACAAATCACAACAATACACAGAGACACACACCTTCATGAACATACAATCAAATGACAAACTGAAAAAGAAAAAGAAACATAGGGAAAGAATTAGACAAAAGAGAAAAGATATCAGTTACCCAACATATAGTACCAAAGCCCAACTCAATTCCAAAAGGAGTTTGACAAAAAAAAAAAAGGCCTCACAAGATACTTATCCATATTCTTCTCGTAAGTCAGTTCAAGTAATGTCTCAAAAACTGGACTATAATCATGAAAATCCGTGAGTGCAGCAACTTTCCGATGCACACTAAAATATCAAATTGATAACCAAAGATGTATTACCACTAAAGATCAAAGCCAAAACTTGATAAATGAAAAGCAAAAAGCAATATGTGGATAAAACAAGAAAATCCATGAGAACCGCAGAAAAACCATACCAAATGGACGTGGAAGTACCCAAAACCAAAAATAAGGGCAATAGCAGGAAACAAGTGAAGCCACCGTGTTGACCAGTGATATGAAAAGTTCACCATCTCCACATGTGATCAGATTGTGTAACAGATTGAAAAGGTTTAAGAAAAAGAAGAAAAATTAAACCATGCATAATTATTAATGCTCATTCTAGTGCATAAAATACCTTAGTACCTTGCTCAGGGAAAAGATTTCGGAATGTTATTATAGCAGAAGCGAAATTCACAATATTGGTACTAGGTATGTCAGAATGAGTACTCCAGTCATCCAGGCTAAAAACAAAAGCAATAACACAAGTAAATACAAAAACAAACAGGAGAGACTCCTGCATCTTGAAACAAATGAATCACTAGTGTTCCTCAACAAAACCAAATTGTAATGATAACACGAATAGTTGTCCTCATAACAAAATAGTTCCCATCATGCATCTTCTACCCCTGGCATATAAGCTTTCACGCTCAATTTAGAACAGTGATCACACCTTGACAGAATTGCATTGCCACATTTAAACTGGAGCAGCAATCGCACCTTAACAGAATTATGTCGAAACCTCAAGTACTACTAACGTTGACACAGGGTAGTTCAATTTATACACCTCTGTTCCGCGCAACACCCATTATCCACACAATGTGCATCACCCACCAGTTTGTTCAAAACCGAACAAGTCAATTCTGGCAATGAAGAGATAAAGAGTGTTTCTGGATACTACCCTGCCAGTTGAACAGCACATTTTAAAATCAAAACGAAACCAGCCATTACTGTAAAGCACAATTTGAATTATAATAACATGTCAGCTCCAAACTTGCATATACCTGACAAAAAGGTGCCCCAGTTATGGCATGCGCAAACAAACAAATAACAATAAAGTGCTCCTATAAATCTGCGAACCTCGTAATTAAACATACCTGTGTTCCGCCATTCTGAGTGCATCCAGAGTCAGTATGGAAGATCATGGTCAATCCGAGCATTAGTCCGTCAGGATGCAAGGGATGCAAGGACTTTCCTGATGCTCCCCTTTGGGCCACGTTGTGAGTCACTCCCACAAGGCCCAATTACAATCAACCCGTTTTGTCCATGCAGGGCATTCCATGAAGTCAGCAACATGGAAGAAGGACAAGGCCAGTCAGCAGCAAAAAAGAACTAGGCAGTGTGTGGCGATGACAGGAGGCAGAGTCACTAGACGATGTGCATCGCCCAGCGGAGACCCAAATGTGGAGAGCCAAAGGGGCCATCACGGAGGAGAATGCGGAGCCTGAGGGAAGCTACGCTGTCGGCAAGGACCTGGAGCACCTCCTACCACAATGAGACCCTGAGCCGGAGAGCAGCAGTCTACACCAGGAGGACCGCCGACAGGATTTATGGCCCAACCACGGCCCCGGAGGAGCGTGGCTAACTCAGATGCGTACATAGCTGCCAAGGTTTCAGATTGCAATGTGTGACATTTTCATAATTTCAGTGTAATTATGAGTGACATTTCAATGTCTATGAGTGACACTTTCTCACAAGCAAAATCAAGCAATGAAGACCAGGAAAACATATAACTATCAAGAATTGCACCCATTTGAGCAACAAGGCACTCTAAGAAGATGTTACAACTGCTGGAAAGCACCAGAAATTGAAGCACCAAGTGCCCTTCTAAGCTGATTGTTAAACAAAACGAGGACTCGGATCTGCACCACTCTCATTGAGAGTGTGCACCGCGCCACTGCACACAAAAGAACGTTTCTGTAGATTTCAGCAAAGTCAATTATTGTAGTAGGGTCAGATTATCTGTTGAGAAACCGGCGCAGTGTGCCTGCCACTTTCTCACCTCAAGCATAGAAAATAACATAATAACTGCTATTGTGGGGGCGGGGAGAGAAGGAGGCGGATGAGGACTGTTTTAAAGATTTGATGTCCTCACTTGAAAGCACCCATCATCGTTCGCTGGGGCACTGAATGTAGACTTCACTACCGAAATCTTGAGCAGGTGTTCCGCTTTAATTTCTTCCGCTCTGACAAACGTAAAATAAAAAGTAGTACCTTTCTTGATACTCGGCTGCTATAAATCTAATGAGCAAAGGGACATCACTTTTATTAAGAGCACCGATTGTTTAACGATGTCAGAGTTTATAAGTGATGTTTAATTTTACACTTACTTCTATTTGAGGCAGGCGACGAGCGGAGACGGTCCGGCGGCAATAGGCGCCTCCCCCCCGGGCTGGTACACACTGTCACAGCTACAAGCAGCAGCCCGGCCCGAGTCGGTTAACCCCTAGGCCGTGGGACCACGATTATACCACTATGCACAGAGCACCTAGCGGGCCGAAAGTGGTGAGCAGCAGGGTCAGGACGGCGAGTCAGCAGCCACTAACGCTGGTAGGGCCAGGTGAGCTTCAGAGAGGCCGAGGCACGCCTGCGGTGGTCCGAGCGGCGGGGTACTCCTCACCTCAGCTGAGCCGGACCTTTTGTAATAATCATCCGATCCTGCTTCTGCCTCTGCCATGACTGTGCGGCCCGTCCAGTGAAAGCCGGTGTTTGCGCGCATGATCGAGGAGGCACCAAAAGAATTATTGCCAGCCATGCCAAGTATCACGCATCAGGTGTGATACTAACGTATTTTTGTGCGGTGGTCCGCATTACCGCACTAAAATGCAAGGTCACGCATTTGTAGCGCCTCCTTGACACCACCGCCGGTGCAAAGAAGTCAACGCCCTGGACAAACACATTGAGCACGCAGCGCGGATCGCATGCTTCTCTGGCAGACTTTGCGATTGCAGTAGTGTGCAAAGTCTATTGCTTAATGGCAGGTCAGGAGTATGCGCCGACCTGGTGGCTCATTGCTGCGGCATTCATTATTAGCACAGCTGCTGCGTGCCGGCCGGGGGTACGGCATTCACGTGACATGGTGAGGTCACGTGATTGCAACAAACAGTGTATCCATAACTGTCTCTGGGCACGCAGGCAGGGCAAGCAGTAGTTACGTTTTATTAGTTTGCCGCTGCCCGCCACTCCGCAATAATTCTTTTGGTGCCCCCTTGATCATGCGTGCAAACACCGGCTTTCACTGGATGGGCCGCACAGTCATGGCAGAGGCAGAAGCAGGATCGGATGATTATTACAAAAGGTCCAGCTCAGCTGAGGTGAGGAGTACCCCGCCGCTCGGACCACCACAGGCGTGCCTCGGCCTCTCTGAAGCTCACCCGGCCCTACCAGTGCTAGTGGCTGCTGACTCGCCGCCCTGACCCTGCTGCTCGCCACTTTCGGCCCGCTAGGTGCTCTGTGCGTAGTGGTATAATCGTGGTCCCGCGGCCTAGGGGTTAACCGACTCGGGCCGGGCTGCTGCTAGTAGCTGTGACAGTGTGTATCAGCCCGGGGGAGAGGCGCCTGTTGCCGCCGGACCGTTTCCGCTCGTTGCCTGCCTCAAATAGAAGTAAGTGTAAAATTAAACATCATTTATAACCTCTGACATCGTTAAACAATCGGTGCTCTTAATAAAGTGATGTCCCTTGCTCATTAGATTTATAGCAGCCAAGTATCAAGAAGGTAATGCTTTTATTTTACGTTTGTCAGAGCGGAAGAAATTAAGCGGAACACCTGCTCAAAATTTCAGTAGTGGAGTCTACATTCAGTGCCCCAGCGAGCGATGATGGGTGCTTCAAGTGAGGAAATCAAATCTTTAAAACAGTCCTCATCCGCCTCCTTCTCTCCCGTCCTACAATAGCAGTCATTATGTTATTTTCTATGCTTGAGGTGAGAAGTGGCAGGCACACAGCGCCGGTTTCTCAACAGATAATCTGACCTACTACAATAATTGACTTTGCTGAAATCTACAGAAACGTTCTTTTGTGTGCAGTGGCGCGGTGCACACTCTCAATGAGAGTGGTGCAGATCCGAGTCCTCGTTTTGTTTAACAATCAGCTTAGAAGGGCACTTGGTGCTTCAGTTTCTGGTGCTTTCCAGCAGTTGTAACATCTTCTTAGAGTGCCTTGTTGCTCAAATGGGTGCAATTCTTGATATTTATATGTTTTCCTGGTCTTCATTGCTTGATTTTGCTTGCGAGAAAGTGTCACTCATAGTCATTGAAATGTCACTCATAATTACACTGAAATTATGAAAATGGCACACATTGCATTCTGAAACCTTGGCAGCTATGTATTGCGGCGTGGCAGGCAGCGGCAAACTAATAAAACGTAACTACTGCTTGCCATGCCTGCGTGCCCAGAGACAGTTATGGATACACTGTGTGTTGCAATCACGTGACCTCACCACATAGCTGCCAAGGTTTCAGATTGCAATGTGTGACATTTTCATAATTTCAGTGTAATTATGAGTGACATTTCAATGACTATGAGTGACACTTTCTCGCAAGCAAAATCAAGCAATGAAGACCAGGAAAACATATAACTATCAAGAATTGCACCCATTTGAGCAACAAGGCACTCTAAGAAGATGTTACAACTGCTGGAAAGCACCAGAAATTGAAGCACCGAGTGCCCTTCTAAGCTGATTGTTAAACAAAACGAGGACTCGGATCTGCACCACTCTCATTGAGAGTGTGCACCGCGCCACTGCAAACAAAAGAACGTTTCTGTAGATTTCAGCAAAGTCAATTATTGTAGTACGGTCAGATTATCTGTTGAGAAACCGGCGCAGTGTGCCTGCCACTTTCTCACCTCAAGCATAGAAAATAACATAATGACTGCTATTGTGGGGGCGGGGAGAGAAGGAGGCGGATGAGGACTGTTTTAAAGATTTGATGTCCTCACTTGAAAGCACCCATCATCGTTCGCTGGGGCACTGAATGTAGACTCCACTACCGAAATTTTGAGCAGGTGTTCTGCTTTAATTTCTTCTGCTCTGACAAACGTAAAATAAAAAGCATTACCTTTCTTGATACTCGGCTGCTATAAATCTAATGAACAAAGGGACATCACTTTTATTAAGAGCACCGATTGTTTAACGATGTCAGAGATTATAAGTGATGTTTAATTTTACACTTACTTCTATTTGAGGCAGGCGACGAGCGGAGATGGACCGGCGGCAACAGGCGCCTCCCCCCAGGGCTGGTACACACTGTCACAGCTACAAGCAGCAGCCTGGCCCCGAGTCGGTTAACCTCTAGGACGCGGGACCACGATTATACCACTATGCACAGAGCACCTAGCGGGCCGAAAGTGGCGAGCAGCAGGGTCAGGGCGGCGAGTCAGCAGCCACTAATGCTGGTAGGGCCGGGTGAGCTTCAGAGAGGCCGAGGCATGCCTGCGGTGGTCCGAGTGGCGGGGTACTCCTCACCTCAGCTGAGCTGGACCTTTTGTAATAATCATCCGATCCTGCCTCTGCCATGACTGTGCGGCCCATCCAGGGAAAGCAGGTGTTTGCGCGCATGATCGAGGAGGCACACAAAGAATTATTGCGGCGTGGCGGGCAGCGGCAAACTAATAAAACGTAATTACTGCTTGCCCTGTCTGCGCGCTCAGAGACAGTTATGGATACACTGTTTGTTGCAATCACGTGACCTCACCATGTCACATGAATGCCGTACCCCCAGCCGGCACGCAGCAGCTGTGCTAATAATAAATGCTGCAGCAATGAGCCACCAGGTCGGCGCATACTCCTGACCTGCCATTCAGCAATAGACTTTGCACACTACTGCAATCGCAAAGTCTGCCAGAGAAGCATGCGATCCGCGCTGCGTGCTCAATGTGTTTGGCCAGGATGTCGACTTCCTTGCACCGGCGGTGGTGTCAAGGAGGCGCTACAAATGCGTGACCTTGCATTTTAGTGCGGTAATGCGGACCACCGCACAAAAATGTGTTAGTATCACGCCTGATGCGTGATACCTGGCAGGGCTGTGCGTAAGTACTTGTAGTTTCGTGCTGGGAGGTGGGAAGGGGCTATGGGGAAGATGTGATAGGGGTTGCGATAATGGATGACACTACGGGGGTTCTCTGCTAATACTACAACTGAAAGACAAGAACATGCAGAGACTTAGGAGTGTTCTCAATGATTTCCTTTCTTGTTGTTTGTTTGTTTGACTCACAGTTTACCTCAGGTCGATGTTATATTTCTTTTTAAGCTCAAAGTCCTTCTGAGGGACATATACTTGGAGTGACCTATCCTTTGCACGAACCGGGTGACCTTAGGACAAGGTCTGGTGATGGGCGCCCACTAAACCTACACTATCCTTCTTGATTTAGAGATATGGGGAAAACAAGCACTTACCTGTGTCTCTCCTTCTCTCCAAGGATGTCGGCGGGCCCCTACCTGTGAAGACCATATAAGAAGGACAGAGAAAGAAACTAGTGGAAGACTTTTCAGGATAATTCCTCATACAATACTCACGCTAAAATAAAAATAGGGAAGACTAAATAAGAGGTCTTTTAGTCTTCAGTCATACGCCAAGTGACTGAAGACTAAGAAAGATTTCTTTCTCGGTTTAAATTTCCACAAGACCTCTACCCTCTAAAAAAAGACTAGACCGGTGTGTATGGTGTCCGTGCATACACGTATTGACATGGGGACCAATGACAGCTACAAATTAGCATGACTCACAAACAACATAAAGAAAGGAGGAACCACCTGAAAAAGAAAAATTGCACTGTGTCCTACATTTTAAAGGAAAACATTCCAGATCCACATGCATGGAAAAAATATATAAAAATTATGTTACGATATGTAAACAACGTAGTACCGTACATACTACCCCAAAATGGAAAACACAGAATATGAAATACCCAAAAACTTAGGGCCACATGTTTCAACCTATTTTGCATTCGCAAACGGTGCAAATAGCTAAATTTGACCGTTTGCGAATGCAAAATAGCCTTTCAAGATGTATGAAATGCTTTTGGCCAGTGCATTTCAGGTAATCGCAATTTTTTCCAATTACCTAAAATTGCGACTACAAATAGGGAATCGCAATTTGCGATTCTCTAATCACATGTACCAAGCATTTTCTAAATGCAAACTGGGCATTTGGGAAATGCTATTACCATCGACTCCAAGTCAATGGTAACCATGTGCAATTTTTGAAAGTGCACAAAAAAATAATTTTTCAAAGTGCCATGTAGCACACACATGCCCCAGGGCATGTGTGCAGTTTAAATGAGCACATTTTTCTTTTGGGGTGCTTCAGGTGGGCCTTAGGCCCTTGGGCACCCTTGATTTTGCATTACCTAATTTGCGATTACCAATTAAGTGATTGGAAATTAGGTAATGTAAAATCATTCGCACCTAAGAAACAAATGGAGTAGTATTACATAACAGCGATTACCTAATTGTGATTGCAACACTGTAGGAATCGCTATTAAGTAATCGCTATTTTCTTACATACCATTTTGCATTCCTTAAATAGTGATTACCTATAATTCGCTTTTTAGGGAATGCAAAATGGATTTTTTTGATGCATATGGCTGATAGTTCCTCATATGTATACCATATTAATAGGCTCTTCAGTTTGCAAACTTGTATAAGAAATAGATGTTAACCCACCGATTTTCAAACGCTCACATATATTAACCATATGCCACATTAATGAACTGTTCAGTTTATAAACTTACATAAAAAACAGACGCAAGCCCACCTTAACAAAAATAAATATAAAATAAAACAAAATCACATATTAGAAGCAAGGAGCACCCACCTCTGAAGGAAGGTCAAAAATGTGGCCACCATCCAGACCAGAAAAATTCTAAGAACACCAAATTTAAGAGTAGAAAGGAACCAGATTTTTTTTTAATCCATATACCCACCAAAGATTCACCAAAATAAAAAAAACATTATAACCCATAGTCTCTAGATAAATAAGTAACAAACGGCCACAATTCGTACTGCATAGCCTTCAAACGTACGTGCTCCCAAAAAAGCAAGAATAAACTCACCTCGACCAAACAGCTCAGATGTACACATATCAATTCGTCTGAATATTCAAAACGAGGTGCCTCAACATACCCATTAAACTTAGACAGTAGCTCAGCTCTAAAGTACTTCCTACAACAATATAGATATCAACAATACAACCACTCAAAAGGGGGCAAGTTGAAAGTCACAAAAAACATGAGTTTTCTAACCCTAGCTCAAGTTCAAACAATTTACACAAAATTGCAGTGAGCTTGTCACAGTCCACTAACACAATAGTAAAGAGAAGAAAGGACTGTAAAAACAAGAAGGAAAAGGAAGAAAAAGAAAAGATGTAATGTATATGGCAAAAAATAAAGACCAACTCGACCACAGACATGGTTACAACCAGAAACATCCTACAAAAATGATGTAGTTCATTCTCAGAATCCATTCCATTGCCTATAGATCTCAGCCTACATATCCATTTGGCTTCCAAATGCCGGAAACAAAGCTCCTCCCCTTTGGTCATGCAAGGCCAAGTCCACTCCCTGAAATCTGAAATTGGCTTTGTTGACATCTCTGAGACAGTTATGTGATACCAAGAGGTAGGTAGTATCAAGAGTAAGACAAGCTCTGCTGTGTTCTTGGATTTGAGACCAAAGTTGGGGTGCTGTGCTCCCTAACTAGATTTTTTACAGACACAAATGATTACTTATACCACACAACAGGTTTGACAATTATAAAATGCCTGATGGTATACTTGACTGGAGTGTTAAAGCTAAATTCCTTTGTTTTTTTCAAACCCAAATGGCAAATATTTCAGTAACCACATATGTGAAACCCGAAGGGTCAATTTAACAGGAAGCAATATTTCCCATTCTGGGTAATGTGTAACTCGGGCACAATATTTCTCTGATAGTCTTGCTTCGTCTATATGCAGCGTGCCATCTGTCTAGTCTATAGCCCCTCCTAAGAGCTGGTACATATTAACCATCTCTATGGTTCTCATTTCATCACCCGTCAGAGCATAAAAGACTAAGTGGACTTTCCAAGATTTCAATGTATAGCCTGCAGACCACTCACAGACCTCTACAAAGCATGCAGTAGCACAGTGAGTTATCTCACCAGCAATAAGTGTACACATTACAACTGTACAGGTTGCCTCATGGATTGTATTACCATATGTTCTAATTTCATCCTACCTGTCAAAACACAGTACCGACCCCTGAATTGGCTGAAAAAACTACAACCCCACACATCTACCTCTACGTGGCTAATACAATTACAAGGAAGAAGCCCGAGGTAGCAAAAAGGAACCATCTACCTTAGTCATCAAGTCAACAGCATCGAAGCACTTTCATCCCTCTGCAGGAAACCACACTTACCTATGAGGGGTAAAGGCCTCGACCTACTGTGCACCCAGGAGGCCATATCTTAGCAATGCTAATTTCATCAGCTTTCCTTCTCATGGTGCAGGCTTTCCACACATCTGCAGGTGCAAGTCATTCCACCCCCCCCCCTCTTACAGCGGAGTCTGAGCATTATGGCCGATGCCCGGTGGAGCTGCCAGACAGCTATAGAGGAGATCGGCCCTGGTTCATCCCCTTGACCGTCACCTACCCAGCCGGACATTGGGCACAGTTTCTCCCCGTTCTCCCTGTTTTTGTCTCCTTCCTCCCCCTCCCTTTAACAGCGGAGTCCGAGCATTATGGCTGACGCCCGGTGGAGCTGCCAGACAGCTGTAGAGGAGACTGGCCCTGGTTCTTCCCCTTGGCCATCACCTACCCAGCCGGACATTGGACACAGTTTCTCCCTGTCTCCCTGTTTTGTCTCCTTCCTCCCCCTCCTCTGACGAATTTACCTTAACACTGCTTTTTTATCCTATGTTTGATTATGCTTTGTAACAAATGTAACTTGTAACCTGTAATTCACTGATCCTCATGTAAAGCGCTCTGATACCTACGGGTCTAGCCAGCGCTATATAAAACTCAAGAAAATAAAAAAAAATAAAAAAAATACTTAGAAGACTGTGGAACCAAAATATGAAAAGGACATGCCGCTATTCCACACTCAGCCAAGGGCATCCGAACATCTGACCACTGGTCAACTCTGACTGGTTCCACATGGTTGTTAAATATCATAAGTGCTCGTAATGGAAAGGTGTGCAGCCTTCCATCCTATGGCTTGGACGTCAATTAGGGGTCACCAGGGGTCGCAGCTGCGACTCCTAGCTTGCCCCTTGCGACCCCTGGCACTGCATTTGCTGCCCCTAGCCCCAGAGGTAGAAAAATCGGTGCTAGGAACACAGGGCAGCTCATACTTATGGACATCGGTTGCTTTTGTCTTTTTATTTATTACACTAATAGTGAATAATCATGTATTATTCACTATTAGTGTGATAAAAATGGAGTATAATTAGCTGGAAGATGATCCTCCCTCGCAGCAAAGTTAAGTATAAAATGCCTTTAAATGTATGTTGTGTGCATGTGTGCTGGTGAGAGTGTATTTATGTCAGAGAACTTGTGTATGTGTGATTGTGTGCGTTTGTGTAAGCATGTGTGTGTGAGTAAACGTAAAAGTCAAACGGCGTGCGACGTCACTACCGCTACCCCTGGCCTTTTGGTGAATTAACGTTCATGCCTATGGGGCACTGTATAAAGTACAAGTATGAAAAAAATGAATACAGTGAGGTGCAAAGACACTGGATAAACATGGAATGTGCTTCGTATGTCTGATGAACTCCATCGTAGGCAGGAAACATGAGATAAATAATGCAGTCCACTGCCTATAAGATATTTGACAAAATAAGCAAACACAATAAGATAATGGACGGAGCACTGAAACTTTTCAGACACTCATTCCCAGTCACAGATCTGGGTTGAATCCATCATCGTTCTTTAGCTCACGTCTGGGCATACCCTGCCAACTTCGGGCGAACAAAGCAAACACAAAGAGATGATGGAGGGAGCACTGAAACCTTTCAGACACTCACCCCCAGATCTGAGTTGAATCCATCTTCGTTCTTTAGCTCACTTCGCCACCCCAGTTGAGACCCAGCCATATGCCAATCAGTCTTGACCCTGTTCCTCATAGGAACAATCCAGCCCGAACTGCCAAGCCAGGTCTTCCCTAGACAGGGAACAAGCATCCTGGGACCGGTTTTGGGGTAACACCCCTCATCAGCCATGCTAGCTTGAATCTAGTGGCAAAGTGAGCAAGGGACTCACGTCTGGGCATACCCTGCCAACTTAGGGCGAACAAGCAAACACATTAAGATGATTGACAGAGCGCTGATACTTGTTAGACACTCACCCCCAGTCACTATTAGACAAAACAGCCTGCATGCATACAAGGGCAACTAAGATGCTATACAACAGACACCAGGACACCTTGCACAAGACCCTTGCAGCTGCAGCACATCCAAGGGTTACTAGAACAGAAATTACTAGAGTTGCTAAATTACCAACATAGTTACAAGAAACAAATCCTGCAAGGACACACACACAAGGAATGCACAAATATGCATTCTTTTGGCCACCAGGCAACACACACAATAGCCCACCGACCTTAAAACCACCTTGTTAGTGGTTTGATTATCAGGAAGCCACCATAGCAGTGAGGGCCATAAACCAGACCTTTTCCCCTGAAGGCATCAATAGGACTCTGCAGTGACCTTTGCAGAACTCCAGTGACATTTGTACACGTCACTTGCAACCACAACCTAAATCTCACCATCCAAACATCTGAAAAGTGCCCACAGGTGGGGCAGGCAGGTGCTCTGTGCCCAAATTGATGCACTTAGTTGCAAGCGTACCACAAAACACTATTTGTAGAACTATACATAGCATGTACCTGGATACCCTCTAAGGGATATCAAATTCACACGAGAGAAGGGTTGTAAGCACTGCACCCTTCTCAGCTTCTGATTCTGCATTGCCTGCTTCACATCCGTATTGTCACTGGAAAAGTGAAAATCATACCAGCTGATATCAGATCCTACAGCACCTACTGCCAAAACCCCCATTTACCATTCCACCCTCACGCACTGCACCAACTGCTTGCAATCATGCCCTCAGCATCCCAGGTTTCCTGAGCCAGCACATACTACAACAGACAACCCCCTTGAAGCACTCCTCGGATATTTACTTCTAGAAGTTCACATGTGCGAGAACCTCAGGCCTGAATGAACATATGTTACCGCTTTGTTGATTGAGCCTCGTGACACGAGTGGTCTCTTTCTAGTAGACTGTTCAGGGTGTGGATAAGTTCAATGTTATCGGTGGACAGACATGTTCACGTGCCCCCCTGATTGCTAGATTCAGTCAATTATGTCAAAGTGAGAGTGAGAAAGATGAACCTCCAACCCTCCCAGGGGTGTAGCTTCCGTTGGTGCAGCAGGTGCACTGGCACCGGTGCCCACAGGCCTGAGGGGCCCACTGAACCCTGATTATTGCTATATTTATGCCACTTAACCATCCAATTTTTGAAGAAGGAATTTAACACAATATGTGATAAGATGATCGGAATTGTGTCTTAACTTATAAGTAAAGAAGATCCTGGTTAGAGCAATGTATGTGGCAAGTAATACAGTAGCTAGAAAGAAAATTATTAGCAAAAGGCAGCCAGTGAAGAAAGAACTGTGCAGGAATAGCAATTCCAAACTCTTTAGCTCTAGTGAGAAGACTGCAGGCACATTAGAAGTAAACAAATTGTAGCAGAGAGCCTGTGTCAAAGTTTGAAACAAATGTACTGCAGGGAGGGAGAAAGCACAGAAGAGCAATCATCTGGGACTATCAAGAGGTAGTAGCCATGTTAGTTGCCTTGTCATTAATGAACAGGAAAGCTTTCCTTTAAAATCCATCCTAAATATTGCTGTTTGTTCATAGGGCCTTGGAAAAGCGTGGGGCCGGGGGATTATGAGGACCCTCTGCCCCCTAACTCCTGACGGGCCTGGAAAGCTGTTGTCTATGTTCTGTGGCCACTGAAGCTTGCATATAAGATAGTTTGCCAGTCCCAAGCGCATGATTTTGCAATAATAGAGGAGAGAACTACTGGCATCATAGAAACAAGATATAGGAAAGGAAAGACTGTGAGAATGGTTTCAATCAATTTGTAGTGTTAGAAGCAAAAAGAGGCAATTTTACTAACTTGCTGCTTTAGAGAGATGTCAGAAATTACCAAGACTCCCAGATTTCTTACCACAAGGTCCAGGAATCGTGAATATTTAAGACAGCCTGAGACAAAGGCAATGAAGGGACACCGAAAACAGACAGGAGCAGTAACAATATAGGAGAAAACTTCATAAATACAAATACCTCTACACAATTTGTAACGTTTTTACATCCTCTTGATTTATTATTAAGAGGCAAGCAATCACTTCAACCCCTACTTGGAGTGCCTGTTTTGACCCCTACTTGCCTTCTTCAAACCCATTTAGTCCCTCTTTCACTCCCTCAGTGACCTATGTGTTCAGCTTCTTTAACTGTGACCTTGAACAAATAAATATTCATTATTTTCCAACCAATCTACCTCGACCTTGATTTCTTAGGGTCTTTGGGGTCATGGTTTTTCAAGACTGTGAATAGTGACAAGTTGGTTGGGATCCACATACGTCCACCTCTAATGCAGTTAAAAGGAGGCTGAGTGATGCCTCATCAATGGTACACGTCAGCAGGATGCGACTAAGTGCCCATAAATCAGGAACATTATCCCATGACATTGTGAGCAGCCTTGAAGTTGTGGCCTGTAGGTTGTTTTATATAATTGACAAGGCTCTATGCACTTCCACTGTTGTAAAAGCAGATTTCTGATGCTATCTCACCAATGGTAAGCACTAGCAGGATGGGACCACGTACCCAGGAGTCAGGAAGTCTAAGCCCGAAACATTGTAATCAGTCTTGAAGTGTTAAGGGATAGTTTGGTTTTTCCTAGTATCCTCGATTTTTGTCCATAAAAGGAGGCTGTGGGTGATATCTTGGTAATGGTGATCAGGAGGGGGACCACGTGCCTATGATTCAGAAAGTCTAGCCACAGACATTGCAACCAGCATTGTAGTAGAAAGGACTAGTTTAATTTTCCCTACATGTTCCTACAGGGTCAAGGTCAGAGTTCTTGGATGAATGAGGTGATCAGGTGGTCAAAGCTTTCCCAGGGCAGAGGGGGAGTTGTAGTATCTAGCAGACTCCACCAACACATTCTACCGCAGGAGCCAGCATTCAAAAAGGCTGAATTTGGAGTTGCCCACAACACAAAATGACACCTGTTGGCTACTATTGTTTTGGAGCAAAGGCCTATTGAGAGGAGAGTTAATGGAGGGGGCAGGAGGAAAGGACCAGGCAGAGGAGATTTAAATGAAAGTTAACTTGTGGACACATATATAGGGCCTATTTTCACAAGGCTTCAGCTCAGAAAACAGCATGACAGACTAAAGAAATGAGAACTACCAAATATATGCCATGCTGCTGCACTAGATGAAACAATGGATGCAAGGCAAAGCTTATTTCATCATATCGCCTCTTTTTTACCCTGAAAGGTCATTCACTATTAATAATGAAAGTAAAAGTTGTCTGGGAGGAAAATCTAGAAGGAGCAGGGGATGCCTCCTCATATAAACTAGAAAAAGCAAGGGTCTCTGGGACCTAAGAAAGGTATTGAGCTCGCATGGAAAGGGAAGGGCAGAATGGTAACAATGGGTATGCCATTTCCTTCTTGTGATGACATGGCAGCAACCTACCAAGCACTTCACATACCACCCTCGCTTGTACAGGGTGCCAGTCTGACCATGAATCGACTAGTGCTTGCCCGAATACTGCTTGTCCGCCATTGGAAGCTTGAGAGAGGCTTGGAATATGACCCCCACCCAAACCTTTGGCTTCTTTGGGCCTTGCAGGAGTAGGCAGAGTCTGGACTTTTCCAAGATCGTGTAGTTTCTGCTCACATTGTAAAAATCCTGGAGTGCTTCTCCATTTCTTTCTTCACTTGTGAGGTGTATATGTATACCAGTAGGCAGTACTCCTGCATTTATAAAGGAACATAGGTACTGCCGATCACACCAACTTCCACTTGTGCACATTGTGAATCATTATACTAATTTGACAGCATCTCTGACTTGTGCAATATTGCCCTATGGACTACTGGGCATTCTCTTGTTCCCCCCACCATTTTGGTGTACACACAGCACACTGGTTGGTGCTGTGTAGCTCAGTAGCGGCTCCTGGAGGGAGTGCTGCGGGGCGGTGAGGCGGGCGGGGAGGGGCAGGGAGGGGTGGTAGTAAACTCCGGCATTCGGCCGAACGGAGGTAAGTACATAAATAAATAAATAAAACGAATTACATTGCGCACGCTGCAACGCCAAATGGCGTTGCAGCGTACGCAATGTAATTCGTTTTATTTATTTATTTATGTACTTACCTCCGTTCAGCCGTATGCCGGAATTTACTACCCCCTCCCCCGCCCCGCCCCATTGCCCCGCCGCCCCGCAGCACTCCCTCCAGGAGCCGCTACTGGTGTAGCTGCATATATGTTTTAATCCTTCTGCTACTCCTACTGGAAAACCTATAGCACAGACCCCCCAGGTAAATCTTTGCCTCTAGCATAATAGAAATCATGAAATGTAACAGGGGACCTACAGACGTTGATGGTTTTATGCTTCAGGAACGGTAACCCTAGGAAAGTCAGTGAAAATCGATGAAAAGAGATTTACAGAATGCAATACATTTTACACTTGAACCTGCAACTTTCAGATGTGTAACAAAGCAAGAGTAAACTGCTATGAAAATTGATCTTAAGCATATGTACCAGCACATTTAGAAGAAGTTTTGTATTTTTCTTGTCATACCTTTTATACCTAAAATGTAAAGCTATTCATCACTGGTTTTCCAGATCATATTTCTAAGAGCGAAATGTTTTATTACAACATTGATTTTATAACAAGAAACATTCATTACAATAACAACCCACCACCGTTTATTTTATACGGTCAAATAACCGCTTCTCCCGAGAGAATGACGTTTTTAATCTGTCATAGTAAATAAACCTTTGAACTGTAAAACTGGGCACACATTACATTTTCATACAAAAACAGCTGTTCCAAAGATCCTTGGCTGACAGCCCTGTTGAGAATCACAGGACACACACTGCAACTTCTTTGTTTCTCGTCTGACTGAAATGATGCTTTGGTGGCAGGGCGTTCCCTATGTTTACTTGCGATTACACTCTAAGGAGTCGATTCAAAATCAAATGTGTTATGGTTCGATTTTCGGATTTTTGGTGCACGCATTTAAATCTATGAAACAGGGCCGGCTTTAGCGGTGGTGGCGCCCAGAGCGACAATCAGTATTGGAGCTCCCCTCCCCCCAAGGCAAGCATCGGTAATGCATCGGTTCCGTCTATGTAATTAATAAAGAGCTGTTTTCATCAATCAACGCTGGGGAGAAGGAAAGAGCTCCCTCACAGATAACACGGGAGTGGAGAGGATGTGGTGCAGTGGCCAAAGCTGTTAACTCGAGAGCTGGAAATCCCAGTTCGAGTCTCGGGAGTGCCAGACAATATCCTGTGATTCTATGTCATTACTTAATTTCTCTGGTTGATAAATTGTTATATAAATATGCAGCAAGATTAAAAGGCAAAACTTTATGAAAATATAGTTCCTCCAATGCGGATGGTAACAGTATTTCGGCAGGGGGAAACTGATAAGAGAAGAAGCTGAGGAACAAGCATTGATGAATGCAGGAAAATATGCTACAGCCAATGGAAATGGAGGAAAGGTAAGTGGCAAGCACAGGAACCAATGAGAAGCAAGGAAAGAGAGGAGGTGGGATGTAAGACCCTTCTAAGTTTATATTAAAAACAATAGATTTCTCAAACACAGCGCAAACGATGTGCAGGCGAAACCTAAAAACTCCTTCTCCACTAATTCCCTCACTGCCAGGCTCCACCAGTGCCCCTCATCTGTCTATAGCCCCTCTCTCATATGCAATACTAGAGACAGTATTTTTGAAGTGTGTTTGATCTGGAGAAGCACAAACTCAGGATCTGAAACGTACCACAGTGGTTGGCTTTACTAATAAGAATGTATTTCTACCCAAATGAACACTTTTTAGAAAAATTAGGATAATGAAAGACGGGGGAAAAAACAAAACGTTCTAACCTATACCATGCAGTTTGCATGTAGCTCTTCGATGACAGTTCATAGCTCACTGTGCTGTACTAGGGTTACAACTTATGAACTGCAAGTAACAAAAGGATCTCTGTGACAAAAGCAGTAACTCACTGAGCTCCACATAAAATATAGTTAGGTGATTTGAGTGGTACATGTTCTTTGTAGCAGGCATATTAACCCTCTGCTCCACTTTATCATGAGCAGAAACTGCCTCTAGACAAAACTCCAATCACTCTCCAGAATGAAACATCATTCACTATATTATCTTGACATTTTTATTGCTGCCTGAAAACTGCTGGACACAAAAGAAACTCTGCAGCAGGTGCTTTTTAAACCCCTGTTATTTCCAAACACGTCCCCCTCCCTCCCGAATTGATAGTGAGTTGGCTGTGTTGGGGAGATTCACACAGGTATGTAAGAGTATGTTTTTGAGCATTGGAAGTAGTACTACAGGAATGCTTTTATATGTATAAAAGCATTCCTGCAGTACTACTTCCAATGCTAAAAAACGCTTTTGTGAATTGGCCCCTCAGTGTGGGAAATGCAATGGCAAATTATGTCAATGGGAACTTACAATGCAAAAGTATGAGAATATCCACAAAGTGCCAACACTGTTACAAGAATTCCCAGAGGGCACAACCTATGTTTATGTTTATTTGAGTTTTATATAGCGCTGGCTAGACCCGGAGGTATCAGAGCGCTTTACATAAGGTTCCACAAAATTACAAAATTACATCAGTTACAAGTTACATCAGTTACTAGAAAAACATTTCAAGAGCGTAGAAGACGAAATAAATGGAGCTTAGAAGGGTAAGGGGGTGGAGGTAAAGGGGTAGGAGGGAGATAAGATGGGGATAGGATGGAGAGACGAAGGAGAGTCTGCCCAAAGTCCGGCTGGGTAGGTGACGGCCGAGGGGGAAGTACACAGCCCATCTCCTCTATACCTATCAGGTAGCTCCACCAGGCATCAGCCAAACAGCTAGGTCTCAACGGGAAAACAATTAGGGAGCAAAGAGGAGGGATAAATGGAGTGTAAAGGAGAAAGTGGGTGGAGTAAAGGGGTAGGAGGGAGAATATGACGGAGAGACGAAGTAAGGTCTGCCCAAAGTCCGGCTGGGTAGGTGACGGCCGAAGGGGTAGTCCACAGCCCATCTCCTCTTTAGCTATCAAGTAGCTCCACCGGGCATCGGCCAAAAAGCTAGGTCTCCACGGTCAGAGGTAGGTTCACAGATTCAGTATCCTGATGGGTAGGCCGGATGGGGGATGTGCTCGAGGTCTGGTCGATGTCCGGTTTTTTCTCAGAGTAGTAGCACGACGTGGTAGGGACCACTGTGGCAGCCATCTTGGGGTCAGGCAAGGGATTCTGACCTTGGAGTTAAAATCAGCCGGTTCCTATTTTAGTCTTTCGCTCAAGGGAGGGGGGTGTTTGAGGCCGGAGTCAGTGTCCGCTTGCCTCCCGAGGAGGAGAGTATTTCTGCATTATAGCTGCCAGGGGGAGAGACGGCCGCCATAATAGGATCAGGCGGGGCGCCTCTAGTATCCCTCTCGGTTGCTTTTGACGCTAAACGAGGACTTCCCTTGAGGCCTGAGCTGTTGCTGCTATTTCAAACAATTATACGGCCACTAGGCTGTAGATGCTAACGGAGCCTCCCTTAGGGTGATTGTTTTTGTCCCCTGGCAAAGAACTTCTGCAGACGCCATTTTGGGGTCAGGCGCGTTTCACAAAAAAGGCTCCCGGAGAGGACAGTTCGTTGATATGTAGCTTTTGTCAGCTCACCCCTTGGGATTGGTCTGCCCTTATTGTCCCTTCTGGGCCCCAGTCTTGTGGTTGCTCCTTCCCTCCTGCACAATATTTACCTCACACGCCGTCTCTGGCACTCGTGGAGGTATTGATGCATGTATTTGTCCCCGCGGCCACCATTTTGAAGTCAGGCAGGCCGCTTGGGGGCTTTCTAACTCGTTCAGGTGCCGCTGGGGAGCCCCGGTCCTGTTGTCCCCTAAGCCCCCGGTGCCGATGCTCGCTGCGGCGTCTCTGCTCACCGGTAGGCTCTGGCGGCCCGAGGCTCCACTCCGTCGTTGCGCTCCACTCCACAAGGCTCCGCCCGCACGGAACTCCGGTCGAGCTCTCGGTCGCGGTCTCGTCGCGGTCCCGGGTGCTTTCTCTGATCGGGCCGGGACTTCACCGAGGATCCTCACTCTCCGCTTCGCCTCTTCAGGTGCGCCGCATGCCTCAGAGCGGCCGGAGGAGGCTCTGACGAGGGTCCAGAGCTCACTCGACTGTGGAGGGGTCAGACGTTGCTTCAGGGAGCAATCGACGGGACCAAAGAGGTGAGCAGGGACTCAGGATTCAGGCCGGTGTCGTTGGTATCGGTGGGGTCGGGCCAAGAAGGGATATTCAACAGAGTTGATCCCGAGGCCCGGGAGCTCCCGTTCAGGGCTCCGTCCCGGCGACCATCTTGGTGTGCAGGTCTGCTCATCAACCTAGACCTTTCCTTGGGGCATCCTTTGGTTTTAGTATATTTATGTGGTATAATGCACTGCGAAAGTCCAAGGGCAGTCTCGGGTACTGGGGTCAAAGAATATTTGATGTAAACTAGTTTTAACCAATGAATACACATCAACATTACTGTTTTCCAAACGTCAGACATGGTGTTTCTCAAAAGGAGGACTTTTAGTCACCTGTTGGAATATTTTTTTTATCAATTTATCCTTTCAGAAAAAGCCAG
This sequence comes from Calotriton arnoldi, assembly GCA_963921515.1. Lineage (NCBI taxonomy): Eukaryota > Metazoa > Chordata > Amphibia > Caudata > Salamandridae > Calotriton > Calotriton arnoldi. The sequence goes on from CAWUFW010000790.1 coordinate 2,171,442, forward strand.
GAGAGTATCCCTTAGCCTGGCCTCTACCATCCAAACAGATGTATCCTCCAGCCAAGATTACCTGAATCTTGGGGGTAGAGATAGTTTTCAAGTTTGATTCCAAGTTTCTTCTTGAGTGTTGTTTTTGAAACATGTTCTTGTGCTTGATTTGGTCTTTTTTCTGAGAGAACTGTTAAGCACAATATTGACTTTAACTGTCACTCCGCTCCTTACAGGGAGCCAATAAAGAAAGCCATTTCATGGGAGATGCATTTTCTGGACTTTTACTTGCAGATGGGCACCAGCTGCAGTCATACTGAGTAAAATGAGTTCCTCAATCAGGGAGGAAAAAGAAATTGAGAATGGGGCATGTCGTGCTATTTCAAGAGGCAATCTTAGAAGAGAGCGAAAAAGCAAGTCAGCCTTGGGGCTGGTCCTGATTAGCATTATAATTGCCATGTCTCAATTCAAGAATATGTGACTTTGCAATATCCATCAGTAAACCGCAAGAAGGCAGTCTGAGACACTGTTTTCATGCCTGTTTTCCAGTGTAACCTATAACTGTGTGCAGTTAGTTTAGTGTTGAAAATTCATCTTGTACTCCCTAAGCATGCCAGCCATTGCGAGCCTTTGGCTATTAAAGAGCACAGGAGATAAAGGAGGGGCCCTGAGCAATGTCCCTGCAAGGACATCTTAAGGACCTAAGAAATATGCACCCAATCAGGCCAACTGCACCAAGAAGGACAGACCTACTGAAACATTCTACACTATGCATACAAACAAGGAACAGGCCATGACGAACTGTATCAAAGGCGGCAAACAAGTTCAAATTTATGAGGGTGGAAATCTACCTTTCATCCTCAGCCCGTATTTATTGTTCTCTCTGGTCAATGCTATGCTAGTGCCAGGCTAAAACAAGCACTACTGCCCCTCTCATCTTAGCAACAAGTAGTAGATTGAACATAGCCTTGTAGCCAGAAAGCTCAAAGAGTGAAACCTTCATGAGCACTCGCGTATGCACAATTAATGATCTCACTATCAGCAGGTATCAGTTGAGGATTGAACCCTTCATGATAGCTGCAGGGCACTTATGTGGATCAGGCCCACACTACAAAGCACTTGCCTGTGGAGCATTCAAAATATTTCCACGCGATTTATCCTTAAAGGATGCACTCTCATGCTCTGCACATTCAATCCGATCTAATGTATCATGTACCTATTGATGAAATAATGAGATTTTCCAGTGCATTGAGGAGAGGAAGGGAGCTGATGTGCAAGACAATATTAAGCCCAGCTCATAAGATCTATTTATCAGTGCCTCCAGTGTATTTATTTTGTGGAAAGGGCTGCTTCTAGCTCTAATTTAAAAAAAATATAAGATCCACACTATTCACCAGAACAACATTTTCTCACCTAAAAAGATAAATAGAATTGAGCTTTCTTCAGCTATGGCACCTCAGAATCAACAATAATGAATTAAAATATTCAATATAATGTATCCATTCCATGTGATAATCTACCCAAAACACTAGGCCGCTGGAAGACCTTTGTTGTGAGTTTCCACTCCAGAAGTCAGACAGTAACGAGTATGTACAGTTTCAACAAGGAGCACTGACCTGTAAGATCTATTAACTCCAAGCAAAAACTCTGGCACCGATTTACAAAGGCGTTTATGAGTATGCGAAGTAGTACTACAGAAGTACTTCTTGCCTTTGTGAATATTACTGAAGTATTTGTGACTGGCCTGAAAAGTCAAGCTCCCTATTAGTAACAGCACAAAAAGGGCACATTCCTTTCCATTTGTACTATCTGCATATGAATGTTCCCAGAGTATTCCCATTTCACATATCTTGGGCCAATTCACAAAGGCATTTAAGAATGCTAGTTCACGTACTCATGAAGGGCTTTGTGAATTGGCCATTAAGCATTGTTATTATTTTGGGACTTTGTTAAAGGTAAAATAAGAGCTCACTGAAATGTTTAGACTCACAAATTGGGCTTGGGTTTTGATTCTTGGGTGAAAAACCTTAAGAAATGACAGTGGGGTGGGCCCTTTCTACTAAACAGTACAGCAGATGGTGCCCAATTGATTTCTCTACATTGGTGAGCAGGGTCAAACTTGGATAGGAAATAGGCCCGGGCTCCAAAATGAAAGTGGCCCCATGAACAAATCAGAGAGCTAAAAAAAGTGGCCTGTATTTGCAAATTGGGGCCTTTTTGAACTTTTAAAGATAATGTTATATATCGGTTTTGCATCGTATGGACGACTGCATGCACTTGTGCTTGCTGAAGGCAATGCTTGTTGTAATATCAGGGAAATCAACAGTAGATACCAACCCATAAGCAATAAAACAGGCCCACAAACAGCTAAACACACAGACCTCCACACAGACCTTTCAGCCCAGCCCTTTGAGCACTGCAAGGTTGCCGTAGAGGCCATTCCAATGCCGTCTGTGAGAAATTCCACCTGCTCTGGCCAGATTCCCAGTTTTTCTGCTGTTCAGATTCTTGGGATTTGAGATCTGCTGGTGTCTAAGGCTTGCAGAACATGCTTCAGTCCCTGTATGCTCTGTGTAACATGACATGCCATTGACCTCCAATGCTGCTCTGCTGTCACAGGCCTTCTCTTGCTTAAGCCAAGAGATCCGACTCCAAAGAAAAGTCTATAATATTTAATACCTATCATCCTTAAAGGTAACTGCAAATGTATATGATTTATGTGAAGCTGCAGATCTGGACTTGAAATGATTGGTGAGACGGACATGTAAATATCCATCAACATGAACCACCTCTGTGATTTAGTGGGTCACAAACAATCTGGCACCTCAAATCTGTGTACATCAAAATGTGAAAACCCTGTATCACGTTTTAAAGGTGGAACCTTCTAAACTAATTTTCTCCTCAACTGTATGTAGTAGTTTTATATGAAACATACACTTCTTCAAACAGATTTAAAATATCTGTTTTTGATTTATGGGAGATTACCTATTTGATCACAAGATTTTTAGCAATAAATCGGTTCAAAAGCTAATTAAGTTTCCTTAGGTGGAGGTACATTCAATTAATTTAAGGTAACTGACTATTAGGGTCAGCCAGCATTTGGCAGATCAAAGGCTTATTTGGATAAAGGGCAGAATTCAGGTGTGGGCTGTTATGGGATTACCTTACCTACCTGGAATATGCAAATGACAATTCTCGGCAGGGCATGTTGGTAAATTGATGCTCACTGCATTTATCTGCAGCAGGCTGGCCAGTTCCTTTCACTGGCACATAAGGTAGGCATGTGTACGTTGTGTAGAGAGCCTTCTGGGATATAACAGTACTTTCACTTTGGGGACAGCATTTTTTATGGCGAAAAAGCTGGAGCAATTTTCATTTTGTCCTACTAGATTTCTGAAACCAAATCCCACTGAAGATGACATATACTTTTACTATAATGGTAGCAGTCTTAAGAATTTGAATTATTTCAGTGTTAGCAATATAGTCCATATCCAACAGCATAGCCGTACTTTTCTTTGCAATGCCGAGCACAATGACTTGCCAGGTGTTCAGGATTTTAAGATGGGATGAGCAGAAAGAACTTTCTGTTGCACCTTTGGAGGCCATTACTTGGCAGTTGTCCAGACCTGCTCACTTGAATTCTCTTGCTGGAAAAGACTAGGATCAGGGATACAACAACTCATGAACCGGGCCTCCTGGGATATTGAGCACGTGATATGTTTGTTTTCCTGTTCTGGAACTTTAGTCCTGGAGATGTAGCTTGGAGAGGAGCTGGTGAATCCAAAGGAAATTAATCATCTATGGGGAATTTTCAGTAAACTGTTAAAAGTGTTGGAATACTGAAATGGATTGGCACCAGTAGTGTTTAATTAACAGGTCCTGTCTAGACAAAGCTACTATGGTGGGACAACCCTACCACTTTTTTCCAAGTGCATAAAGACATATCCTAAAACCTTGAGATACTTGTTGAAGTGAAAACTGCCTTTACTTCATATTTAAAATGCAAAACAAAGAACAATACTTTGAACTGTGATATGGGGTAATATTTAGGCCGTAATGCCTGTTTCTAACTATAGCCGCAGACAATGACCCTTAACAGTTGGAGCTTCACATACCATATATAGATCAGTGACCAGGAGCCCCTGCAAACTGCATCCGTTCTCATGCAACCCAATCAAGATTCAGCTTCCAGGTTGGACATGATCAGAGTTATTTCACAAGGAGCTTATGGTTTGACAGGAACTTTGCCTTTGGGATAAGTTGCCTAATGGACCCTAGATTTCCAGGTCTACTGCAAATGATCTATGTCCTTGTGCACTTCATTGAAAACAGTTTTGTTTTTAGCATTTTGCAAGGTAAGACTTTTCACTATTATTTTTCTCTGGGGGTAAACTTTTTTATTAAGAAGTGTTTCTATTGTTTTTGAATGAGATTTACACACCATTCATTTTCACGGTTTTTGTTATCATCATTGGATTTTCATGCAACATGTTTCAAAATTGATTTTTGATGGTAAAATGTTTAATTGTTTTTGGGCTTTGCATTACTTTTAAGTGCAACATCTTTCTCCATTGAATGCTGTGAAAGTGTTATTTTTCTGTTCTCCATAACCAGTGAGCACCTAAATATGTTTTTTTTCATTTTTACGTGATGTTTATTGTCGGAAACTGGATTATTTGACTTTGTGGGGAAGAAGCAAACACCCAAAAGCGAAAACAGGTTTAAGTGAGAAAGACCAAGCTTACATGTGATAGGTTGGCACAACCAGTAGGCCCTTCCTAGGAGATAAGTGTGTGTGACACGAACAGCAACACAAAACAATATTCTAGGTAATAAATGAAAGAGAAAACAATTTAGATAAAAAGAAAACAATTTATGATGAAAATAACAGAAAAACAGCAAAGCAAATCTCCTAAAAGTATGAATCTGGATTATTTTTCCACTTAAAGCAGTCTGTTGAAGAAAAAACTGAAACGTAAACACACAAACGTGCTGCTCCTCAAAAACCACAACTATGAGGCAGCAAGGCATTCATTTTTGGCACTGGAGGGAAACAATGACTCCCAGTTCACGAAAGAATAACTCTTGAAAAAAGTCCTCATTAAAAAAACAATTTTATTCATGTGCAGCAATTGTCCATGTTTAGAAAGTAACGATAAAAAGAAAAATCAAAGCTTGCAGATCTTCTAGCAAAAGTCCTATACCTTCTAATGTTCCCAGATCTTTAGCGACTGCTCCAATGACACCAAACCATTGTTCAAGTATGAAAAAAGGGTTTCTCACTTTTCAGTCAGGACCGCAGCCAAAAGTATAGTTACAACTGCTCCTGATGATTTTCTTCCAGGTCAATTTTACTCTCTATCTTTCTCGTGTCTCTTACGCTATTGATTCCAGAAAAGGTGTTGGGACACTTTAGAATGAGCTCTTCTGCTCTGGAACATCTTTTCTGGGAATGTGGAAGAGGCATGAGGCCATCTACACCAGTCCTGAGAGTAGCTCTAGAATGTGGACATTCAAGGTTGGTAGCAATAACACGCCTGTCCCCAGGCAAACAGGCATCCCCCAACAGTCCTTTTGGATGTCTACTCTATTCGAAGAAGCACTCTGATTTAAGAGTGATAAGAGCAGTGTTTTATGAGATTCACCCAATAGACTGAATTCCTTAATCATAGCAAAATTCAGGCACAATCTCCTTTTTAGGTCTCGTCTAGCGTTGCAGCGTGAATGCGCTGCCATCGCTTTGCGAGGCATGCAGTATACACTATAGTGTGGAAGCTTCGTGGAAGCTCCGCCAACTCTCTCTTCATTGGCTTAGGTTATAAATGCTGCCTTCCGATTGGTTTTAAGCTTGTTAGTCCCTCCCCATGCCAGCCATGTCAGTCATTTGTATCCTTCCATGGCTACTGGCCCCTTCACTGCACAGACTACTTTCTTCCCGTGCCCCCCTCCCCCCTCCCGCAGTCCGATGCCTTCTCAATGCCCCCCTCCCCCCTCGTGCCTCGTTGCTTGGGAACTAGCAGCCACGCTCACGCAATCCCTGCCTTTCAATTTCCAGGCAGTGCGTGTCTTCGGCATTGCTGTGTTATAGCATGCACTTTACAGTGCCCCGGGGGCACAAGCAGGGACCAACTACAGTGCTCCTGTACTAGCACGCAGTCTACGTTCCCCCCCCGGGGCACAAGCAGGCATCTACTTCTGTGTGCCTTTTTTGAGGTGTGTGTAAGGGATTTTTCGCGTAAGCAGCTGACAGGTTGGTGAATTAGGCAGACTATCAAAGGACAACTACGCGATTAGAGACTAGACCAGTGCACATCTAACAGCAGTCTTGGGCAGGGGCGAACAGATGATAAACAATGGAAACCGACGGGGGAGGGGCCGGGGGAGGATAAGGGGTGAGGAGGCCATGGGAAAAGTGTGGCAGCAATCACCGAAACCCCGGGTTTCCGAGTCTCCTGAATGGCGCAGGAAATAGGATTTTCTCCGCCAGATGTGATGGCTAGTGATGAATACATTATGAGAGAAGCAGGCGCTTGCTTCCCTTTTGAGCAATTCCTTGATGCCACTGTCCCAGGAGGAAAGCCTGTTCCCTCCCATATATACTAATTGCTGGATAAAACCGTCGAACATGGAGGTTGCTTTGCATGGTTTTTGCTTTACATGTAGTGTTTCCTGTGCAATATAAAACACAAAAAACCCACTTATTGGCAGCCTCCAGTTAGGTTTTACTCGAGGCAAAACACCCATCTCTCAATAAAACGATAAAAATAATAACTTTATTCATATGGTTAATAAAAAACCGTTAGAGTGTAATATTACAGAACACTAAAATGTGTCAAAACCGCAACAGTTAAATACATTATCATCTGACCAACAGCAAGCTGTGTGATATAAAAAATCTTCAGGTTAAAATGACTTCACAATAAAAGGCAGATTCCTAACGGAGCAAAAAATGTCCAGTTCACCTTCTACCTTTTAGAGTCCAAAACACTAACGAAAATGAATGCAGCAACAGCGGGACAGCAGTGACTTAATAAAACATGTCATCGGACAATGACTAAAAAGTAGTAAATGCCATCATTTGGAGAAGTTAACGCTAATTAAGCAGCAACAGCAGACAACAATAGCTTGATAAGACATTACATCATAAAGCATTAAAACCAATCGTATGAAGAATTAATATTTCATGCAAATGGCTAGATCAGCCGACTTGAATCCCCTGTTGACTAGCTTTCGCTAATCTGTTTTCCACCAGCATCATAAACTTCGTAAAAGCAATGTTTAAATGCAAATTGTTCGGGTCCAGGCACGGAATAGGTGCCTGTCTGCAGGAGAGTAAACCCTTTTCGTGTAGCTGTTTTCTCAACAGGGATCTCCGTTCAACCAGCAAACTAATAACCATGAGAATAATGGTCTCGACTGCTGAATTGCACAGTCTGCAGTCGTTCGCTTTGCTTACATTTTATCCAAAGTGGAGCATAATCATTTGATCGTAGGCCTCCAAATCTTTAAAGCATGAACTTAGTTTAAAAAAAATAAAAATAAATAACATACTCCCAGATAAGACTGATGATTAAAATTAAAAGCTTGCATTGGAAATAGTAATCGCAAAATAAGTTAGGGCTACATATTTTGTATTGGTTAGTCAGATTGGTTATTTTTCAAGACATATCTGCAACATCTGATTTTCGTTTTCTAATTGAGATGTTTTTAACAGCTCTGTAGGAGATAAATGAATGTAGGTCTAAAAAACACATACACATTGCAATAATTGAGCCCTACTGTGATTTTTAGAACTTTAATACATGTACTCGGCTCCACAAATGTTGTATGGGCCCTCACAAATTCCCTTTAAATTTGAACTCGGGCAGAAACGAGTGTTACCTCCCGAATCGGAATTACAAGTCACTGTGTAAATCCACACCTTTGGATTTTTCCTTGGGCATATTTTAACAATGAAAAGCAGTCGGAAAATATCGGGGAAAGGTCCTTAGAACGAAGAGAAAACATGCAGAAATTGATGTGCAAACACCAATTTCCACTGTTATTCCTCATTCGGCTTGCCTAAACTCATAAAGTTGTGGTAATACTGCAAGTAGGCTCATAGGTATGCAGTTCGTGTAGAAAAGAAAAGCAACGTCTAGAGAAGTCCTAACAAGTCAAGTAGTGTGCGGAGTCAAGGGGATGGTTCTCTTTTGGAACCACCCCCTTGACTCCGCACACTACTTGACTTGTTAGGACTTCTCTAGACGTTACATTTCTTTTCTACAGGAACTGCATACCTATGAGACTACTAGTATTAGTTTGGAGCATGTATGCTGGACCTTAATGCGCTCGTGGTCCCCCCTCCCCTTTGTTGTAATTGTAGTAATAATGCACCCAGTAATTACTGCATTCCTGTGCTATTGGGTATTCTGGCCACTGTATCACCGCATCTGGAATCGTGTGCAACTCGCAATGAGGGCCTTAGTGCCTTATTTAGAGCTGGGTGGATTATTGACACCCGCCAAAAAGTGGTGGATGTACCGTCCATTGTATTAAGAGTGCGTTAATGTCAACAGTGGCATAGCACAAAATGATGGGGCCTCCTAAAGAATGTATTGAGAGTTCTCTGAGTCCCCCATATCTCACAGATATTCATTGCCCTTGGTAGAAAATGAGGGCCTCCTGAAGGTTTGGGGTGGGGGATCTTGAATGGGTGTGGCCCCCTGTGCCACCCCTGGATGTCAGTACTACTCTAAATACTGTGGATGGGAGATCTTCCACTTTTTGGCATGTTACGCTCTGCTCTACTCCAACTAAGGCTCTTCGGCTTACATTGTAGTCTTCTGAAATGAGGTATCAACCTATTCATTTTTTTTGTTTTTGGTTATAATTCGAAATTAGTGGATCTCTGTGAGTCTTTGTGAAATGCTTATGATAATAGCACTGGAGTTTCCTAAAACAGGGTTTTCACTACTATCCTCTTGCCCTGCACCAAGGGTATTCTGTGGCTTTGTTAGACTCCAAGGTCGGTCTACCGGGCCAAAACCTTGCTCGATTTTCAGCATACCCACATATAACACACATTTACATAAAATGAATGTAAATGGAGTTTTAAACATAGCTTGTGAGGCCCCAAAATGGAAATGCGGTTGCTTGTTTTTGGCCACTGCATGCCCAGCTTTGACTTGCAGACAACAATCTCTCAGTCTGCAGAGGCTGCGCAGTTTTAATTTCCCTTTGACACTTATTTTGTTTCCTCATATGCCGGAGGGCATGGCCAATGCCATTTTAATTATCATAATTTCTAATCCTCATTTGAATGCAGGTGCTTTATTACTTAAATTCATTTTTAACGATGATTAAATGTTCTCCTTTTTAATTTTCCCTAAAGCTACCTGGAAGCTGGAGTGGCTGAGCTGTATCGCTGTTAAACCCATCCTCCTTTTTTTTTTTTGTAATTCCCTTTATTTTGCTTGTCCTTTCTCGTTTCTCATGACGACGACGACCTTTACATTTTTTTTCATCCCTCCACTCACTTATTGTCAAACCAGTGTTAGCACTTCCATGGATGGATTACTAGGCCATTTAGTTTTCGGTGGGACTTCTTAATGTTTTTATGAATCTGATACTCCCAATATTCTTGTGGCATTGACAAAAGGTACCTCTGACCAGCTTAATAGGACACTAATTCTACATTCTGTTTCCATACCCTACTACCACCTTGCAGAAATGTATTGCCTTGATCTCTGCAGCCTTATTGAACTGATTTCTGTTACGATTTTTATCCCTCACCTTACTTGTCCTTAACACCATGGCATTCTCCAGGGCTTACAAAATCACATCAATTTTGTAAATGTGCTATCCCCTCTAAAGCATGGATTGTACCAGTGCTTCCCAAACGTTTGAGAACCACGACCCAATTTTTAAAAGAACAAACTTTTGCAGCCCACCTAATGTTTATAGACATGAGGCAGGCAATTTTTGAAGTCGAGCATTCGAGACCTCTTGTATATACTTTAGTGTATACTTATGTGTGTATGTACTTTGTGGGCTCTGGAGATCAGCCCTAGGACTTGTCTGCTTCCGCTTAGGGACTTTTTTCTGTTCAACTGCCTCTATTTAACTGTCTTAATATAAAACAACCAGTAGAGGTCAGTAAAATGCCAGAATTGCTTTCTACTGAGGGACTTTTTTATTTTTATTTTTCTGGCAACTGCCTCTAACTTTCTTGATATAAAACGACCAGCAAAGGTCAGTAAAATACCAGAATCACTTTAGGATTCTCTACATTCCAGTACATAGAAATTGTCTTCCACAAGCACCCGTAGACAATAATATTTTTTTCAAATCTTGTATTTTCAGTTATATGACCACCGAAAGCCCTGATTTTATATTGAAAACAGAGCTTTGGACTATACCATTTCCCGCTGAAAAGCAATATTTCTCTCCATGTGTTCCCATATCTAGCGTGTCATGCAGTTTGGTGCTTACTTTCCCTCCATGAAAAAGAACAGTAGATGTTTCAGCACCCAGGCTAATGTGCTGCATAGTTAGATACATATAGATCCCAAAGGCGAGACCGATTGCATTGCAAATGCTTGTTTTCTTTTATATGACCAATTCCTTTGAGTTACTGTACAATCTAACCCAACAACATGTTGTTCTTGAACATGACAAGATGGCAGGAGAGGGAACTGGCTTCTCAGTTCATCTTAAGGTCCACCTTTTCCAGCCTTTACAGGATCAAATATAAATAAATTCCTTCTAGGCACCCCTGCCTTTTCCCTCCAGAGGAGCAAGGCTACTGATAATCTGTGCTACCCCATTGTCTTCAATAGGATGGTTCCCTTTCGATATACAGTACCACAACAGAAGGCAGGATGACCCTTTATTGGAAATGTCCTTTCATCAATGCCATGTGTTCCTCACAGGAGCTTTCTGTTTTAGAAGGCACTAACAGGTGCCCAGGCCTTTGTCTGACCAGAGCTTTGATCAGTGATTATTTTCAAAAGATATCTGTCAACTACTGAGAGTTAGTGTACAGAAAGTCTACTTTTACAGGGCGCCTCAGATACGATGCCAATCACACCTCTCTAGGCTTAGAAGAGGTGTGTGAGAAATTAGTTACTGGTCCCATATGGGAAATCCAGCCAGGGCAGGCGATGGCAGGCAGGCAGGCACGAGGTTTAACCTGTTTATTTAAAGGCAGAGAAGTAACAACCTTACAAGAAGTAATTATTGTGGCATATAAAATATACATACATTTTGAATAATAATTTAGAGTTTTCTTTAATTAGTTTTATGCCATGAAAATTGCATTCTTCTCTCTTTCTAAGGCGACGGTACATATAAGTAGGCTTTTGACACAACGCAGAATTACAAAAGTATACACTGCTGCAGCTTCACTTGTAACATTGCATGTTAGCCCTTCAATAACACAAGTGGGAATAGCTTTCATGTTTTCTCAAACTTGAGCACTATACAACTTGACCTAACTTTTGAAAGGCATTGAGACAAAAAATGACAAATTTAGCACCTTAAGTCGAAAAACTTTACTTTGCATTTCGACTCTGAAGCCTGGCTTGCAGGGTAATACGGCTATTTCTCGGTCCTTGTTCTAGGTTGTCCATATGTTGGTAGTGAAAGATCTCACTGCAGCACACATGGTGTTTATTATTTACACAGTCAGCTTGGTATGTGCACACTTATGGATGAGTTACAGATAGCTAAAACATGTGCTTAGCTGAAATGGTTATCATAGTTTAGGGAAAGGCACATACAGTGCTGGACTGATGAACATTACCTCATTGCCCAGAGCTCCAAAACGTAAACTATCGAAGTCTATAAGACCCTACAAAATCCACTGGTACTCATGAAAAAGATGGATTTCCTACATCTAATAATGAAAGTCTGCTGTATGTTTACCTAATTTGTTTGTGTACATTTACACCTTACTGGATTATGGTTCTGGTTTGTCTGAGGTGCGGATCACTCACATGCCTTTTCTCTAAAGAGTGCTACGTCACTGAAAAGAAAATACCAAAAATGAGCCATGGTTTTTACACATTGAAACCTACTTGCCACTGTTTATTGGGCTACAGGACATACTACGTTGATATAATCACCTTAAATCACTAGGATTTACTTAAAATGCAATGTCATTACAAAATGATTTCAAATACTTACAACACCCTTAAAATCGATTAAAACATTATTTATATTTCTAAGATTTTACAGAGAGAAGTACTTATTCAAATCCAGAAATCACCCCCTTTCTTACTATCAGTTTGTCATTTCTAGGTTGGGGCAAATTATAGTCATACACTTCCTAAAAAATGTTCATTCTCATTTGGCATAAGGGACTCCCAGGCCTGGTGGTGAGGGAAGTATTATGAAAGACAGAGTACAAGCTTAATTTGTTATTCCTGAGATCTCACTGAAATCAGACACCGTTTATTAGCAAACTGCGAAAGTCTTATTCAGGTGCGGAGGATTCAAGACAACTTAAAATTCATAATAGTTAAGAATCTATGGAAACAGTTTTGCAAATGCATTCATTTGCATCATTTTTTCCAAGGTTTTATAGAATCCAACAAGACAAAAGAAATATGCTATATAACATTGTACTATGAAGCAAACGCATCCTGCTACTGACATCAAGAAAATCAATTCATTATGAAAAGTAAAAATACATGAATGGCAAAGGACACCATAAAAGCATAAATTAAAAAAAAAAAAGATGATAACATATTCAAGCATTCCTCTGCAAAAACTGGATCATCACCCTGTACCTCATTTTAGTGCAAATTGCTAACCCAAGTTCAAATTAGATGCTATTTGATCCTTGATGACATAACTACATATAATATCAGTCGACTGATCAACACAAGAGGTAGGGAATATACGTTTTCATAAATTGGTCAATCATAAGCCACTTGACAGTAGGTACAGACACTGTAGTTATGCCCCTTCTACCTTTGGAGTCTCTACCATTAATCTTAAAATTAATCTTGGGAGAGCTGCATATTCATTTTGCCAATCTAGTATATTATAACAAAATACTATAACTATATTATAACTATAATTTTCCTACTCAGAGAGAGCAAAAATAAAAGTGGTTCTTAGTACACAGCATTCACAAAATTAAGCCATAATATCACAAGTGGAAACAAATAAAACTATGAGTCAATGGGAATTGAGGATCAAAGCCGTATTCATCGCTGTAAGTATAAAAGTATTATAAGTAGCTGTTAAAGGAAAATAGACATTGCTGGTTAGCACTGGAGTTTAGTCATGCTAAACATATGTACATTCAGATTTACTAATTTTCTAATTAAAAGTTCCTGCATGCAGGAGATTGGCGCTGAACGTGTAATGTCCTCTGATTACTTCATCAGATACTGTAATTCATACCAGTTTCAGATGTTTCCCTCAGAAACAAATGATAGCGATGGTGTCTGCTGAATAGCTGATGTTTGTTAATTGGCTGGGGGGGGGGGGGCGCGGGGGCTCTCCAGCTTCATCTGGGTAAGAATTTAAGCTCAGGAATGGGTTTTCTCATTCTGTAGTCAAAGGTCATATTTTGCTGTACATGTATATATTTAAATCTATTTTGTTTTCTTAACTTTTTCTAATCATGGACAATTTGTAGAGTCGTCCTTATAATTAATATTTATTGGGCTGCTTGGACTTTGACCATTCTAAGGTCTCCACCTCTAACCCATTCAGAACTCTCAATGCAGACAAATCAGACTAATTCTTGCCTTGCCAACAATCACAGCACCAAAACAGCCCTGATCGCAGCCACCGACGACATCCAAACCCTCCTCCACCGAGGAGAAAATGCAGCTTTGATCCTCCTCGACCTCTCGGCAGCCTTCAACACCGTATCCCACCACACAACCTGATCGAAAGACTCCACCACATCATCAACCAAGGGGAAGCGCTCAGATGGAACACCTCCTTCCTTACCGGAAGAACCCAGAGGATCCACCTTTCACCTCTGAAACCAAGGAGATCACCTGCGGTGTCCCCCAAACTTCATCCATCAGCCCCATGCTCTTCAATGCATATATGACCCCGCTGGCCAACATCGTCAGATCCTACGGTCTCAACATAATTTCCTACGCAAATGACCCAACTAATCCAACTAATCCTCTCAGTCGCCGATGACCCCACCACCACCAGAACCAACTTCCACAGATGCATGACAAACGTCACTGACTGGATGACGAACACCTGCCTGCAGCTGAACACAGACAAGACAGAAGTACTGATCTTTCACAACAGCAACAACACATGGAACGACTCCTGGTGCCCATCGGACCTAGGACCCACACCCACTCCCTCCAACCATGCCAGAAACCTCGGAATCATCATTGACAAGCTCACCATGAAATCACAGATCAACTCCGTCTCCTCTGCTTGCTTCCTCACTCTGCGCATGCTACGTGAGATCTTCAAGTGGCTACCCTTACACGCGAGATGCACTGCGACACAAGCTCTCATCACAAGCCAACTGGACTACAGCAATGTCCTCTATGTAGAAATCGCCGCACATCTTCTACAGAGACTAAAGACTATACAAAACGCCGCAGCCAGACGCACCCTTGGCCTTCCCTGACGAACCCACATCACAACCCACCTCAGGAAACTCCACTGGCTCCCCATACTGAACAGATGCCAATTCAAGCTGCTGACCCACACACACAAGGCTCTACACAACCAAGGACCTGCCTACATTAACCACCGCCTGAACGTCCACCAACCATTGAGAAGACTACACTCCACCTCCCTTTCACTTGCCCATACTCCCCACATCTACCGAAGCAGAAGTGGAGGATGCTCCTTCTCCCACATCGCAGCAAAGACCTGTAACAGCCTCCCCACGCATCTCCGGACCATCACCTCACATCCAGAATTCCGAATGGTCCTCAAGACCTGGCCGTTAGAATAAGCCTCCAGGGCCTGCAAACGCCTGGATAACCTATCAGGTGATTACCGCGATTTATAAATCCTGATTGATTGGCTGTCCACACTCAGATTGAAACCAATATAACCTCTTAAACTGAAGTTGGCCTCAAACTCCTGTATTTTCTTGCGGTCAGAGTGAAGTTATGAGTAAGGCTCTCCTCTCAACACTTGTTGTACCCATGCTATTACTCTTCTGACCTTGATACTACACAATGAGTTATTACTCTATGCACCTTTTCTGTGTATATTATTTTCTCCAGCTGCGGTCATTGAGTTCTCTTACGATGTACAGTGCTCCACTGCAAACCCATGGTTAAGTGTACCCATTTTAACTTTCCTACACGTAACATAAATATAAACAAGCCAAACATATTCACACATATTGGCACTTTGCCAAGAGAATGGAACCCCATGTTTGTTGGAAATATTTTGCAATTAGATTGAAATAATCTTTATGAACATAATTGAACTATTTTATGAGCAGAGATGGCACCATCAACTTTCCCACGAAAGGGGTTCACTTATTACAAATTGAAATATGGTTTCCTTCGGTCTTTCAGAGCTGGTGAGATGCACTTTGGCAGTGGTAGGCTCTTACTCTTAATCTCAGATTTGCATCCCACTGAAACACAAAAAAAAATCTAACAAGATTTGATGAGTGAGAGGGCTTGTCTTCTTTTGACTACTAAAGTAATGGGCTCAACATTTTGATGGACCAGATTCGCCGTTGTAAAGAAACTGTTGTGAGGTCTTCTAGATGGTTTAAGTCTATGTTATATTTAAACAACAAGAGAGAGAGGGTAAGTTTGATGCTACTCTTAGTCCCCCAGGGAAATATTATATAAACAACAAAAGAGAGCAAAAAAATTAATGCAAACAAAATAGAGAGAAAGGAAATCACTCTGAGTTATTAAAAGAACCCTCACTCACCAACCTAGTTGGTGACATGCTTCATCATTGGGTTCCCACCAGAGAGGCCGAATGCCCCTCTGTTGTGCTACTACGCCTGTTTACAGCGGAGCTGGTTTGAAGTGACGTATATGTGCAAAAAAAGGTGTGTGCAATGTGGTGATTTAAAAGGATGCCATGGTTTTATCCAAAAGACTTTATTGGTGGAAAACCTGGCACTGGATAAAATAATGTGAAGGATTAATAACTGGATAAATCTACCAGATATATCCTAAGGTGAATGTGAAATAAAATTGATCAACATGTTTCTGCCACTATGTGCTTTTTTCAGCAGGGCATTCGTCAGGATCAAAAAAATCTCCACGGCGGTATGCGCACCCTATCCTGTGGAGGATGATGAACCGGAATGACTTACGGTTTCAGGAAACGTCTTCAGAATTTCTGAAAATCGTATATATCTATAGAAATATCGAAACAGAAAAAACAGAAGGACAATACTAATCACATACCATACATACAATTATATTATGCATGCCAACGCCCATGAGTGATTTCCCTTAATTGAAAATTACATGCTGTAATGACTACCAAATTCGGTGCCCCGAGGACGAAAACAATTTTTCTGGTGCCATGTTTGTGACAACAACCTCTTATCCCTTGTGTGGTTGTATCTTTAAATCATGATTCACGAAGTGTGCCGGATTCTATTTACGAACATCGACACCCACTCGTTGAATAAATGAGATATTTTTCAAGTGAACGCCCACATGGATGGTACCAAGGCATTTTGGAAAATAAAAAGATGAACCTGGTTAAAAAGCGGGACTTGACTATGATACGACAGTCATGATTCCCATAGGTGTGGCAGTGAATATAAGAAGGAGAACTTCGCTTACATAAAACCTAAAGGAGAATTTCTCCATGGATCCCAAAGGGGGGCGGTGGCTTCTAGTCACACACTGCAAGAAGGAAACCTGCCATAAATGATTCGCTCAATGTAAGGCCATAATGTTACCTCAGATCGATAGAAAAAAATTGGCAGCTTACTTCGTCAAAGCCTCCCGTCCGCGTGGATCCTACAAGGTACCTCTCTTGGGACCCCGCCAATACCGTACACACTAATCTGCGGATTTTTATAAAGAAGAAACCTGGTTAGAGGACCGGAAACTGAAGACGCGTCACTCATCATGTGACCAGCATCCGACCATTCAGCTTATTACTCTGAATAGAGGCTCTAAAAGACTAGAGCGCCATCCGGATATACGTTGACCGCCATATTGAAGTTAAATGCGGAAAACTTTATTGACAATGTTGATAATGAAAAACGAGACAGCGTTTAAGTGAGTTTTAATTTAAGCGATATTGATGCCAGAGTTTGAAGAAATTTCTTTCGAAAAAAACGGTACTCATAACGCTATAAAAACGGAGCCCTCTTCACATTTCTTCGATCAGCTACAAATATATACTATCATGCTGGCCGTAACAATACAGATAGGTGTATACCAGCTAATAAAGCCTTTCTAAATCTTTCTCTGGTTTAAGGCATATATAGTCGCACATTGTACATGGTCTCTGGGCAAAGTGCAAAATTCTAAGCACTACGTGAAATTGTGTGTGGTCTCTTAAAACAGGGCAATCTTCCACTGTTGTACTTACAACTCTGAGAAACCCATCTCATGCTGGCTAGAAGAAAGTAAAGAACACACACATATTTTGCCAAAAAACCAAATGTAGCCTTCCCAAATCTTTCTCGATTTTGGGCCATAAGTGGATTATAGAGCCCTGGACTGAAGTGCAAAATTCTCATCTACAGGCAGTATAAGTCCACCTTATGGAACTTAACGGCGCATCACTGAGCCCCACGGGAAGTTATCATTTAACCCATGTAAATGTGTGGCCAGTCGATAGACCCATCTCTGCTCTTTCTCAAAGAGAATCTGAAAAGCTTTCTTTCCTGGTTTGATATATTCAATAACGGTCCAATGTAAATCATTGGTAGTATGATTTGACTTAAGGAAGTGCTCCGTCAACTCTGTAGTATTCTTTCTGCAATGGATATTGCTGCGATGTTCACACACTCTTTGCTTTATCTTTCGTGTGGTCATACCTACATACCGCAATTTGCATGGGCATGTAATAAGGTAGACCACATTAGAAGAATTACAATTTGTGTGTGCCCGTTGCGTCCATTTTTTACCAATTTCCAAGTCCAGTGATTTACTTGATGTGGTCAGATGACAGACACTACACGCCCCACAGGGAAAATGTCCAATAACTTTAAGAAGACCCCAAGCATTAAGTACTGAGGGTTCCCCGTCATTGTCATTGGTTTTTGGACGTGTATGTACTAAGGCGTCCTTTAGGCTTCGCGCCTTTTTGAAAGAAAATAGTGGGTTTTCCCACTTTCTGTTGTTGCTTTCAAGGATTCGCCAATGTTTTCTGATAGATTTTGAAATGGCATTGGAAGCAACACTGTAGGTGGTTACACATGTTAAAGGAACCTCTTCAGTTTGTTTAACCCCTTCGCTGCTAGGCCTTTTCCCCTCCTGTGCTGTCTTTTTTTGGCTATTTGGGGTAATTCGCGCTTAGGCCCCTGTAACTTTTTGACCACATAAGGTATCCATACCAAATTTGCGTCCTTTTTTTCCAACATCATTGGGATTCTAAAGGTACCCAGGGTTTGTGGATTCCCCTGGAGGGGACCCAGAAATTAGCCAAAATACAGCTAAATTTTGTTTTTGGGGGAAAAATTCGAAAAAGGGCTACAGATGAAAGCATCTGGTTTTTCCCTGCAAATGGCATCAAAAAGGGGTTGTGGTGCTGAAATCACCATCTTCCCAGCTTTCAGGGACAAGCAGACTTTTGTCAGAAAACCAAAATTTTGTACACAGTGTTGGCATTTTTCTGGGACATAGCCTATTTTTGCTATTTTTGTGCTTTCAACCTCCTTCCAGTTAATGGTAGAAATGGGTATGAAAGCAATAATGGATCCTGGAACGCCATACATTTCTGAAATGTAGACAAAATTCTGAATTCAGCAAGGGGTCATTTGTGTAGATCCTTCAAGTTTTCTTTATAGAAACAAACAGTTAAATATAGGAAAAATTGAAAATTAGTTGAAAAAAACAGCCATTTGTGTCAACGTTTTCACCTGTAACTTCTTCTAATTATGACAGCTATTTGAAAGCAATATACCATTACATTCGCTGGACCTTTGTGGTTGTGGTGATATATAGGACTTGTAGGTTCACCAAGAACCCAACGAACCCAGAGCCAATAACTGAGCAGCGTCTTGCAATGGTTTTTTATTATGTCCCGGGTATATAGAAATTATTCTGGGAAAATCTATACATGGAAAAATCGGTATGAAAGACACCTATGTATTTGTGAAATGGGAACAAAATATAGAGTTTAGAAACAGTAGATATTTGCACATTTCCGAAATTGGGAGTACCCATACTAGCATGAGAATTATAGGTCATTTTTCAAAATGACTTCTTTTTTACACATTGTCTTTCATTTGGAAGGCAGAAATGCATCGAAAGTCAATAGATAATAACAGTTGCTCTACAATTTTATGTTACCCTAAGTCTCCCGATAAAAATGGTACCTCACTTGTGTGGGTAGGCCTAGTGCCCGCGACAGGAAATGGCCCAAAACGCAACGTGGACACACCACATTTTCACAGTGAAAAATGACCCTTTTTTTGCAAAGTGCCTAGCTGTAGTTTTTGAACCCTAGCTCTGCCGGCACCTAGGGAAACCTAGCTAACCTATACATTTTTGAAAACTAGAGACCCAGGGGAATCCAGGATGGGGTGACTTGACTGGCTCTCACCAGGTTCTGGTACCCAGAATCCCTTGCAAACCTAAACAATTGTGAAAACAAACACAATTTCCTCACTTTTCTATGGTGGAAAGTTCTGGAATCTGCGTGGATCCACAAAATTCCACCCACCCCGCGTTCCCCAAAGTCTTCTGAGAAAAATGGTACCTCACTTGTGTGGGTAGGCCTAGTGCCCGCGACAGGAAACAGCGCAAAATGCAACGTGGACACACCACATTTTCACATTGAAAAAGTGACCCTTTTTTTGCAAAGTGCCTAGCTGCAGTTTTTGAACCCTAGCTCTGCCGGCACCTAGGGAAACCTAGCAAACCTATACATTTTTTTAAACTAGTCACTCAGGGGAATCCAGGATTGGGTGACTTGACTGGCTCTCACCAGGTTCTGGTACCCAGAATCCCTTGCAAACCTAAAACATTGTCCAAAAAACCACATTTTCCTCACTTTTCTGTGGTGGAAAGTTCTGGAATCTGCGTGGATCCACAAAATTCCACCCACCCCACGTTCCCCAAAGTCTTCTAAGAAAAATGGTACCTCACTTGTGTGGGTAGGCCTAGTGCCCGCGACAGGAAACAGCGCAAAACGCAACGTGGACAACCCACATTTTCACAGTGAAAAATGACCCTTTTTTTGCAAAGTGCCTAGCTGTAGTTTTTGAACCCTAGCTCTGCCGGCACCTAGGGAAACCTAACAAACCTATACATTTTTGAAAACTAGACACCCAGGGGAATCCAGGATGGGGTGACTTGACTGGCTCTCACCAGGTTCTGTTACCCAGAATCCCTTGCAAACCTAAAACATTGTCAACAAAAACACATTTTCCTCACTTTTCTGTGGTGGAAAGTTCTGGAATCTGCGTGGATCCACAAAATTCCACCCACCCCGCGTTCCCCAAAGTCTTCCGAGAAAAATGGTACCTCACTTGTGTGGGTAGGCCTAGTGCCCGCGACAGGAAACAGCGCAAAACGCAACGTGGACACACCACATTTTCACAGTGAAAAATGACCCTTTTTTTGCAAAGTGCCTAGCTGTAGTTTTTGAACCCTAGCTCTGCCGGCACCTAGGGAAACCT
This sequence comes from Calotriton arnoldi, assembly GCA_963921515.1. Taxonomy (NCBI): domain Eukaryota; kingdom Metazoa; phylum Chordata; class Amphibia; order Caudata; family Salamandridae; genus Calotriton; species Calotriton arnoldi. The sequence goes on from CAWUFW010000790.1 coordinate 2,192,200, forward strand.
AGCAAACCTATACATTTTTGAGAACTTGACACCCAGGGGAATCCAGGATGGGGTGACTTGACTGGCTCTCACCAGGTTCTGGTACCCAGAATCCCTTGCAAACCTAAAAAATTGTCAACAAAACCACATTTTCCTCACTTTTCTGTGGTGGAAAGTTCTGGAATCTGCGTGGATCCACAAAATTCCACCCACCCCGCGTTCCCCAAAGTCTTCCGAGAAAAATGGTACCTCACTTGTGTGGGTAGGCCTCGTGCCTGCGATAGGAAACAGCGCAAAACGCAACGTGGACACACCACATTTTCACAGTGAAAAATGACCCTTTTTTTGCAAAGTGCCTAGCTGTAGTTTTTGAACCCTAGCTCTGCCGGCACCTAGGGAAACCTACCAAACCCACACATTTCTGAAAAGTAGACACCGGGGATTCCAGTGAGGTATGTCTTGCGTGGATCCCCAACGTTTTCTTACCCAGAATCCCTGCAAACCTGAAATTCTGCTGAAAAAAATCACTTTTTCACACATTTGTGTGTGGGAAAGTTGTGGCATCACCGGGCTGACACAAATTTCCTACCACCCAGCGCCTCCAGGTCTCCCGATAAAATGGTGCCTCACTCTGGTGGGAGGCCCAAGTACCAGCGACAGGCAAGGGCCCAAAACATATTGAGGCAACATCAAAATTGCCTATCACAAAACGACCTGGTTTTGCAAGGGTCCCATGACTTTTGGCTCGGGGCTCGGCCACCTAGGGAAACCTACCAAACCCACAAATTTCTGAAAACTAGACACCCGGGGAATGCAGGAGGTATGGCTTGCGTGGATCCCCAACGTTTCTTACCCAGAATCCCTGCAAACCTGAAATTTTGCTGAAAAAAATCACTTTTTCACACATCTGTGTGTGGGAAAGTTGTGGCATCACCGGGCTGACACAAATTTCCTACCACCCAGCGCTCCCAGGTCTCCCGATAAAATGGTGCCTCACTCGGGTGAGAGGCCCAAGTACTCGCGACAGGCAAGGGCCCAAACGTATTGAGGCGACATCAAAATTGCCTATCACAAAACGACCTGGTTTTGCAAGGGGTCCCATGACTTTTGGCCCGGGCTCAGCGGCCACCTAGGGAAACCTACCAAACCCACACATTTATAAAAGTAGACACCCGGGGATTCCAGGGAGGTATGGCTTGCGTGGATCCCCAACGTTTTCTTCCAGAATCCCCTGCAAACCTGAAATCTTCCTGAAAAAAATCACTTTTTTCACACCTTTGTTTGTGGGAAAGTTGTGGCATCACCGGGCTGACACAAATTTCCTACCACCAAGCGTTCCTCCGGTCTCCCGATAGAAATGGTGCCTCACTCGGGTGGGAGGCTCAGGTACTGCGACAGGCAAGGGCCCAAAACATTTTGTGATAGGCAATTTTGATGTCGCCTCAATACGTTTTGGGCCCTTGCCTGTCGCGGGTTCTTGGGCCTCCCACCGAGTGAGGCACCATTTTTATCGGGAGACCTGGGCAAACGCTGGGTGGTAGGAAATTTGTGTCAGCCCGGTGATGCCACAACTTTCCATCGCACAAATGTGTGAAAAAAGTGATTTTTTCAGCACAATTTCAGGTTTGCAGGGGATTCTGGGTAAGAAAACGTTGGGGGATCCACGCAAGCCATACCTCCCTGGAATTCCCCCGGGTGTCTACTTTTCAGAAATGTATGGGTTTGGTAGCTTTCCCTAGGTCGCCACCGAGCCCCGGGCCAAAAAGTCATGGGACCCCCCTTGCAAAACCAGGTCGTTTTGTGATAGGCAATTTTGATGTCACCTCAATACGTTTTGGGCCCTTGCCTGTCGCGGGTACTTGGGCCTCCCACCCGAGTGAGGCACCATTTTTATCGGGAGACCTGGGCGAACGCTGGGTGGTAGGAAATTTGTGTCAGCCCGGTGATGCCACAACTTTCCCACACACAAATGTGTTAAAAAACTGATTTTTTTCAGCAAAATTTCAGGTTTGCAGGGGATTCTGGATAAGAAAACGTTGGGGGATCCACGCAAGCCATACCTCCCTGGAATCCCCCGGGTGTCTAGTTTTCAGAAATGTGTGGGTTCGGTAGGTTTCTCTAGGTGGCCACCGAGCCCCGGGCCAAAAAGTCATGGGACCCCCCTTGCAAAACCAGGTCGTTTTGTGATAGGCAATTTTGATGTCGCCTCAATACGTTTTGGGCCCTTGCCTGTCGTGTGTACTTGGGCCTCCCACCCGAGTGAGGCACCATTTTTATCGGGAGACCTGGGCGAACGCTGGGTGGTAGGAAATTTGTGTCAGCCCGGTGATGCCACAACTTTCCCACACACAAATGTGTGCAAAAAGTGATTTTTTTCAGCAAAATTTCAGGTTTGCAGGGGATTCTGGGTAAGAAAACGTTGGGGGACCCACGCAAGCCATACCTCCCTGGAATCCCCCGGGAGTCTACTTTTCAGAAATGTGTGGATTTGGTAGGTTTCCCTAGGTGGCCGCCAAGCACGGGCCAAAAACCCAGGTGACCCCCCTTGCAAAACGAGGTCGTTTTGTGATATGAAATTTTGATGTCGCCTCAATACGTTTTTGGCCTTTGCCTGTCGCGGGTACTTGTGCCTCCCACATGAGTGAGGCACCATTTTTATCGGGAGACCTGGGGTAATGCTGGGTGGTAGGAAATTTGTGTCAGCCCAGTGATGCCACAACTTTCCCACACAAAAATGTGTGGAAAAAGTGATTTTTTTCAGCTAAATTTGAGGTTTGCAGGGGATTCTGGGTAAGAAAACGTTGGGGGATCCACGCAAGCCATACCTCCCTGGAATCCCCCGGGTGTCTAGTTTTCAGAAATGTGTGGGTTTGGTAGGTTTCCCTAGATGGCCGCCGACCCCGGGGCTAAAAACCCAGGTAACCCCCGTGCAAAACCAGGTTGGTTTGTGATAGGTAATTTTGATGTCACCTCACTAGGTTTTGGGCCCTTGCCTGTCGCGGGTACTTGACCCACCCACACAAGTGAGGTACCATTTTTCTCGGAATACTTTGGGAAATGCGAGGTGAGTGGAATTTTGTGGATCCACACAGATTCCAGAACTTTCCACCACAGAAAAGTGAGGAAAATGTGTTTTTTTAATACACATTTTGAGGTTTGCAAGGGATTCTGGGTAACAGAACCTGGTGAGAGCCAGTCAAGTCACCCCATCCTGGATTCCCCTGGGTGTCTAGTTTAAAAAAATTTACAGGTTTGCTAGGTTTCCCTATGTGCCGGCTGCGCTAGGGCCCAAAATCCACAGGTAGGCATATTGCTAAAAACAAATCCGTGCCTAGTCGGCTTTCTGCCGCCCTGGGGGGGGGATATCGGGGGTTGGGGTTGCCCCGATATGCCCCCACGGGGGGCAGAAACACTGTGGCTATTTTTTTGGGGGGTAGGGGCATTGGTATGCCCATTCTGGGCAGCCCCCACCCCCACACATAAAAAAGCCAGCGTAATCGTTGGCGTCTAGTGGGCTTTTTGCCCCCCCCTGGGGGGGCAGATTGGAGGCTACTGCCCCATCTTCCCCCCAGGGGGGGGCAGAAAGGCTGTACTTGTTGCGGGTGGGGGGTGGGGGCATTGGCATGCCCATTTTGGGCAGCCCCCACCCTAATTAAAATTTGCCCAAAAAAATCCCTGGCGTCTAGTGGGCTATTTGCCCCCCTGGGGGGGCAGATTGGGGGCTACTGCCCCATCTTCCCCCCAGGGGGGGCAGAAAGGCTGTAATTGTTGCGGGTGGGGGTGGGGTCATTGACATGCCCGTTTTGGGCAGCCCCCACCCTAATTCAAATTTGCCCCAAAAAATCCCTGGCGTCTAGTGGGCTTTTTGCCTCCCCGGCGGGGCAGATTGGGGGCTAATGCCCCCATCTGCCACCCTGGGGCAAGCCACTAGACGCCAGGGAGCTTAGGCAGATCTTAATTAGGTGGGGCTGCCCAAACGGGCATGCCAATGCCCCCACCCTAATTAAAATTTGCCCCAAAAATCCCTGGCGTCTAGTGGGCTTTTGGCCCCCCGGGGGGGCAGATTGGGGGCTACTGCCCCATCTGCCCCCCAGGGGGGGGCAGGAAGGCTGTTATTTTTGCGGGGGTGGGGGCATGGGCATGCCCGTTTTGGGAGCCCCCACCCTAATTCAAATTTGCCCCAAAAAAATCCCTGGCGTCTAGTGGGCTTTTTGCCCCCCCGGCGGGGCAGATTGGGGGCTAATGTCTCCAACTGCCCCCCAGGGGGGGCAGAAAGTTCACTAGACGCCAGGGAGTTTTTTGGGCAAATTTTAATTAGGGTGGGGGCTGCCCAAAATGGGCATGCCAATGCCCCCACCCTAATTGAAATTTGCCCATAAAATACCTGGCGTCTACTGGGCTTTTTGCCCCCCCGGGGGGCAGATTTGGGGCTAATGCCCCCAGCTGCCCCCCAGGGGGGGCAGAAATGCTGTCATTTTTGCGGGGGTGGGTGGGGGCATGGTCATGCCCATATTGGGCAGCCCCCACCACAAATTATAATAAAAATAAAATCCCTGGCATATAGTGGGCTTTTTGCCCCCCTTGGGGGGCAGATTGGGGGCTGCTGCCCCCAACTGCCCCCGGGGGGCAGAAAGGCTGTAAATTTTATGGGTGGGGGCATGGACATGCCCTTTATGGGCAGCCCCCACCCTAATAAATTATGCGGCAAAAAATATCCCTGGGGTCTAGTGGGCTTTTGCCCCCCGGGGGCAGATTGGGGCTACTGCCCCCATCTGCCCCCCAGGGGGGCAAAAAGACTAAATCACACCCAAAAATTGGGGGAGCAAAGCCCTTGCCCAAGGGGCCGCTCCCCTCCCTGGTGTCTAGTGGGTGGATCCCTGCTTGGGGATCGCCCTCCTGGGGCAATCCCCAAGCAGGGATCCACTGGGGAGGGTGCCATTGGAAAGGGGAGATTCTCCCTTTCCAATGATACCTCTCCCGTCTTTCTACGTGCCCGGGGGCTGAGATAGCCCCTGAGCACATAGAAAGTGAAACTGAAATGAGCCTAAAGGCTCATTTCAGTTTGCGTTTCTGTGCAATGAGGACAGTGCGCCGTGCGCGCTGATCCTCATGGCACAGAAACCAGGGAGGGGGCCTCGGAGCTGGGGAAGCTCTTCCCCAGCTCCCAAGGTCACAGGGGTGAAATAGAAATCCCTCTGCTGTCTGCAGCATAGGGATTTCGTGCCTCTGGCCTCATGACGGAATGGTTCCGTCATGAGCACAGGGGCACCGATGCTCATGACGGAACCATTCCGTCATGAGCATCGAAGGGGTTAATAGTGTCCTCGAGTAGAGCTTCCCTCGATTGATTTCTAGCCCTTTTGCAGCTTTTTTTCAGAATCCTGTCAGGATTACCTCGTTTGCGGAGCTAAAGACCAAGACAGCGAGGTAGGGGACGGAATAGACAATACCATCAGCAACATATGTGGCCACAGTACCAGGCACAAGCTCAGGGGGGTGGGAATTACCATAATCATTTTCAACAACCACAATTTTAACAACCCCAATTCCCAATGATGGGCTGGAATCCGGCATTTATGCCACCCCGCCATTTCCACAGAACCCGTACCAACCGCCTTTTTTAGAGAGAGGTCGGAGGGGACGAGGGAAAAGAAGAGGGACAAGTCAGGTCTTCCTAAAGTTATTGGACATTTTCCCTGTGGGGCGTGTAGTGTCTGTCATCTGACCACATCAAGTAAATCACTGGACTTAGAAACTGGTAAAAAATGGACGCAACGGGCACACACAAATTGTAATTCTTCTAATGTGGTCTACCTTATCACATGCCCATGCAAATTGCGGTATGTAGGTATGACCACACGAAAGATAAAGCAAAGAGTGTGTGAACATCGTAGCAATATCCGTTGCAGAAAGAATACTACAGAGTTGACGGAGCACTTCCTTAAGTCAAATCATACTACCAATGATTTACATTGGACCGTTATTGAATATATCAAACCAAGAAAGAAAGCTTTTCAGATTCTCTTTGAGAAGGAGCAGAGATGGGTCTATCGACTGGCCACACATTTACATGGGCTAAATGATAACATCCCGTGGGGCTCAGTGATGCGCCGTTAAGTTCCATAAGGTGGACATTATACTGCCTGTAATCTATAATCCACTTATGGCCCAAAATCGAGAAAGATTTGGGAAGGCTACATTTGGTTTTTTGGCAAAATATGTGTGTGTTCTTTACTTTCTTCTAGCCAGCATGAGATGGGTTTCTCAGAGTTGTAAGTACAACATTGGAAGATTACCCTGTTTTAAGAGACCACACACAATTTCACGTAGTGCTTAGAATTTTGCACTTTGCCCAGAGACCATGTACAATGTGCGACTATATATGCCTTAAACCAGAGAAAGATTTAGAAAGGCTTTATTAGCTGGTATACACCTATCTGTATTGTTACGGCCAGCATGATAGTATATATTTGTAGCTGATCGAAGAAATGTGAAGAGGGCTCCGTTTTTATAGCGTTATGAGTCCCCAGTTTTTCGAAAGAAATTTCTTCAAACTCTGGCATCAATATCGCTTAAATTAAAACTCACTTAAACGCTGTCTCGTTTTTCATTATCAACATTGTCAATAAAGTTTTCCGCCTTTAACTTCAATATGGCGGTCAACGTATATCCGGATGGCGCTCTAGTCTTTTAGAGCCTCTATTCAGAGTAATAAGCTGAATGGTCGGATGCGGGTCACATGATGAGTGACGCGTCTTCAGTTTCCGGTCCTCTAACCAGGTTTCTTCTTTATAAAAATCCGCCGATTAGTGTGTACGGTATCGGCGGGGTCCCAAGAGAGGTACCTTGTAGGATCCACGCGGACGGGAGGCTTTGACGAAGTAAGCTGCCAATTTTTTCTATCGATCTGAGGTAACATTATGGCCTTACATTGAGCGAATCATTTATGGCAGGTTTCCTTCTTGCAGTGTGTGACTACAAGCCACCGCCCCCCTTTGGGATCCATGGAGAAATTCTCCTTTAGGTTTTATGTAAGCGAAGTTCTCCTTCTTATATTCACTGCCACACCTACGGGAATCATGACTGTCGTATCATAGTCAAGTCCCGCTTTTAACCAGGTTCACCTTTTTTATTTTCCAAAATGCCTTGGTACCATCCATGTGGGCGTACACTTGAAAAATATCTCATTTATTCAACGAGTGGGTGTCGATGTTCGTAAATAGAATCCGGCACACTTCGTGAATCATGATTTAAAGATACAACCACACAAGGGATAAGAGGTTGTTGTCACAAATATGGCACCAGAAAAATTGTTTTCGTCCTCGGGGCACCGAATTTGGTAGTCATTACAGCATGTAATTTTCAATTAAGGGAAATCACTCATGGGCGTTGGCATGCATAATATAATTGTATGTATGGTATGTGATTAGTATTGTCCTTCTGTTTTTTCTGTTTCTATATTTCTATAGATATATACGATTTTCAGAAAGTCTGAAGACGTTTCCTGAAACCGTAAGTCATTCCGGTTCATCATCCTCCACAGGTTAGGGTGCGCCTTAGGGTGCGCATACCGCCGTGGAGATTTTTTTGATCCTGACGAATGCCCTGCTGAAAAAAGCACATAGTGGCAGAAACATGTTGATCAATTTTATTTCACATTCACCTTAGGATATATCTGGTAGATTGATCCAGTTATTAATCCTTCACATTTTTTTATCCAATGCCAGGTTTTCCACCAATAAAGTCTTTTGGATAAAACCATGGCATCCTTTTAAATCACCACATTGCACACACCTTTTTTGCACATATACGTCACTTCAAACCAGCTCCGTTGTAAACAGGTGTAGTAGCACACTGGTGGGAACCCAATGATGAAGCATGTCACCAACTAGGTTGGTGAGTGAGGGTTATTTTAATAACTCAGAGTGATTTCCTTTCTCTCTTTTTTGTTTGCATTAATTTTTTTGCTCTCTTTTGTTGTTTATATAATATTAAGTCAATGTTATACACTGATTGGGAAATAGTTCCTTTGTGCACTGCTATATGTTTGCAAACCATTTTCAGGTGGAAGATCTGCCAAAACTGATTGTGGAGCAGTCGCCTGAGATTAAGCATCTAGCCTGCCTTACTTTGAGGTGGTTTCAGCAACAATGCAAAGGACTCAATGGCATAACCGTTCAAGCCTTCCCCATCAACTTTCCACTGTTCTCCTGATAGTGATAGAGCGCTCGACGCTCTTAAATTTGTAAGGGTGCATTATATTCATGTACGAACTGCACTCGCATATATATTCCAAATATCCGGCCTCATCAATAGGATGATGGAAAGCATGATAAAGGTGGACAGGACTCTGGCTGGATATTGGGTAAGTCCAATTATTTACCTCTTAACCAGAGTCTTAGTGTGGGTGTGCAGGTTGGCTATGAACCCTCAATTGGAAAAGTTTTGTGATAACCATATTACAGCTGTTTACTACTTTCCCAAAGGTCAACTTCCCTAAACGTTAACTCATGACTTTGGGGAAAAGTATGAAATTTATGGATTTTCTGCATTTGTAAATTCCATCTGTGGGCTGAACTGTCCATAGAGCCAGATTCTGCGAGTTAGGATCTAAGAATCTGTGCTCACAGATAAGGTTTTTGGGCAAATAAATCTGCCATAGGTGTTCAAAAATGTGAAACCGATGCCCAATACTTTCCCCGCACTGTACTGTTCGGGACTTTGGATAACTGTATTAGCGATAGTTCAGAAAAATAAAATATTGCAGGATGGCCACAGTGGAAGACTTGAAGTGGATTTCTAAAATAGTGGAGGCAATTCCAAAAGATGACTCCCATGTCTGTAAATATTTCAACATTAGCAAGTTTACTATAAAACACATTTATGGTGCATTTAAAAAAAAAACCTTTTCAAAAATTGCAGAAACCTTCATTTAGACAAATTCAGGTACAACACGTGATAAATATCATAGTGCAATTTTCTTTACTAAAGATTGGAGTGAATTCATTTGACTGGGAAGACGGGATGGGCTAGAAAAATCTGATACACAGCTCATGCCCTTAGGAGCTGTAATTCAAGTTCATAAAGAGAATGTTCTATCTCCGCTCCTGAATGATGTCATCTCAACAGCGAGTGACCCTCATGTGCTTTTCCTAACATGTGATACTGTCAGAAGATACAGAGTCCCTTTGTGCGCCGCCTCAGGAACGAGCTTGATGTGTAAAGAACTGAGGTTCATATTTTCATTTGAGATGCTGAAGTTTACCAAACACATTCTACAAGCACAACAGGGTGGCTGCTTAGGAAGAGATAAAATGTGGATAGGAACAAATGTATTTATAAACTTTCATTCAACATAACAAAAAGCAACATTTGGGAGTATTACAAAATGAAGAATGAATGCACATGAAGATAATGTTACTAGTGTTTCATAGAGCTCGAGACGTGGACCAGAGTTCAGATCCTGTTCTTTTCCTAATGCACTGTGTCATGCTATCACAAATAATGCTAAGTTCTAGAACCTCCCTTTCTGGACGTTAGAATGGTGCTCCGGAAGTGTTTGCTCATAGAATATGTAGCGTCACGTTCTAAAACAATTTGCATATCACTGGGAGGGACATTTCACTGTGTGCTGCATCGATGATACACTTTGATCTGCATTCTTTGCTTTCAGTGGGAAAATATATGAGTACATCGGACATAGAATTGCTTACCTGTGGGGCTGATTTGGAATTAGGTGGTAAAGGGAAATCCTCCAATTTCTGGATAAAGTGTTTAATCTGCTAGTGGAAATTCCTCTCAGGTATTACATAATGGATGAAATGACACCGGCGTGTTCCCATGTCACAGGTTTGGCATTTACAACAGAAATCGGAGGATTGTCCATCTCCACCTAACCTTAAATCAGGCCCTCTGAGCAGTACTGAGCAGTACTGTAGGAAGCAGGCTTTTTATGTAGTATATCAGAACGAGATATACTGTGCAAAGAGTCTGGGTAATCCCTTACGAGTGGACAGGGCTTGCTCTAGCAATCGCAAGGTGCTCTTTTAGGGAGTAGTGTGGTCGAGCAGCCTTAGGTTTATCAGAGAAGAGGAGTGTCAGACATCTGCAAATACACACAATAGTCAATAATTGATGCACATGACTCAAAAAGGAGATCCACACCAATTTATCAAAATAGCACATATCTTTATATATGTTTAGGCACCAGAATCAATATGATCAGGTAAGTATGTTTTTCAAGAGAAATACGTTTACATTTAGAAAAATGTCACTTAGTGCATTTTTCAGAGGAAACAATGTTATTCTAAGGAAGGAAAAACAACTAAGGGATACAAGTTCTTTGCAGCAACTTATAAAACCAACCAAGGTGAGTATGGGGCAAGGTCCAAGGCATTGCCAGCAGATCACCTCCAGCGGCACAAGTGCGTCCGGGTGAGATGGCTAACTTTGAAAAGTCACCTTCACTTCCAGTAACCCTCCTTAGAGGTGCACCAGCCTGAGGGTGGACATGCCTGTCCCGGTGACAAATGGGGTCGGCTCCTGTGAGAGAAACCATATTTGCATGCATGAAGCTCCCCTGCCTTGGAATGCTAATCTGCAGATCATCCTGTGGAAGGAGGTGTACCATACCCCCGACACAAGCAGGCTAGGTTTATGGCCCCCGGAGAACAAACGCCACGTGGGGTAGGCAGCACGTGGGGGGTTGGCTGCAGGGCCTGGCCACACACCAAGTCCTGCGGCCAACCCCCTGCTGCACCACTCACAGCACATGGCCGAAGGCCATGCATGGGGTGTGGTTGGCAGCATGTGGGGGGTTGTCAATAAGGCCTGGTCGTAGGTCCTATGGCCACCCCCGGCTGTGCATGGCCAAAGGCTGCACACAGCGTGGGACTGGATTTATGCGGGGGGTTGGCCGCATGCAGCCAGGCCCTGCAGCCAAATCCCTTCGGCCGTGTGCAACTTGGAGTTGGCAGCATGTGAGGGGTTGGGTGCCAACCCCTTGTTGCGTTAAAAAACCTTACAAAGAACAAAGGTTACAGGGACGTTCTAGTTAGGCTTGGAATTTACGCATACAAAACTGTAGAAATTCAGCTGTCATAGTTAAAGTTATTTCAAGTAACTATAACTTGTGCTCTAAGGTAACTATATCTCTGGCCCTTGCCATGCACAGCAAATTACCACACATATTACATCATTCATGACATCTTCTATGGCATCATTGATATTATTACTACAACATTTACAATAAAATTATTGAGGAGAAAACTGTGGATAGGTTACCCTTTCATCTGTGGTTCATAGTCAACATGAAGTTGGCTACCCATGAAGTATATGGTATACGGTCAATGTTGCTCAAGCTTCCTTTACCTATGGGGGTTGTATGTATGATAGCAGGAATGATGCTTCATACTATTCTGAGCTATTTTGCATTTACCTTTATAGCTCTAATGCTGTTCCCATTTATGAGCAATGTGTACAAAAGAAGCTTGGATGACGCATCAGTGAGGGCAGGGAAACAGAGCAAAAGTCTGCTCTCAGCCATCTGGAGCATTTTTAAAGCTCTCATCTGCTGGAAGCAGACTTTGTGTTTGCTCCCGCTTGACAGGAGATTCAAAAATACTCCAACCAAGCGGGTGCAAACACAGGTTTTCCTGCCTGCTCTGGTGCGGGCAGGGAAACCGCTGTTTCCAGGATTGCAAAGGCCTGCTATAGGGGTGACTTATAGGTTTTAAGTGCAGTGACCCTAGATATAGGAAACCTATATCTTTAGTAAGTGGTGCTAGCACCAGCCTACACTGGCTCCAATGGCAGGCCTGTAGAACCATTTTGAATGATCTCTCATGGGAGCATAACACATGCTTCAGCCCATAGGGGACCTCTGGGGTACCTATGCCCTGGGTACCTTAGTACCATATACTAGGGACTTATAAGGGTACCCCAGTATCCAATCTGGGATGTACCGAAATACTGAGCACAACAGTTTAGGGAGAAAGCAGATAGACTGGGGTCCTGATTAGCAGGATCCTAGTCAGACTAGTCAAAATACAGCTTAGCAACAGGCAAAAAGTGGGGGTAACAATGCAGAAGGATCCGACGTTCCTACACCCCCTTTTTCTCAACCCCTGCTTGACAGATCACCCCAAAAGTTTCCATGAGCAACAAGAATCAGGAGGGCACTTTTTGGGGCTAATTTCATGAAGATGCATCAAACGGCGTCAAAGATACAGGGAAGTCAAAAAACACTTTTCCTATGGAAACTAAGTCCTATTTATAACTACCTACTGGCGTCTGCCAGTAGGTAATATATATATATATATATATATATATATATATCACTTTTGCTCGTGATGCACCCTGCTGCCAGCGGAACAAAGACGAGTGCAGACCTCCAGTTGTGCAAATATTTGTTTTATTTCAGTCTTCTGCCATTGCCATTACGCGTTTCGGCCGTACAAGTGGCCTTGATCACATGACAGCGCCCAGCTAGTCAACCCGCAAATTTAAAGTGCCTGTGCTTAATTTATTCATGGAAATAAACAAACTACTCGGATCGTTCCACAAGTGTCCGCCTAAATGCTTTCAATTAATTTTAAATGACATTTTTAATATCTATTACACTTTTGACATGTAATGTATTCATCATTATAAAAATATAAATATTATTTAAAAACGTATGATCCAATGCCATCAAACATCAGGATAACGGCTTAAATGCATATTGACCCGTAATGTAATTTTCATGAATTAATCAACTGCGTGAAAAAATACACAACCTTAAAGTGCCCCTTAAAACGTGAAAATTATCTTATTGCAACAAATCTTTATCAACAAATTTAAATAAGTGAGGTGATTAATAAATATATATAAAACAAATCCCAAAGTTCCTCTGCTCAGTATGCCTCATATTGTTCATCCATACATATTAGAAGTAAGGCTCATATTGGGCCTTTACTAAATAATAAGAGCGGTCCACTGCTGTGCATCAAACTTTCATGGCATTAATGCCTTTTATGCACTTCAGTAGATCATTCAAGATCTATATCAACTTTTTTTTAAAAATGGATGTATAAAGTGACATTGTGCAACAGTACTTCGGAATAAAGTGACTTGTGCCATTAAAATTCAACTATAGATAAATCAGAAGTTCAAATTTTTGCAGATATACAAATAAACACAGTGCATCATTAGATCCATTTTAGCCCGGAAGGTATCTAAATGTAGATCAATCAGATGTTTTGGAATTTACTAAGAAGTACCATAAACAACAATATTCATAGAAAAATATCATAAAAACCCCTGTTTAAAATGACCAAGAATAAGACAATACAATAAAACCACCCCATGTCTAAAACCACTCCTGAAAAAACAAGGCTAGTTCTAAAACAATGGATAGTTCAACTGCTGTCTCCTAACCCGGGATAAGAGAGGAAAAAACTTTTTATAAGCCTCTCTTAAGAGATTTCAATAAAAATAAAAATAGTAATTTCATTGCTGTTAAATTCACATTCATAAAGGTTGACCTGTCTGCTGTTATATGCTAGAGAAACTAACATGTTGATCATAGAAACGTATAAAGATCTTCTGTAATGTTGAGCCCGCCCGGAGATTTGGAGTCGAACTCCAATATATAACATGTCTCCAAGCGTCTCAGTTTTGCTTCTCTGTCACCCCCTCTTTTCACGATGGGGATGGCTTCGATGGCAAAATAACTAAGCCTGGGCGTAGTTCGCGAAGTAGCGCTACGCGAAGTTACGTGAAGTGCAGTTCGCACTACGCGAGCTACGCGTAGCACTACGCGAACTGCGTAGTGCGCTGTTCGCGATGATTGCACAGTGCCGGATGCTTGTCCGCACTGTGCAATCATTGAAAAGGGCATCTTGCACAGTGCGAGCTGTCTTTTACTGCCGCTCGAGTAGATTTTTACTCGAGCGGCAGCTTCTCAATGCGGACTGGTAGTTTCTCATCGCGAGCGGTCGCGAGCATACGCGACCACTCGCAATGAGAAACCTGACCTCCCCGCGTTGAGAATCTCGCCGGCAGGTTTATTTTCCACGCTCGCGATCGGCAACTTGATGTTGCTGATCGCGAACGAGGAAAAAGTCTCGCCGGGATGTCATTTTGACTTGCTCGCGGTCGCCAACTTGACGTTGAGGACCGCGAGCAAGCAAAAAATGACCGCTGCACTACGCTACGCTACGCGTGTTTGCACTGTGCTACGTGCAATTCACGTTGTGCGAAGTAGCGCAAACTTCGCAAACTACGCGAGCGTAGCGTAGTGCTTTGCCCAGGGTTAAAAATAACGCAGATGTTGTGGGTTGCTGTCATGTACAGTTTGAAAATGTCTCGCAACAGGGTAATTCTGATCCTTATTAATTATTGCGCTAATGTGTTGCAAAATGCGTTTGTGGACTGCCAATTTGGTACTGCCTATATATTTTAGATGACAGTCGCATTCCAGGACATAAACACAATATTCTGTTTTACATGTTAGATGTTGTTTAATTTCCTTGACTGTTTCAGAAAATGCAGTTGTGTATGTTTTAACATTAATTCCAAATTGGCAGGCTTTGCACGATAGACATTTAAAAAAAACCTTCCTTATAGTCAACCACATATCTTTGCGGCAACTCTCCTGGCAGTTTTGGACTAACATATTCCCCATACTCATTGATTTTCTAAAAGAGATCGAGGGATTAGAGGGCATCAAGTCACCTATCATAGGATCATCCTGGATGAAGTGCCAATTATGTCTTATGATGCTCCTCAGTTGTTGCTCCTGTTTAGAGTAGGTTAAGATAAGTCTTACAGGTTGTATATTCTGTTCTACAGCCCTCTGGGATGATTTAGAATTGTAGACGAGGAGATCCCCCCTGGTCCTCGCTTGAGATTTTCTCATAGCGGCATCTACTATTTCGGTGCTGTAACCCCTAGCTAGAAATCTGGCACGACTTTCCATTTGCTTCATCCTCGCATCCTCTGGATTACTGCAGATGCGACGGATGCGAAGCATCTCCCCATAGGGAATGCTTCTAATTAAATGTGCAGGATGTGCACTCGACGCATGTAAAAGTGTATTGCCTGCCGTCGGTTTTCTAAAAAGGGTGGTGATTAAGACATTATTTTCTACTAAAATTTGAACATCCAAAAAAGTCACTGAGTGCCTGCTGATGGTAAAAGTGAATTTAAAATTAAAATCATTTTGATTAATCTCATCTATAAATTTTAAGGCACTTTCTTCACTTCCTCGCCACACAATAAAAAGGTCGTCAATAAAACGCATCCAAGAGACAATGTTAGTAGTGTATACTTGTTCGTACTTTCGCATGAGGACCAGTTCCTCCCACCAGCCCATGAACAAACAGGCACAACTGGGGGAGAAACTGGCCCCCAGAGCTACCCCCTGAATTTGTTGGTAAAACTGGCCATTAAAAAGGAATACATTGTTTTCCAAGCTAAAAAGCAACATATCTAACAACATACGTGTGTGTTGTGCATACATCATAGGTCTTGTGCTAAGAAAGTACTCCACAGCTCTCAGGCCATCCTGGTTTCTGATGCAGGTATACAGGGCACAAACATCCAGTGTTACAAGCAATAAATCAGAGTCCCATGACATATCGTTGATTTTGTTTAAAAAGTCACTTGTATCCTGGATGTATGATTTTAACTGTTTCATATGTACCTGCAAAAAGTAATCAATGTACCTGGAAAGATTTTCCAGTGGCCCATCACACGCCGCAATGATCGGCCTGCCTGGCGGGTTCTCCATGCTCTTATGGACTTTTGGTATAAAGTATATATATGGCACCAACGGATGTTCTTTTTTGATAAATTTATATTCGTCCCAACTCAAAAGTCCTAAACTCTTCCAGGCCAACAGATTCTTAAACAGGGAGTCCTGAGTGCTCTTGTATTTAAGTGGAGTACTTTTTCTATAGCATTGTGGGTCACTTAATTGACTGTAAGCTTCCTTCAGATAGTCTTTCATAGGCCAAAGGACGATATTCCCGCCCTTATCACAAGTTCGAATCACCACATCTTCTTTCTGTAGTTTTAGAATCAATTGATTGTATTTTCTCTCTCTATTGGTATATGCTTTTTTCGATCTATTGGTGGTGTAAGTTAATTTCTTAATCTGACTTACTACTTGATCTCTGAAAACATCAAGTCCATCACGCGCTGCCATAGGGACAAATTTTGATTTCATTTTGAACGGAGTTTCTGGCCTGGCCTGACCACACAGAAAAGGGATATTCTGGCTATTCGTTTGCTCCCCACTTTCCAATGCACACAGATCTTGGTATAAATCAATGTCCGAGACCAATAGCCCCGGAAAGTCCTTATTCAATGGGTTTTTGGTGGTTGTGGCCATTTTGTCAGTTGATGTTCTTTGTAAATGAAATTTTTTAAGTTTTAATTTTCTTATAAATTGATAAACATCAGCTCTTGTTCTAGTGTATTGGAAATTTGACCCCGGGCAGAAGGATAATCCCAGGGAGAGTAGCTGGGTCTCTGCTACTGACAGGTTGATTTTAGCAAGGTTCACGATTGTATTCGCCTCCTGTTTTTCAGAATCTCCGTCTGAACTTTGCTGTTCTCCGTTTGGATCGGCTAGGTTCGCCTGGCTCGGCCCCGGCCCCGCTTCTTGGGCTCTCCATTTCCTGCGGGCCTGGCGTCTCCCCCTTCTCCTTTGGGATTTTGTTTTGTGACCATTCCTTGTTTGCGTGGTCGCAGTGTGTCCCTTCTGCCCTGCTTTAAAATGCCCAGTTCTTCCCCCAATGTCAGCTTGATTCCATGCTCTACATTTTTTCTACCACCTTCATTATCCGATTCACTCTCGGGTACTGAACTTGGCTCCGACTGTGAAGATAATTCAACACGCTGTCTGTTTGCTTCATTGCCCCCCTGCATCCGTTTATTTGCTGTTGCTGCCCTCAGTGAATCATAACGACGTGCAAAAGTAAAAATTTGACCATTAGAATAGTCATCTCGGTCTCTTTTGAATTTGTACGCCTTACGTATCTTGATTTTTTCTTCCTCCTTTGCCAGTCTATTTGTCATTTCTTCCCTCATTTTTTGTCCTGATCGGGAATCGCCTTCTTGCTGTTTAATATTCTCCTCAAGGGCTTCAATCTTAATTTGTAGATCAGCCCTATCAATTTCAGCGTACTTCACCAATATCTGAACCAGTCTTCTAGATGATTCGAGGTTACATTCACCCCACTCCGCCATCATCAGGGGGTTAGGCGCCTCATAACTGGGAGCAATCATAATATGCAAACCCCTAGGGATTCTCCCTACGTCGAGATATCTCTTTAATGAGCGCGCCTCCCACCATTTGGACTGTTCCTGGCGTTTGTACTTCTCCAGCAGTTTAAAGTTCTCTTTAAGACCATTGATTCTGGCATTGGAGACCTCTGATCCCTCTGTGTTAACTTCAATTTGATTCTCTATAGAATCTGAGAACATTTCCGCCGCGGCAAGCTCGCGGTTCCTGAGCGCATCGGCAGACATCTGACTTGATTTTACTTGATATAGTAGCTCCTTAAAACAATCCTAATGACAATGCAGAGAAATACCCAAACACCGTCCAAGGTTGCAAGGAGACAAACACACCTCCCAACCCTTGCAGCACTTGAATATACGGAGTACCTTTGAGTTTATAAGCGCTCAGTGTCCGGAAACTGCACCCGTCTTGTACCTGCTCAGCCAAGCGATATCCCCTGATGAGCGACAGCTTCCTTACTTCGCGCTGCCTCGTATCTCCATTTCCACTGATCACAGATTTTGTCGTGCTGCAACGGGGGAGCTCCTTCCATTTCACTCCAAACTCTGTTACGTGCCCCAGGGGTCCCCGCCGTAGCACTGCCACAAGCCCGCTGCACTGCAAGCAGGAAACCTTGACGGGGCAGACGGACTGCCTGCTACGGAGCCTTCTTCCTGGGAGGGGGTCTGCAAGCCGGCAACAGTCCAATGCCGGTAAATATCACTTTTGCTCGTGATGCATCCTGCTGCCAGTGGAACAAAGACGAGTGCAGACCTCCAGTTGTGCAAATATTTGTTTTATTTCAGTCTTCTGCCATTGCCATTAAGCGTTTCGGCCGTACAAGCGGCCTTGATCACATGACAGCGCTCCCCAGCTAGTCAACCCGCAAATTTAAAGTGCCCGTGCTTAATTTATTCATGGAAATAAACAAACTACTCGGATCGTTCCACAAGTGTCCGCCTAAATGCTTTCAATTCATTTTAAATGACATTTTTAATATCTATTACACTTTTGACATGTAATGTATTCATCATTATAAAAATATAAATATTATTTAAAAACGTATGATCCAATGCCATCAAACATCAGGATAACGGCTTAAATGCATATTGACCCGTAATGTAATTTTCATGAATTAATCAACTGCGTGAAAAAATACACAACCTTAAAGTGCCCCTTAAAACGTGAAAATGATCTTATTGCAACAAATCTTTATCAACAAATTTAAATAAGTGAGGTGATTAATAAATATATATAAAACAAATCCCAAAGTTCCTCTGCTCAGTATGCCTCATATTGTTCATCCATACATATTAGAAGTAAGGCTCATATTGGGCCTTTACTAAATAAGAGCGGTCCACTGCTGTGCATCAAACTTTCATGGCATTAATGCCTTTTATGCACTTCAGTAGATCATTCAAGATCTATATCAACTTTTTTTTTTAAATGGATGTATAAAGTGACATTGTGCAACAGTACTTCGGAATAAAGTGACTTGTGCCATTAAAATTCAACTATAGATAAATCAGAAGTTCAAATTTTTGCAGATATACAAATAAACACAGTGCATCATTAGATCCATTTTAGCCCGGAAGGTATCTCAATGTAGATCAATCAGATGTTTTGGAATTTACTAAGAAGTACCATAAACAACAATATTCATAGAAAAATATCATAAAAACCCCTGTTTAAAATGACCAAGAATAAGACAATACAATAAAACCACCCCATGTCTAAAACCACTCCTTAAAAAACAAGGCTAGTTCTAAAACAATGGATAGTTCAACTGCTGTCTCCTAACCAGGGATAAGAGAGGAAAAACTGTTTATAAGCCTCTCTTAAGAGATTTCAATAAAAATAAAAATAGTAATTTCATTGCTGTTAAATTCACATTCATAAAGGTTGACCTGTCTGCTGTTATATGCTAGAGAAACTAACATGTTGATCATAGAAACGTGATATATACATCACAAAACGTTGTCACAGGACACACAGGACTGCGCACTCTGGCTCATAGTAAATTATATAGATTTATTCCAGCTTCTTCAGAGAGTAAAAACTAACAAACGCGTTTCAGCCACCTGGCCTTCGTCAATGTCATTGACGAAGGCCAGGTGGCAGAAACGCGTTTGTTAGTTTTTACTCTCTGAAGAAGCTGGAATAAATCTATATAATTTACTATGAGCCAGAGTGTGCAGTCCTGTGTGTCCTGTGACAACGTTTTGGGAGATATTTCACGGAACCGCCTCCGTGAACTGCTGCACCCGTTATGCTGAGAGCGGCAACTTGCAGGCGGTATACGTTATTGGATATATATATATATATATAAATATGTATATATACATACATATATACATACATATATATATACATATATATATATTTATATATATGAATAACTTTACTGAGATGTTTTACCACATCAAACAAAGATTCTTGTACCCAACGTGAGGACAGACATATTGAGAAAACGCAACGTATCCCTTATAAGGGGGAGTTATCTTTTACCATACCACCTTGACTAGATGCATGTAAGAAAGTGACTGAAAAATATTTGACACAGGCTGTAGGTGTGGCTAAAGGTTCCTATGTAGCTTGGCTGTATTGCTGTATTAACTGACTCACCGAAAGAATAAAAACAAAGAAAGACACAAGGAATCAGTACAAGAATCTTTATTGTTTGATGTGGTTAAACTTCTCAGTAAATTTATTCATCTATTATAATTACTATACTGGTGGGGACCAGTAACTGAGACTATAGCGCCGGGCAATATTCCTATTACCCCAGCCCCTTATTCATAGGTTAAACAGCACCTGCGCAGAAATGCTACAAACTCCCATTTAGTCATATGCTGAAAATTCATACTGTCTAGTGGGTTCCAGGTAAGTACCTTATTGCAGTGCATGCTGGAGTTTGTAGTGTTGAAACAAACAACTTTTCCCTTCGGTGGGTTTCTGCGTGGCTGCTTGATTTTCAAATGAAATTCTTCAAGCCCTCCAGTGGGCCTCAGTAAAGCAAATGTCCGGTTAAAATCAGAGGGCTGCTGTGCCACTCGGGGGTTAAAGCTGGTTCCAACCCGTGGCCCCATGTTTCCTTCAGTATGATGGTGCAGTCCTCCACGGCCAGAGCAGCCGTGATTAATGTCTCCATTCTTGCTCTGCTCTTAAGAACGCACTCACAGCAGCCCAATTCCACTGAATTCTTTATTCTGGAGGAACCTGAAACATGCATTCCTGATTGCTTGCCCCTGACGCGTGTGTATATATATATATATATTACCTACTAGCGACTAGTTATAGTTAGGACCTAGTTTCCATAGGAAAAGCATTTATTGACTTGTTTATAACTTTGGCGTCGTTTGACCAATCTTCATGAAATTTGCCCCAAAAAGTGTCAAGGAAGGTTCTATTGTTATGGAAAGTTTGGGGGTTATCCGTGCAGTGGGGACCAAGGATTTGGGGCGCGAAATAAGGTTGCGTTCGGAATGTTCATTCCAATAGGAACCTTTAGCCACACCTACAGCCAGAACAGCTGAACGGAGTTACACCAAATTTGGCAGGGAGATAGATGTCCGTTCAAGGAAGTGCCTTTTGCTTATTTGGTGGAAATCCGTTCAGTAGTTGTTGAGAAATGTAAGACTAAAATTATAGTGATATCTCTGGCCGTGGATATTTTGCAGTGGTTTCACGACGAATCTCGAATGCTCGAGCCAACAGGAATGCTCTGATTGGCTGGACGCAACCTAAACAGAAAGTTGCAGCTGCTATTATATTGCTGGGGAATGATTCCCAGGGCTGAACATTTCTGAAAAAGCTAACATAAGGGGTCAGAGTAGAGGTACTGTGACCCCATGTTTGAGGAATAGGGATGTTAATGACACAAGTTATGTGTCCAAAATTGTTTTTGGTAACCGCGTGAGATATTCACGGCCCCCCATGTACCATCACGGGGACATCGCGACTATCAACGTTGTTGGAAATATTGGTGAAAATATATAAAAAATATGTCAGTGAATCATTAATACGCATTGTTATAGAGATATTGAGATTTTGATAAATGTTTTTACAGAGTTATTTATATAGTGAGTTATCTACTGTGATGGTTAGAATGAATTATATAGTTATAATTTTTGGATGTGTTGGTGGCCATTGAATGCCTGCTTTTGTTTTCCGTTTTCGTGACGTGCCTGCGGGGATCACGATTACTGACATCATCGCGGTCTCTGGAATCACCGCGAAAATGGGAAATAGGTTTTAGAGCTGGTTGTTCTAGAAATACACAAAAAAAACATGAGTTTGAAGTGTACAGTAATAAACCCCCAGTGTGTAAAATACTATAATATGTGTGCATATATGTGTTTTCACTTTAAGGAAAAGGCGCGAATATCACCATTAACGGGGACGTTGGGACGTCCTGAATAACAGCAAAAATAGAAAATAGGTCTGAAAGATGAATTTTAGAGAAACTTAGTACAAAAATATGAGTTTAAACATGCTTTGAAAGAAGTATGTATATAGTAATATGTGTAGGGCAATGTTCAGAATGGATTTTTTTACATATTATTTTTGGATGTGTTGGTGGTCATTGAATGTCTGCTTTTGTTTTCCGTTTTCATGACGTGTCCGCAGGGATTGCGTCGTCGTCGCGAATATAAAAAAATGTAAAGAAAAAAAACCGCTTACTAATCCACTGAAGAAAATACAAGCTTATAAAAATACCCCTCAATGAGCCATTTTAGATAGAAAATACAATTTAAAAACCTTAAAAATTCAATAAAAAAATCATAGGTTACATGGATGCTATAGTTGGGAAATAGAATTTGAAAACCTTAGAAATTCACTGAAAAAAACACAGGTTACAGGTACGTTATAGAGAGGATTTAGCATTTAAAAAACCTTAGAAATTCACTGAAAAAAACAAAGGTTACGGGGCGTTATAGTTAGGAAATAGAAGTTAAAAAACCTCAGAAATTCAGTGAAACAAAAAAAGGCTACAGGGACGTTATAGTTAGGCTGATATTTCACTCATACAAACGCAGAGAAATTTAGCAGTTATAGTTAGCTGAACTAACTTTAACTTGCGCCCCGCAATACATTGCTTATGACCTCACATATGACATCACTCATGACATGGTCAGTGACATTACTGATGACATCAATGATTACATCTCAAATTACAAATCTTCACGAATCTTTCCAAAAAAGGGGGGGTCCCATAACTCATTTTCCCCTTGCAATTTTCCATTGGAGAATAAGACACTGCTACAGCCAAAATGGGTGAACCGTATTACACCAAATTTGGCAGAAAGCTAGATGTGCTCTTAGTGATTTGGCATAAATCTGGTCAGTTGCTTTTTGAGTAATTAAGGTTCAAAATATTTGTATATTTCATGTCGTGAAGGATCCTCGGATCTAACAGATCATAAGATATTTTATGATTGGCTGCCACCACATCAATAAAGATGTGGCAGCAGCCATTTTAGGTCTTGGAGACTCAGTCCCCTGTGTTACAAAAAGTTTATTAAAAACAAACAGGGGGTAGGGAATGGATACCCTGTCCCCACCCAGGCCTGATGGATGGGTCAAAAATGTATTTTTTTTTTTATCAGTGCAGATTTTTTAAAAACATATGCTCCCGACCTTTTAAATGTGAGCCCGTAGCCAGGACTCAGGGGCTAGGTGCTTACTTTTTAGGGGTGGGAGCTGGCACCTCCCCTCCTCAAGCTCTATTTAGGCCCAGGGGACCCTATCCCCCTGGGCTGCTGTTTATTAAATGGGGCCCGATGAGTCTACTGCTGTGTTGGCTGCCCGGATGAGTGTGGGCAGGGAATATAAACTTTATTTCCTGCCTGCCCTTGCCGGGCAGGGAGCACTATTTTGCTCCCACCCAGGCAGGAGCAGAGAAAAAAAGCTGGGTTGTCGCTGTATAGCCGGCTGGAGTTGCGGGGCATTGGGGCTTCCCTGGCACCCCAATGATGTGGTCTGTTGTGGGGGGCCCCACTGTAAAAAGAATTGCTGGCTCTCACTATGGCTGCTCACTGGGAAGCCAGAAGGGGCCACCGGGGCCTTGAGACTACCCCCATCTTAGAAAACAAAGGTGTGGGTGCCCTGGGTGGGCACTAGGGCACCCACGGAAAAAATGCAATGGCCGGCTCCCACTGCACCTCAATGGGTGTTGGCTGGGAAGCCGGCAGGGAATGCAGGGGCCTTGGGGCTCTCCCCGTGCTCCCTGATATATGCCAAGTTGTGGGTGACCTGAGTGGACACCAGGCTCCCATAAAAAACAAACAAAAAAAATACTAAATGAGCAACAGGAGAAGCTCATTTATTATTCACTGTGCCTGCAAGGAGAGTCCCATAATGTCCTGCGAGTCCCAAAAACATTATAAAAAAGACAAATAGAGGTGGGGAAGGAGGGCCCTTCAGCTCCCTGGTTGTGGCTCAGGCATGGGTTCCAAGATAGGCAAGGCTTCTTTGCCAATCAGCAGGCTGGGCAACCATTGTGGTGTTGCCCACAGTGCAAAATTAATAATAGTGAGGACTTGCCCAGGAGATAGTGGGGAAAGCAGGTGGAAGTGAGGTAGTGCAGGACAAGTTGGACAGGGCTGAAAGGCCCTAGCGAGTGGAGCAGGAGGCAATGGGGAAGGGGCTAGCTGCAGACAGTGAGATGGTTTGTGCGCAGCACCTCTGACCTGATGGTACCAGAGAACACACCTCTATCATGGAGGTTGTGGCACAGGATGAGTCCGTCACACCTGAGACAGCACAGGCACAAAGCTAGAAAGGGCAGCAGAGTACAGAGTAGAGAAGAGTGCGGGCGACCAGGTGGTGCTGGTGCATCAGCAGATAAAGTCCAAGGAGGCCAACACTGATGCACATATAAGGAAGCCATTGTATGAGAGGGGGCTAGGGATTCAGTAGGTAGCATTTTAACAGTGAGGAGTTATGGAGAGATGGAGCAGGAAGTGGGGTGCAGGAAAAGGGAAAGGCAGTAGAAAAAGCTGGAAAGAAGAGAATAGAGCAGGTTCAAAGTGAAAAAGAAGGCAGGAGGGTGTGGGGACCGAATTAAGAAAACATGATTTTTCAGAGGAGGAGTATAAGGAGGAAGGGAGCGATGGGAATCATTTTGTAAGCAATGGGGAGGCAGTAAGTGTACAAAGGGTGGAATCGATGAGGTGGGCGCCACGAGGGAATATGGTGAGGCTGAGGGCAGTACTTTGGAGGATAGCCAAAGTTAGGAGGTAGTTAGTGGGTGCCAGGATGCAGGCACAATGTAAAAAGGGGAAGTTGAGGGGCAGGAGGTATGGTAGTTTGGTGGTAGGAGATAGAGATGTAGAAAGGTAAAATGTTGGGCAGGTGGGAGGTGGGTATGGGTACATGAGTATAAAGAGGGAGTTGCTATAGGGGTTTGACAGTTTAAGTTGGGTTTTCATGACCAGATGAGGCTTTTGGATGGTGGTGATGGACAAGGATGTGCACAGGGATTTATGGCAAATAAGCCTTGAGAGTTAGGTGCAAAGGGCAAATAGGCTTCTGTGGAGTCAGCCCTAGAGCAGCGCAGGTCACTGGTAATGGTGGTAAAGGTTGGTATAGTGCAGCCAGGCCAGAAGAAAGTGGTCAATGGAAGGCAAACTGCTTTGAAGGGAGCAGTGGGGGGACGAGTTGTTGTCTAATACTAGTCGCTTTGGAAAGATTGGAATCAAGGGGGAGTGATGGGATGCTTCTGGATTATGACAAAAGGGGAACATGATCAAGTGGAGGAAGGGGAAATTAATAAGATGCAGGTGTGTAATGGGTATAGAGTAAAAGATGGAAGAGTGGCATTGGTAGGTAGAGAATCTGGTGGGCAGGAGACAGACACAGGGTCCTAATATGAAGAAGGAGTTTGGTGTGTTTCAGGATGCAAAATGAAAATGCACATTGATGAATGTCAGAGAAGCCAACAGAATGGCTGGCAGGATAACTGTTATGGAAAGAAAAGCTGTGGAGCAGGCCTCAACATTGAAGCTAAGTATGGGAAGGTGGGTGGGGTTAATATAAAGTATTTGAGGGAGATGAAAGGGTGCCATCCTTTAAAGTCAGTGGAAATGGATGAAAAAGCAGAGAAGGGAGGCTAAGGAAAGGTAAATATGTGCTTGATAAAGGTGTGGAGTAGAGCAACCAGCTACAAAAACAACAGCCAGAAAATGGTGAAATAAAGGTGAGGAAGGGAATGGAGTCTAGATAGGAGAATAAGGAGAGAAAGAGATGGCGGAAGGAAAACACAAAAGGCTGCCATAGATGTGGGTTGTGAAACCTTTGGGAGCTCATTTGATAACAGTGATGAACAAAAATATTTGTAATGAGAAATATGTGATGGTGCTTAAACTACTCCCCAGAGAGGTGCAGATATTGGAAGCACTTGAGTTGTTTAAGAGGCCTAAAGGACCGGTGACAACTGCAAATTGGACTGCAACATTCCTCATTTACGGTAGCTTATACTGTGAAAAATATCCAGAGAGGAGTGTATAGTTGTTTAAGTACATTTTGTTGGTGTCTTCAGTGCTGTGGACACAAATTTCAAGAACAAAAAAGTCATGTTCAGGTGGCTAGGACAAAGAAGATGGCTGTTTAGCCGCCCAGCTCAGTCCACGTATGGAAATATAGCCACAAGAAGGAAATCAGAATGTCAGCACCACTTGATAACTGCCATATGAATCCAAGGGGTATTTTGCAACAGCTACACAGCAAAAAAAACTACCTTAGGACAGAATACACATACCAAGAAGTCCTCAAAGCCCCATATAGCAGAGTTCACTTGAATCTCCAAAGCCAGCCACAGTGAGTACAGCAATGGGCTGTGGACATCCATGCTATTAATTACAATGGCAGCAATGCTTCACTGCCCAGAATTGTTTCAAGACTAGATTAATGTTCTACACACCTATACTAATATCGAGACCCAGTTCATGCAATGACACAATCAGTAAACAAAGGATTGCAAAGCAAAATTGTTTATTCAGCAAAACTATTCTCCATGCCACTTGTTCTCCCAAGATGGTGGTACTGCTTTGAGACCACAAGAACACAAAACACAGACATCATTCTTCGGACTGCATCGTAGCTACACAGAGCTAATGCATTAACATAGGACGGTACATAATATGTGAAACGGTGCACATTGGGTCATAATATTAGTTCAGTTAGTGGAGAAGTGTGGCTCAATGGTTAGAGCGGCAGACCCTGATGCAGAGATCTGGCCTGGGACCAGGGTTCAATTCCCGCCTCGGCGGGTCTTGGGCTCAACGTCCTCGGACCTGATAATTCTCACCTCGGTGCCTATTCTAATCATGGGTCCCACTCTGCAACTCTGGGCAATAGCTTGCTTAATCTCCACAACGGCCCCACCAGCGCTGGGATGCCTGGCTTCACCTTGGGGGTGCCCAGGAGTGGACATTTCACAGGGAAAAGCCAGGAAGGGTTCCACAGCGGTATGTGTACAGCGCCAGGAAGCCTCAGGGTATCAGTGCGCTTTACAAGTACAAATTCTTCATTCATTCATTCATTCACTTCACACCAACACTAGTATTACGACCCAATGTGCATGGGTCATAATATTAGTTCAACACCAACACTAGTATTACGACCCAATGTGCACCTTTTCACATTGAATAAAAAGGGGCTTTTAGGGACATACAAAGAGATATGGCACACTTCATTCTTTTGACCCTAGAATGAAATACAATGTTAGAGAAACAAGTGAAGAAAGTACCACTGACCCTTGTTTATCTTAACCGACTAACCTTTACCCAAGGCTTACACAGATTGGGAACCTCCAGTTGATCATTACAGCATTTAGTGCTTGTAGAAAGGTTTGTTGAAGGCCATATTAAGGCTCATAAAGGCAGGGTCTCCTTGCCTTTTTTATGGGAGACACTCTCAACAATGGGAATAGGCAACATCATGCTGAAGCATATACAGAGGCTCTATACGAATCTGTTTGCCAGGATTTCTATATGTGATACATCTTGGACAAGATAACTATAGGGAGAGGGACCTGCCAGGGTTCTCCCCTCTTTCTGCTACTATTTACCCTTTATTTAGAACCTCATTTGTAACACTTAAAATCATCTACTCAGCTGTATCCTTTAAAAATGAACTCTGCTTTATTTAGTTTAGCGGTCTACGTCGATGATATAGCAGTCTTTACCACAAACTCTCAATTAACTATTCGATCAATAGAGAAGTAGGCCACCCTATTTAGTTCACCAGGCGATGACAGATTTGAAGACTCCACAACATATTTTGGTATACAGATATCTCCTTTAATGCAAAGAATAATATCATTAAACTATGAATCATTAATATTCAAAATTAAATTGCAACTCAAACAATGGAATCGACAACCTTTATGTCTTATCAGGTGCTGCAATTTAATTAAGATGCTGGTACTTTCAAAATGTTCATATCTTTTTAGAGCCACTGTACTTACCAGTTATCTTTTTTCAGAAAAGTAGAGAGTTCTAGGAGCAAGTTCATGTGGCAGTGTAAATGCCCTGCCAATCCATATGTCTTTTTCAATTGCTCCCGGACAGAGTGGTCTGGGCTCGTTAGATTATAAAATGTTACTATTGGGCAGCATTTGCAGACCTTTTATCTAAGGTTATGATGTTTCATAATACATGGTGTCTGTGGTCATTATATTCTGAGCTGGGTTCGCAGACTGGCTTCATACAACCCTCTTGCTCTAAGTGGACCCGATTTAAGGCACTTTTTTGTCTTCTTGTATTTCCTAATATTTGGAAAAAAACATAAAGCACAAAATGACCATCTCTCCAATAACGAGGTACACAGCTCTCTGGAACAGTCCAGACTTTCCAGTCTTTTCTCACGTTCACTCTTCTGATAAATGGCTGGGATTTCACTTTCAAATTGCTTTTTGAGGAGTGTCAATTTCATTCTTTTGCAGACTTAATGGAATTATATGATATGCCACCTACGGGTCTTGACTAATAAAAGTACAGTTGAACTGTGATTGTCTAGGATACCGTGTATCAAATTATTTTACTGTAATCAATGCAAGTTGAAGATTGAGAGGGTATACGAATTGTTAATTCAAGACCAACCAGATCATTTGCCTGTCTTGGCGCAAAAATGGTCGATCAAAGTGTCTGAAGCAATAGAGATAACCCACATTGAACAGTTAAGCATAATAATGTACATGTGAATAGTTCTTGACTAAAAATTAATCATAAAATTGTTCAGGACCTCTATTACACTCCAATAAAATAGTATAAATGGGACTTTCAGGATAACTTTGCATGCTTTCAATGTGGGGAACAGTATTTGAAGAACTCTCTAAAGTAATACAAATGAGGATACACCCAACCTCCAATATAATTAATAATATTTTATTTTTTGTGATCATCTCTTCCAGGTTATGTATTGCAATGCAATGGTTGGACCCTAATTCTCCTTCTGTTACCTCCTGGTCGAATCAATTTTCTGAAATAAATGGGCTGGACGTTACTATAATAAAAGGTAATCCAGAAAGACAAACACTTAAACAGACCTGGCTCAGATTATGGACAGGGTGGAAGACTTAACTAATAGCCCTCTCAAAGTTGACTAGTTAGCTAATGAATGAAGTTATTGTACAGAATTATGGGTGGAACTTTTTCTCTTAGCACTTTATAGAAATGACTATAAGGATGTTATGAATTCCAATTTAATGAATGTTGTACTCGATCATATGGTGTACCAACTGAATGAAATGTTTCTATTTAATAAAACAAATTATAAAAAAAGGCTCACAACAGAAGCACTTATTGTTCACTTCGCAACAGATCAATCTGTGACTCTAAAACATCCTCGCCACTTGTGCCCACAACCAGAAAAAAATAAGAAAACGGTATGCATAGAGTTTCCAGATATCAATGAGTGGCAGTTAGAACCTCTAGTGTTCATATAGACCTTCATAGCCCTCTTCCAGTACTCTGGATATCACTTAGTGCTTCATGGACCCATCAGACAGTCATTCCTCATTGCATCTGTTTAACAATGCTAACACAAGAATGGACAAAGAGCAAAAGTCAAGTCTGATATGATTTAAAAGGGTGCCACCCAACCCAGACTTCCCAATTGAAAGAAAGGTGGATATAAACGGCCCCATGGAAGCAATAATAAAAAAAATGGTGGCTGAAGTTCATGAACTTGCAAAATCAACAAAACCAAACACTGACTTGATGCAAACAGAAAAATCTGCCATTTGAGTTGTTATGAAACAGACAAACAACAAAATCTCAGAGGCAGAAAATAGAATTAGTAATCTAGCGGACTTAGAAACAAAATTAAAAAAAAGATTTGATAACTCTCAAATTTAAGACTCACAATTTACAGAAAGGGCTGCCTAATCTGGAGGATCACAACCGAAAAGGAAATTTGAGAATCTTCAGCATCCCAGAAGGAGCAGAGGATGCCGCAGGCTCTTGTAGTTCCTTTCTAGAAAAGTGGATCCTGAAAACATAGGGCATTCCATTCGAAAAAGACTTTGAGCTTGAAAGAGCACACCGAACGCCTTCCATAAAATTCCGAAAAGGAAGAATCCAAAACTAGTTAATCTGCAAACCTTTTAAATTTCAACATACACAGGCAATACTAAATTTGTAGGAGAGCAACCACATTAGCTAGTTTACATTTCTCAAGATTACTCGAAAACTACTGTGGAGATAAGAAACAGATTTTTAGACTTACATCTGAGACTGCAATCTATGAATATCTAGTTTTCTCTTACAGGTACCCAAAAAGTTATGTGTTTTTGTTGGTGTTCTTTCATCACAAACCACACCACTTATCCCAAACTTAACAAAGGTGGTCATATAGTGTCTGAAACCTACTTTCTCTTATGCCCCAAAGCCACAAAACTACTACACTATTGTCAATACAAAAATGAAAAAGACTGTATTTAGTAAACTCTCATGTCAACTGGACAAAGGTCTGGTGCTCCCCTTTTTCACATAAAAACACACCATCCCTAGCACAAACCACATTTATGTTACTACATAGGATCCTCTGGACCCCACAACGTCTACACAAATTGAAATCAAGTGTTCAACTAAACTGCTGGAAATGCAACACTAGCATATGGAACCTCCCACACATCTGATTTGATTGCCAATGTCTAAAAGTCTTCTGGGTGAGCATATTACATTTTATTAAAGAAAATATCCAAGTCAAACCCACAGAGATGTTTTCATATCTAATTATGGGCTCTTTAGTTCCAAACCTGGAATGTGAAGCAGATAGACAAATATTAGCTCTGATGCTTACTCTCGAGTTCAAAACCATTCTAAACAATAAGAAAAACTCAAACATTATCTCCTAATGTACCTGGAGAGAATGGCTCACATTTATGATAGGGGCTGATATTGCCAATCTTCTCCAATCTCCTTGGAGAGCTCCAAAAGATACATTTGGGGCACACTAGATGCTTCTCTCTTTACTTTGAAGCTTCCATGACCTACCTGGGCAACTTTCACATTTCAACAAGTGAGCTCCTAAAATACCAGCCACCATGTGTTAACTGGAAATGTTACGCACGCTCAACACCAGACCACAGTAGATTTAGATAGCCTAAACTTCTTGGCCTAAACGGAATTATGTGCCATCATCTTAATTTCACTTTACACTATCCTTTCTCACTCCATCATAAACCTTACTCCTCCAACATCGACACTGTTTACCGTAATCTTAGCCTTGACTATGGTGATAAATGACATGCCCTCCTGTCAATGAACAAGCCTCCTCAACAAATAGTAAGAGCTAGAACCATCCTACCTAGCTGCAGCTTCTCCCTTACCTCTCTCCCTCTTTCTGAGTGCTCTGCACTCTCATTACTCCAAAACAATACACTGCGTTGCAGAAAAACGCTTTTATAATGTCAAAAATTACATCCTCGTCTCCCTCCAGAAAAAACCCATAATGTTCAATGTTGGTAACAGGTCGATGGTAGAGACTGTCATTAGGCAGGAACATGAGGGGTGTTGGTTGTCGTGGGCCAATCTGTTGGGTTGTCTTAAACACAACATTGTTTCTAGCTCTTCTCAGAACTCCTTTCAGAGGGCCACGGAGCATGCAGGCACTAGTGGGCCCAACTGTAGTGGTTGAGGCATTTTACTCCTGATGTTCTGGGGCCTGACCTATTATAGATCCTGAGCAACTGGGCCAAGTACCCCTTCTGCACTTGACTCTCAGTGGTAACTGTGGACACGCAGACAAAGGCTCCCTCGAGGGGAAGTGTAGATTCAGGTTATTGCAGTGTTTCTCAAACTGTTGATCGCGACCCACTGGTCAGAGCAATACATAAAGATGCCTTTAAATTCTGTGTTTAACTTGTCACATTTGCTGATGACTCAGGTCAAATGTCAGGCTAATTAATTCTTTTAACATGAGGATTGGTGTTTACTTTTCTTTCTGACTGCAAAGTGAGAGGAGTTTTTTAAGTGAATTTTGTGACAATGTAGGTTGTTGTTTTTTGTAATAGTAATATTTTTTTATTGTATTAATCTGAAGATTACAATAAAAACATGGTGGTAAAATACATCCTCTAAAACAAATTAGCTAATAAGATGATGCACAAAGGTGAAGTTTAAAATCAGACAATTCTTAACAGAAAGGAAATTTGCCTTATACAGTTTGATTCAAGTGCTGACAAGGATAATCTAAGCATTTCATAAGTTTATCAATAGAAACATTAAATTAGGTGCTAAAACAAGATTTTCTGCCTCATGAAATGTCAGTATTTTAGCTCTCTGAGTGCTGAATATAAATATTTCTTACGGAGATCTGATTACTCATAGAGTTTCGTTCAGATGATAATAGGCATGATCTAAAAAGTTTTAAAATGTACTAATAAAAGCATTCGATTATGAGATGAAACTAAATTTTACAGCCTAGTGAATTGTCTGTATTTTTAGCTTCTCTGAATGCCAGCCATGGGTATTGTTTCCCAAAGTCTAATAACTTAGGGCAAAAGCAGAAAATATGATCAAGTGTTTCAGATTTACATCCGGATAGTCTTCATTCCTTCATGCCCGTTAAGGGCATATCCAAGTCTCTTCGAATTGTTGCAGAGGAGTTTACAACAGTCTAAAATGTAAATATGTCCTCTATGTTGCAACTTCAAGTTTGGAATTGATGTAAGGTTGGGATTGATATATGGTTGCCTTGGAATAGAATACGAGTCAAAGAGCAATACAGGATACTTGTAGGACAAAATCGAGTACAGGTCTTCTTCACAGCTGTTCCTCTGTAAAATTCTTCTAATCAGAGTCTTGCACTGATTTTTTGGCATTGCCGCTAGTTCATCCAATGGTGGTAACTTTTGTTGTGTAATCATCTTATTTAGTGTTGACAAGTCCGGACTCATTCTCCTGAAAGCTCTGGATCTCAGTTCTCCAAGTATTAGACTCGTAAGTGTGTTCAGGTTTGCGTTGTAACACATGGTATTATAATTGATGTTAGATGATAGATAAATAATGATGTCAAATTAAGTTCCAAGCACAATTTGCATTGAGGAGTTGAGTCTTTAATGATTGGCCTATTGCTCTTCCTCCGTAAGTACTGGCAAACCTTATAGCAGCTTTAGTGAGCATAACTGCTTTTGCCTTCTTTAGGGCGATATGAAGGGCGATATGATGAGACAAAGTTAGGGATGCTTCAATGTTTACTCCCAAATACTCACAGTTGTTTACCTTCCCAATTACTCGGTTCCCAGTCTCCATGTCTTTTGTCTGCAGTGCTTTCCAAAACACATTACTTTAGTTTTTAAACTGTTAACTGAGATGCAGTTTACTGAATTATAAGTATGTAATCTTATTAATAAATGTTGTAAACCTTAGGAGGTAATTGAAAATATTATCGGGTCTCCTGCACAAGCTAAATGAGTGATGAGTAACTTCCCCAGTTTCGGCGGTAGCCCCTCTGTTAGGCTGAGGTGTTTGGAGAGATCTGAGATATAAAGGGAGAATAAAAAGGTGCCAAAATACCACTCTGATTTTAGCCAATCAAAGTTGGCATTGTAGGTGAGACGAAATTTTGGCTGGAAGGGTTGATTTTTAAAGAGTCTTGATGTAGCAGTATAATAAAGTGAAGTAGTGATTGGTCAATGCCCCATGACTTCAACTTAATCCACAAGCGATTTCAGCCCACCTTGTCAAATGCTGTGCAATAGTCTATATAGCAGACATCTAATGTTAAATGCATGTTGATTGCCTTCTGGGCTAATATTGTCAGTGCTACTATGTTATCTATTGTTGAGCAGCCTCCGTGGAAGACGGTTTGGGTTACTGGTATTAAATTATTTTCTTTTATCCATGTTTCAAGTTTGCTGAGTAAATATTTAGCAAATATTTTACCATCGCAATCCAGCAGGGCAATGAGTTGTTTTTTGGGTCATTTCGTGCCACCTTCCTATAAATTGGATGTATGATTGCACCATCCCAACATGGTGGTATAATCCCAGAAGTCAAGATTTTACAAAACAACTGACATAATAATGTACTCCAGAGTCTTAGTAATAGCACCTCATTTTGGGAAATCAATAACCGACCCTTTTTTTCAGGAGTAGCAAATAGTGTAGTAGCTTGCACAATCCCTGCGGACGCTTAGGGAAAATACTTCTAAGATCTATGGAAGATCGGAGACTCCCCCCACCCTTCCACTAGGTCCACAGAGGGAGGATTCTAGCCCTTGTTCTACAGTGGAGGAGGTAGGGATCACCATGAAAGCCATGTTTCAGAACAAAGCCCCGGAGCCGGACGGGGTCTCTGCCGACATTTTTAAACTTGACCCACTAGACTGGGCAAAAATATTAACACATGTCTTTAATGTGGCATGGAGAAAGGATCCTCTCTCCTCTTGGTGACCATCTGTCATTATCCCAATGTTTGAAAAAGGGGATAGGTGTTATTGGATGATTTCCCTCATTGATTCATCATTTAAGGCCTTGGGTAGGGTGATCTTGTCTAGATTATCAAACTGGCTGGAGCACAAAATATGTGATCTCCTGTTTGCAATACGGGTTTAGACAGGATAAAGGCACTCTTGATCAGTGCCTTAATTTACACCTGTTAATCAGTAAATATATAGTGGCATATATAGTGGCTAAAAGAGGGCAGATGCATCTGGCGTTTATGGACCTGGCATCGGCCTTCGACCGGGTAAACAGAACGCAGCTGTGGTTGTCATTAATTGACCTACGGCTGGACCATAAACTTATAAACTTTTTACATTATCTGCATCAGGACCTTACAGCTGCAGTTAGTCATAATCATAACGGGGGTCCTTAACAGACAAAATAAAAATATATAAAGGGGTGAATCAAGGACGGATTTTGGCCCTGTTATTATTCACACTGTATATTAACAATCTAGGCCTTTTTTATGCTCGTCTATGAAGGATATTCCCCGCATGGTGGCCCAGTTTATTCCAGCGTTTATATACGCTGATGATACTGTTTTGTAAGCTAGAACAGCAGTGGGCCTTCAGCGTATACTTAATTCCTTCATTGAGTTTATGGCCTCACTTGCCATGGACGTAAACCACTCTAAATCTCATATGATGGTTATTGGACATAAGTAGAAAATTCAGAGGAAAATTATGGGAGGCAATCAGGAAGTGACCAGAGTTTCTTAGTTCCCTTATTTGGGGGTCATTTTTGATGAGAGGGGGTCATGGGTCCCACAAAGAAAGGTTAAGAGAAGCCTCCTGACGAGATCAGTAGCTTCAGTATTTGAATTTGCGACAAGGTTACGGGCTAAACACATACAAGCCATGGTTAAAGTTTACCAAGCTAAATGTCTATCCATTGCTAGTTATGGAAGTGATGTATGAGGATATAAGGATTGTGGTGAGATACAGAGAGCTGAAAATGATTTTATTAGAAGATTACTGTTAATCCCACATTCAGTCACCACTTTTATATCACATGAAGAACTGGGGTTGGAGTATATTTCGGACAGACTGGCTCTCTCACCCCTAGCTCGTCGGTTTACAATTTGGTCAAATACCGAGCTAGCGTTGTACCAGGCTTTCATAAAAGAGTATATTTCACTAGATAAAGATCATTCCATCTCGTGGCTGCACTATATCAAAGCCTGGCTGGAAAAAAATGGGGTGTCCAGAGTTATATGGGGCAATGGAGAGGATCACCAAAAAAGATGGGTCCTGGATTAAAAAGCAATTTAGCGCTTTAGAGTTCAAGCGGCTAGAGAAGAAAGAGTAGTTTTAAAATCTACAGTTACGGGCCATATACTCCTAACAACAGCTGTTTTTATGGAACCCTACCTAATCACGGTTATATCACCCCATCACCACTTTCTTTTAACCCGTTTTAGATTAAATCTTTTGTACTGGCTTTTAGCAGAACCCCAGGGGCAGCATAAGGTGGAAGACTAAGGGCCATGCTCATGTGATAACTTCTGAGTCCAAGATACAGTGCATTTTTTTTGTGATCATTATCAGACCCTGAGACAATGTTATATTTTACCGCTCCTCAGAGGGAAGGGATTTTGGCAGGTAAAACCAGTCCTGATCCACCTTCAAATGTTACAGTCCCCCAAAATCTGCTTTAATATGGCAAGCTTTTTGGCGGGTGCTCTCAGAAGTAGGAAAAAAAACGTTTGAACTGTTGAAATTATGCGAAGACCTTTTCAAATTGAATCCTTTTTATAGTACTTAAATATTGAAGACATGTACTTTTGATGAAATTTACTTTTTATCCTTGTTTTTATGCTTGTGGTGTACTTTTGTGGTTTTTATTTAACCGAATAAAGTATGAATTGATTGATACTCCAGAGTCTCAGATCCCATCTCAGGATGTCTATGGGCAATAGATTCGGGCTGGGCGCTCTGGACGGTCGGCTTTTTACGATCAAACAGACAATATCTTCTTCAGTTAATAAAAATGATGCATTCAAGAAGGAAACTGATTCTTTTGATGTTTTGCTGCCAGTTGTATATAAGGCTTTGAAATGAGATCCCCATTTCTCACTTGGGATTCAGTAATCATTTGCCTTTATGATGATGCCTAGGCCATTTCCTACTAAGGACCAGAATCTTCTCGGTGACTTTGAGTTTGCCGCATTCACAGGTTTAGTCCAGGCTTCTTCTTTTTTGACCTCTTTTTATGTCATGTTTTAAGTTTTATGTTTTGGCTCTGCTTCTTTTGAAGTGCACACATTTCTCTTTCTTCTTTCCTCTTGAAAGGCTGTCTGTCACAGCAGGAGAGACTTCAAAGCTGATAGTCCCACAATACAGGCCATGGGAGTTACTAGAGTTCACACCTGGATATCAGACAGTGCATCAAAAGGTTAATCCTGGGCTCCCAGCCCCAATCTTTATGATTTCCTTATCACCCCTTGTCCTACCTGAGATGTGTCCAGGTCCCTTCCTTGTGATCTATCACTGAGTCAAAGAGAACCCTTTTCAAGTGTAAAAGGGAGTCTCTATCTCCCTTCCTCCAGTGTGACCCGGCCAGCTCACAGGAATGCAGCAATAAACAAATTTGTCTGGGGAGAGTTCTATACTCCTCGTGTCTTCACCAGGCAGGCCTACGCTTCCTAAAATGGAATCCAGGGTCCTCCATATAGTGTACAATTGCAAGCACACATGCTGTCAAGTACTGTCACCTCCATGTATTGTGCTACCCCAGGTGCACACAGATCCAGTAAACGCAATCACTCTGTGCGCACAGTACTGTACCCTTTCTGTATTGTGCCATGGTGTGCTAGCTGCAAACACACACACTCTCAGCACACACACCTGCCATTCGCGCTACACAACAATTCACCATTCATGTATTGTAATTCTCGCAAGCACACACCCAGCACCTGCTTTCGTTGCACACGCACTACACAGCACTACATTTCTCATGTAATGTATGCATACATGCACCCAGTAAAGGCACTAATCATGCTTGTACTGTTCAGTACTGCTCAATACCTGTACTGTACCCTTCCTAGGCGCACATACATCCAGCACAGAGTCACTACTCCTGTGCTGCACAACACTCTACATCTACCTGATGTAGGCCAAGGGTGAGTTAAGCACACAGCAGCGGAATTTTCAAAAAATGAGTGAGCATGTAGGCCTCTCTCCAGTGATATAGGGTAGAAAAGACCTGTTTGCTCCTACTGATCACTATACAGTATGCTGCCACCACTGTGCTCCTGCAACTTAACACTTGTTGGAAGTGGTAGCCTTCCACCACTATGAGGGTAGCGCTTTGGGCACCCCTCCTGGTTCAACAAGAACGCAATCGGTGAGACAACCCTATGTCATGGAGCACGTGCATGATCTGTGTTTGCCTTTGCCTATGACAATTAAAATCAACATTAGGGATCCAGACAAAAGTACATTTGGGCACTCAGGGCAAGGGTACACGTCTTTAGTCATGCAGAGGACCTTTCCATCCCAGCAACTCTCAGCATGCATCAGGAGAGGATAGTGAAATTATGGATGAGTTGTACCATTCACAATGGATAAAATTCTGTGGTTTGTTTAGCACTAGAAGCAGAGGCCCACAAGATGGATATCCCACAAAAGCTATGGTGAATTGGCCATTGAGAGTGGTTCAGATGATGGAGAATTTATTCGCATCAAGTGACCATACAGATAAGCGCAACTGGAATTTGTAGCTCTGCGACCCAGAAGATATTCGGTGAGAACAGGGTATGGCGTGAAAGGAGGTAGTATCATTTACAAAGTCTATATTTAACAGGGAGTTGTAATCAGAGACGACATGTGGTAAACTGGTGGGTATGTATTTCGTTAAGCAGGAAGAAATGGGGAGGAGAATGTAGGAGCGCTATTCTAGGGAATCTCAAGGTACTGAAAGGTGATGACAGCCAATTACACTGCCATTACTGGAGGTCCTGATTGGTGGTTTGGGAAGTTATGCATTGATAGGGTAGAGGAGGGTTTGTTTTTGTTTGCAATGTAATGTTTTTGGGGGCATTTCAGGTGTCAGCGCTGTTAGTAGGCAAGTGTGGAATAGGATTTTTGAAGGAAGATGTGATGGGTATAGGAGAGGTGAGCAAGGGTTGGCTGCAGAAATCAAAGATGCATCAGAGAGGTAGGGGTAAAGTGATACATTGTTTTTCCCACCCTCAGAGCGGTTGAGGAGAAGAGAAGTTGCATGTTGGGTAAGGTAGGAGAATGTTTCTGTAGTGTCCTGAAGATGGAGCTAGGTTTCTGAAGGAGATGAAGTGGGCATGACTCTGATGAAACAGGTGCATAATGATGTTTATGAAGTAGAATTGTCACTGATAAGCATGTGTGCAGGTGAGATTGTGGCAGGTTTATTGGTTTTATCTAGTGATCCAGCGCGATATTAGCAAACAGCATTCATACACCATATACTCACTTGGGCCCATACATTCACACTACGCTAATACTTACGCTGGGTTTATCAGTTGTTACTCTTATCAAAAATCACTGCTACCAATTACCTTCTGATTGAAGAGTAATGACTTACCGATGAATCCTTTGCTAATTGGGAAATTTAAAATGAGTGACATTCATTATAATACAAATCCTGAAATAACCACTGAGTCAGAAAGTTTTTAAAATGTTTATCTAAAGTTTTAGCAGAGTAAAATACAAAGCCACATGGTACTTAATCGAAAATACCCAGGATTAAGCATAGAAATGATTATTGCTAATCAATGACGGTATTTAAAGAAGAGAAGAAGATAGAGACAGCAGCGCAACTAAAGGTTGCATTATATTTACCTAAGTGCGAGAACCAAACCCCTTAGCCAAGGAGTTGAAAAGATAGGACCCAGGAAGAATGAAGAGCAAAGACTTCCTCCGGGATCAGGACAGGACCGGTGACCTCTCTACAACGACGCCTGCGTCGTTCCCCTCTCTGATACTCGACTTCTCTCGATTCTCCCGTGCCTTCCTTCTAATGGACTCCGCCGCCTCCTCCTCAGGACCTCTTCTGGACAGGGATTCAGTCTGCAATCGATCAGCTTAGCGGTCTGGAGCTCTTCCTGTCAGCACCTCCGCTCTCCAACGCCTGTACCTCGCCTCTTCTCTGGAATCTAACTAATTAGCTAATTCTATATCTATTATACCCTTCTACGCCCATGTACCTCCCACTAATGTTGCTAAAATATGGGACCACTACTTCTGATTGGACAGGGACAGGGGGTGGATTGTCGCACCATATTGATTTGTCCTAAATTGTAAAGCCTATTGTCCTTTACGTTCCCACCCCTTCAAATTAATACATTTGCTTTATTTCCCACCCGTCTCACGACAAATGTTATACATTTTACAGGGGAAAAGTATCATTTTGTCCACAGGAAACATAAAGTACAGCATCTTCGGCCAATGGGTCATGGCCTTGGGAGACGTCCAAGTTGACTTCACTTGGCAGGCACACAGGATACATGCGCAGAACCATCGTCTCTCGAGTTACAAGTCACCAACCCAGGCCCAAGTTTACGAACTAATAAAAGTGCAAGAAGAAAATATTAAATTCACAAATAAAATGTTTCACTGTATACCCACTATTTCTATTCTATTCCCATTTAAATATATATACTATCCCGCATTAGTAGCGTTAGGAAACGACAATTTAATAATGACATGAGAGCAAGCTGAAGCATGTGAAAACATCAAGCAGCCATTTAATGCACACTGCGCAGAAGCAGAAGTTTCCCACCAAGCAAAGAAAGACGTCACACCATGTGATCAGGTTGCGACATGCGCAGTGAGGTTCCGCGCTTTAGCGGCCATTTTGGATTACAGACAAGCGTTATTCTTTAGTAAAACACATATGCAAGCGTCTCTCCCTTTGTGTAGTGTATGCAAAGGTTAGTATTAACAATACAATTTTAATAAATTAATACTATGAGGAGGATTGCGTACAAGCAAGTTTCATTTATGAAACCTTGCTCCATCAATCCCCTCTCTGATGGCGTTTCTTAGCCATCAAAAACACTATCCTCAACCAGATCCCAATTTTTTGCAAATTACTTCATTCTCATCTTTACACTTTCCATTTTTACATTCTCCTTTTAATTTCTTGTATAATTCACTCCTCCACTCTTCAAGTTCAATTTCATCTAGTTTTCTCTTCTTTCCTTTTTCTGTCACTTTGTATGTTCCATTCTTTCTACAGCATTTGCACCATATCGTTATTGCCAATATTATTATTGCTATCCCTGCTAAGGATACTAATATTTGACCTATAAGTCCTTTTCCTACATTAGCAAACCAGGTACCAATTGACGATATACTATTTGTCAATCTTTCCCATACACTATCAACTTCCAGTGGTTTAAGTTCTTTCTCAAGTTTCGTTATATTCTGTATATATGTTCCAATTTCTGCACTCTTATCAGGAATATAAGTGCAACAATGTTTCGTCTTCAATAATTTACAGACTCCGCCCTCTTTTGCCAATATAATATCAAGAGCAAGACGATTTTGCATCACCATAGATCTAATCGCAACCATTTCCGCATTAATCATTAGAAACCCTCCAGCAGTATCCGTTGATAAACGATCGACTACTGTAGACAATTTACATATTTTCCTTGAGTTCAGAATTATTCCCACTGAAGGGATCAATGCACCAAATATATCACCTACAATTTCTGAAAAACTAGCTCTTTTACTACGTATTAATTCATTATTGTTTTCATTGCTTCCAGTGTTTCTTTTTACGTGGTATATCTTTGGAAATACTATTCCAAAATAACAACTTCCATACCACCGTGCAGGAAGCCTAAAGTAAGCCTTATTCCCACATACATAATAGATTCCAGGAAAAACTGAATCTGTTCCTCCTTTAAGTCCCCAACCTCCAATAATTAAAAAATTGTGTTCACATTCACTGGTACCAATGAAAACATTGTTATAATCAGTCTTTAACCTATGAAGACAAATTTTCCCTGTCTTTACGAAATCCAGAGCCATAGCAGCTTGAGCCTTTCCAGGTGTGTAACTCCCTTCTTTCTCTGCCCAAGGTGGTAAATGAGCCTTATGCTCAGAAGCTTTCTTTTGAAAATCTTGTCTTCTATCTTCTACTAAATTGAAAAAGATCTTTTCTTCTTCATGTAAGGAACATGTTAAATTGTGTCTATGTGCATGTGTTATGTCTATCGATTTCATTGTTAAGAAAAATTCTCCCATAAACTGCGTTTTGACTACTAAGCACTGGGTTCATACTCTTGCGAATCGGAACCTCTGAAAATATCACATCTAAGTTTGAATAATAATACTGAAGTCTCCCTGTTCTATAAAATAAACTAGACAAAACACTACATGATATGCCATATGTCAGTGGTAAGTGATGGTATGTTAATCCTTCTGCTACTGATTCAGGTAACTTCATACAGACGTAACAATTACTAACTTCCATTGTGTCTACATATTGAAATAATAATTTTGTGAAAACATTCAAACTAGTGTCGATTTCAGCTATTTCATGATGAATTTCTGGTTCATTCTCTGCCATTAGTTCTACTCTATTGCCCTTCATGTTTGCGGTCCTTCCTTTAGTTTCATTATTAATCTTTTTATCTACTATCATAAGGTAAGGAACTGCTACAATCAGGACTAACCATACTATAAGCACCATTACTAGACTACATATGCATATTGCACAGCATCTTCTACAACATTTCTGTTTTGGTCTCCCAGTAACTCTATCATCAGGCATTTTTCGACAAGGAAGATTGCTCTTCTTATCTTTTCTTCTTTTCTTTAGCTTATTCTTTTGCTTAGTCAGGGTGGTCTTGTTTCTTCTTCGCACTTTAATTCTGCACTTGTTCCTTCGCCACCACTGTCACTTGACTCTGAACTTTCAAAATCTTCAAGGATAATATAAGTCCAGTCAGGACCTTTGAATTTGTTATTCACAAGTTTCAGTCTTTTACTTCTTCTTTTCTCAGTTTTATTTTCTTGTTCAGTTTGACTTGTTACTTCATTCACTTGATCTGGATCTTCACTTCTGGTTGTTATGTGGTACTTTACTCTTTTAATGACACTCGGCCAATGATCTCCTTTTCTTGTTTTCTTTGTTGGCACTGCTTCCTTGTTTTTGTCTTCAGAGATCTTGTTAATTTCACTGCTTAGCACTGTTTCGTGTTCTTCAATTACTGTGTTTCTTGTTTGCTCCTTTTCAGGTCTAATTGGTTTCTCTGTAACAGCTCCGCTGTGAGTTTCCAATAACTGACCTTGTTCTTTATTTATTTCTTCAAGTTCATGTTTTTCTAACTTGTTCTGATCAGGGCTTATTGCACTGTGAACTTCTGCAGCCTGACCGGATTCTTCTAGACCTGT
Organism: Calotriton arnoldi; assembly: GCA_963921515.1. Lineage (NCBI taxonomy): Eukaryota > Metazoa > Chordata > Amphibia > Caudata > Salamandridae > Calotriton > Calotriton arnoldi. The sequence goes on from CAWUFW010000790.1 coordinate 2,234,786, forward strand.
CTGTCCCTGATCAAAGTCTATTAGGTCTTCACTGTTTTGAGTCCGGTAGTTTTCTTTCCCTATCTGACCTTGTTCAGGATTTCTTAATGTATTTTCTTCTTGTTCCTGAACTGCTTCTTCTTCACCTATCTGATCTTCTTCAATTTCTTCAAATTTCGCTTGACTTCTTGTTCTGTGGTATATTTCAGGAACCTCTACCACTGGTATCCAATCCTGACTTGTGCTCGGTTGTTCTTCTTCAGCTTCTCCGGAATCTCAAACCTGAGATCCTTCAGCTGGGCAACCTTCAGCTTCTTCAGTGATTGGCGTTGTCTGAAGATTTTCTTCTTCAGGATCTGGTACTCTCTTGGTGTGGCTTACGTGAATCCAATTAGGAAATCCGGCACACTTCACTGCTGTATTCGTTGTCAGTATGACTTGACACGGTCTGCCCCATCTAGGTGATAGACACGTTTCTCTGGTGTGATTCTTCACTACCACCCAGTCACCAGGATTCAGATCATGTTCTTGCTCGGGCTGCCTGGAAACTGCGTCTTCTCCAACCTGATGAGAGACAGAACGCACTAGGTCAGCCAATCCCTTGCAATAGTCCAGAACCATATCATCAGATATATTCACCAGTTTGTTTGTGGGAACATGTGTTTGTCTCATTGCTCTTCCCATCATTATTTCGTGGGGGCTCAATCCTGTGGTTCTGTCAGGTATACTTCTGAGTCCCATTAAAACGAGTGGTAATGCATCTGGCCACTCTAATGATGTTGATGCACACATTTTTCCCAGTCTTGACTTTATAGTGCCATTCAATTGTTCAACCACTCCAGAAGCCTCTGGGCGATATGCACAGTGCAGTTTCTGTTTGATTTGGAATGCTTCACAGATTATTTGAATCACTTCGCTGTTAAAATGTTTTCCTCTATCTGATTCCAAAGTTACTGGGAAACCAAATCTAGGTATGAGCTCACGTAACAACAGTTTTGCAACTGTAATACTGTCATTTCTCCTAGTAGGGTAAGCCTCCACCCACTTTGAAAACAGACACACTATGACTAGTACATATTTCAGCCCTCTACATGGTGGTAACTGTATGAAATCAAATTGAAGTTTCATAAATGGACCCTCTGCCTTTCCAATTTTTCCAAATCCAATTACTGTCTTCCTCCCTGGATTATGCATTTGGCAAGTTAGACATCTCTGGCAAAGACTCTCTGCAACAGCTCTGAATTTGGGATTGTACCAATTTTGTCTGAACAGCCTAATCATTGCATCTCTCCCTATGTGTGTGTCTCCATGATGCATTCTAGCCATTTGTGAGAGTAAACAGTCTGGATTGACTGGTCTGCCATCAGCACTGATCCACACTTCATCATCTTCTCTTTGAGAACAACCCACTTTGATCCACAAATTCTTCTCACTTTCATCAACCTCATCTTGCAATTTCTTCACCTCATTCCAAGTTTCAGGTGGCATATACAGCATAAGTTGGCAGCTGATTCCCATTCTTTCCACCCTCTTATTGACTGACATTCTGGTTTTGGCACAATGTTGAGCCACCAGATCCGCATATCTGTTGCCGACTACCACCCAGTCATCTCCTGACTGGTGTGCGGCACATTTCACCACAGCCAATTCTTTTGGTGATTGTATTGCTTCTAGCAATTCCCTTACAAATTGTCCATTTTTAATGGGGGATCCAGAAGAAGTCATGAAATCCCTCTGCATCCACAGTTGGCCAAAATCATGCACAACCCCGTAACCATATTGACTATCTGTAAATATGGTCACTCTCTGATTCCTCCCAATTTTGCATGCTTTTATCAAAGCAATCAATTCAGCTACTTGTGCAGATTTGACTCCTGGTAAATAGGATGCTTCAACTATTCCAGTTAATTCACATACCGCATAGGCAGCAGTTAATTTGCCGTCTTCATGTCTTTGACATGAACCATCAACAAATAGCTACCTGTCTGGCTTTTTAAGAGGCTGTTCCTCTATATCTGGACGTGGCTTTGTGCATAATTCTGTAATTTGTATACAATCATGTTCATCGTCTTCATCGTCTTTAATTCTTTCATGACGTGGGTCTGGTAGTAAGGTTGCTGGATTTATTATAGTACACCTTACCATGTTCACATTTTCAGCACCCATTATTATTCTTTCATATTTAGTCAGCCGACTAGGAGTAAGATGCTGAGTTCTGGTTCTTGTCAACAGAATGACAACTGCATGAGGAACATACACTTTTACAGGGTGTCCCATCACAATTGACTCACTCTGTTCAATGCTCAAACAAGTAGCCGCTACTGCTTTTAAGCATCCTGGCAACGCGGCTGCTACTGGGTCCAATGTAGCAGAAAAATATGCTATAGGACGTCTTTCCAGTCCATGTCTTTGAGTTAGGACAGAAAGTGCACAATTTTCTCTCTCATGACAGAACAATGCAAATTCTCTTTTATAATCAGGCATGCCTAAGGCAGGAGCTGAACATAGGGCATTTCTCAATTTTACAAAAGCTTCTACACTTTCGTCCTCCCACTCCACAGGGTCCTTTGCTTTCTTTTTTGTCATGTTAATTAAGGGCTTAGCTAACATGGAAAATCCTGGTATCCATTGTCGACAGTAACCTACTATTCCTAGGAACATTCTCACTTGTCTTTGTGTTACAGGCATTTGCATTTTCTTTATTAAAGCTACTCTTTCAGCTGTTACTCTTCTTTTTCCTCTCTCAATTTGGTGTCCCAGATATTTAACAGCTGTTGTACAGAATTGCAATTTTTCAGGTGAGACTTTATGCCCTTCTTCTGCCAAAAGATTTAATAATGGTATGGAATCAACAACACAGTCCTCTCTGGTGTTCGATGCCACCAATAAGTCGTCGATATATTGGACTAAGACTGAGCTTCCTGGCATCACTAGTTTTTCAAGGCACTTTTTCAGTATCTGGTTGAAAATAGAAGGACTTTCTGTGTAACCCTGAGGAACACGATACCACACATAAACCTTGTTCTCAAATTTAAATGAGAAAAGATACTGGCTGTCTGGATGTAATGGTATTGAAAAGAACGCTTGACACAAATCAATTACTGTGAACCATCCTGCACTCCAAGGGATCTGGTATAGAATTACTGCAGGATTTGGTACTATGGGACAACATGGTTCTACAATCTTATTTATTTTCCTCAGGTCCTGAACAATCCTATATTTCCCACTAGGTTTCTTGAATCCCATTATTGGTGAATTACATGGGCTACTCATTACTTCTTTTAAGATATTTTGTTCTACCATTCGATTTATTTCTTCAATGACTCCTGCTTTTACTTCTGCACTCATTTTGTACTGTCTGATATTTGGGAAAATTGCACCTTCTTTTACAGTAATTTTAACTGGATCTATTTTATCCATAAGTCCTACTTCCTTTCCGGTGAAATCCCATACTATGGGGTTTACTGTACCTTTTAATTCTTCTGGCAACTCATCTTTTGTTATTAACGAAAACATCTCGCCTACTTCTGTACCTTGTTTTGCAATCATAATTTTATATACATGGTCTTCATCTGGTGTCTGAACTGCCTCACCATCCGGTGTGCAGAAAATGGTACAATTCATCTTGCACAACAAATCCCTACCTAATAAGTTTACTGGACTAGAATCACACACTACAAAATTGATGCATTTCTCTGAATTTTCCAATTTTAACTTCCATTGGTTCGGTAAGAGGTGTTCTAATCCGCTGATTAGCTACCCCCACTACTTGGATATTTTCGCCAGAGAGAGGAATGTCTAGAATGTCTGCTGTTCTCACAGTAGACCGGGTAGCACCAGTGTCCAAAAGGAAAGTAATATTATTACCTTTCACATTCCCTTCAGCATATGGACCTGACTGATCTACCTGTAAGGATGCGACAACTATGCACTCCTTCTTCCCCTCTCCTAGGCACCGTCATGGATTGAATTGACAGAAATCGTCCTGCAAAAGAAATTGTGATGTCATATAATCATTCTTACCACTTCCTCCCTGATATCCGATGTCGGTACCATGCTTTGCTCTGCTTACATTACCCTGAATAGGAGCAGGTGGCAACTGACTCTGAGGATTTACACCCTGCTGTGAGTCATTCTGCGTCTGTGGATTTAAATTTTGATTTGGGCCATTATTATTCCGAATCTTTTTACATTCATCCTTCCAATGTCCCAATTTTCCGCATCCATAACAAGGAAATTTCTTTTTAGCTTCTTCTCTACTCATTCGTCCTCTAAATTTTCCACCATTCCCAGTATCACCATTCGTTCCAGAATCTTTTCCTGGATTTTCACTTGGATTTTCCAAATTGATTCCCTGTTTCTCAGCCATTTTCACCTGAGCCCACATTACTTTTTCCTGCAATTTCTTGTGTCTATCCTCAATATCGTCTCCACAATATTTTGCATACTTCAAAATCTCATCTATGGGCTTTCCCTGCCAACACAGCATGTGTTGTTTAATCATCTGACAAATCTCTGGCTTCAAACCGTAAACAAACCGATACACAAACTGACTCATATTCTTGTCTCCAATGTCCTCAAATCCACTATACTGTTTAAATACCTGCAATAAACGCTCATAGTAGGAATGCACTGATTCATTAGCTTCTTGGGTAGTTCGATCTATTTTTACCCAATCGGTTTCTTTCGGTGGTATTTTCCCTTTCAGGTAAGTTATCACTTGGTGATACTTTTTCATTACATCATTTGACGGGGCACCTGTTTTCGGATCTCTAGGGTATTCATCACTTGGCCAATCCACTGTGATTTTGCAATCTGTCCATAAATCGGCAGGTACCACTATGTCAAACAACCCATCCAAATCCTTCAACAATACCTTCGACACCTTCACAAACCTGTCAACCTGCTTGTACCATTCAATAGGTTTTTCTCTCAACTTTGGAAAATCATTCGTAAATGATAAAATATCTTGTCTGCTCCATGGGACATGTACATATCCTCCTCCCGCAACTTCTCGCATTGGATACATTTGGTCTGTTTTCCCTGATTCCTTCATCACACATTCTGATGCTGTTCTACTTGTTCGTGCTTCTTCCTTTTTCTTGACCCACCTAGTTTTCCATTTATCTAGGTCTCCCCATTTTTGCAAAACTAACATTAATCCTCTTATTTGTAATCTTCTTCCAGAGGCATTCATATTTTCTAAATCTTTGTCTGAAAATTCTGATCTATAGGGTTTCTGTAGTACCTTTGATCTCCCTATTTCTATGCCCATCTGTAGTGCTAAATTGGACAATTTTTCATGGAATATCTTTACATTTCTGGTGATACTCCTGCACAGGAATAATAATTCTTCTTCATCATAGGTATTTAAGCGTTCTAGTCCTATATTTCCTGCTATTATTTCTTCTAATTCGACTTTCAATTTATGAATGTCCATTATTTTCGGAGGCGTACACTGTTTAACTGACCCTTGCACACATCTTTCCAGATCTTCAGGTGTTACTATGGTAGCACTTTTTGTTCCCAATGAAGTCACCAAACTTACATCTTTTGAACATCCAGGTACCTCTTTTCTGGGATTACTATTTACAGAATCTCGAATAGGCAAGTCCATGAGTGATATTATGGATTCACAGTCACTAAATTGATCCTCAATTATAACTGGAATTTCAGGTTTGGGATTATTCACAGCAGTAGGTGTAAGTATCTGTGGAGGACAGCTTCCTGAGTACCATATAATGGAACTACTGGACCAATTGTTACTGGTATGGTCAACGAATCAGGATGTACTTTTATCTGGATTATTTTCTGTATTAATTCTGCTCTGGTCTTTTCTAGGGCTTCTTTTTCTTTGTCATGAAGTATCCTACTCGTGGTGAATTCATGCATTACCTGTGGCACTAATGGAGTTTTTGGTGGTGCACTTGGGGTGCATCCACTTGTCCCTTCCTGATATGGTGGGGGATTTCTTAACATTTCCTCCATAAATTCGTCTTCAGACTCCTCATTTCTCATTAAATGTTTTGTCTTTTCTGTGCACTTACTTCCTAAATTTTCCTCTGCTGAGAACAATGGATATAATCCTTCTGTAATCATTGCCCTTCTCCATTGTTTCATCTGACCATCCCTAGACACACGTTGATATCTGGGAAAAAATCCTGGATAACTCCTATTACTCCGAGGTCGATCACGCTCAAATGCCTCGGTTTCCCATTCTTCTAGAGCTTCGTATTGGGTTAATCTAGGTCTGGGTTCTAAGTCATTCATCCTTAATCTCAAGTTTTGAAGAATTCTTCCATTGAAGGTACCATTCTCGGGAAATGCTAATACTCCATCATTTTTGGTGTATTCTATCCAATTCTCCATCCATACACAAGTATGATAACCTCTTTCCATCATCATAAATGAAGCGGGCGTTTTAGCTGGTAGAATAATAATTCCTTCTCTAGTTTTGATTGGTTTATCCCTTTTAAAATAATTCTTAATCTTTTGTAAAAATGACATCTTTCTCCTTTCTCCATACATTCTATCTAATCTTCGGTGTATAAAATTATATTCTGCAAAACCTAGGAATCTCCTATCCGGACGAGTTCCTGTTAAAGTCGGATCGCGTTTTAACATGCAATCTTTATCCACTAAGAATTTTGCTTCTAAATTCTCGACCAATCAAATATCTGCTACCTTTTATTTCCGAACCAATCCTTGCGCGTTCTTTTGGTGACGTTTCTCTGTCAACCCCTCCTTTACAATCTGCTCTTTCCTGTCCTTGCTGGTTTAACCAATCCCAGCGCGACACTTGTGACGTCAGTATTACTCCTGACTACTAACCCCTCCTTTACAAGGGTTTTTCCACACCCGCGGATTCAACCAATCCCAGCGCGGCGTTTGTGACGTCAGCTCCCTCTCCGGCAACTGACCCTCCCTTTACAAAATTTACGCAAACTTATTTTCTCTATAAATCTTAATTAAATTTCAGTAACAACGTAAAACATTCCCTATCGTGCCAGTTTCTTCTAAATTCGAAAAAAGATAGTTTCTTCCACACTTTAGTAAAACCTTTCCATTTACTAAACATACACTACGAGTAAAACACTTCCGTCTACTCTTCACACAAGCTCCAGAAATACCTGTTACTTCTCCAATGTTAGAAGACAAAAGAGGTACGGTGTTCCTGGGTGGCAAGTTGGCCACCTGGTTAGTACTCAGAGTGGTGGGGAGGTGGGGAATACCTCCTTTCGGAACTAGGACCCTCACACACCCAGCAAGCTAGGTGTCATGCTTCATCATATGGGTCTGCTCCTGGTCGAGCCGGCGCTGCAATGCTCGACGGGCACCCATAAAGGGGCTCTTTATCGGAGATCTTTTGTTCCTTGCCGTATAGGTGCCGTGGGTGTGAGGGGCCTGGTAAGATGTAGATGTGGTGTGTGGGTTAAAACAGGTAAGGGAATCCTCTGTAATTATTTTTATTCTGGAGAGGTCACAACCTGAATAAAAAGTAATACAATCCACTTTGGATTACAACACCGAGTGCCAACGCCAACTACGGAATAGTAAATTCTATACTCCGATAACAACAAACCCTACGACTCGATTAACGACCGAGATAACCACCATGGTCTATGAGGCAGAGAGTAATGGGTGGATCAGTGGTAAAGAAGCTGATTTCTTGATTACCAAACATCCCAAAACACCCTATTTTTACACTCTGCCGAAAATTCATAAGGGGACCACCCCTGTTCCGGGCAGACCTATAGTTTCAGGAATCGGCTCACTCTTAGAGCCGCTCTCAAAATTCTGCGACCATTACCTACAACCTTTGGTCAAACAGACACCATCATACATCAGGGACACAACAGATATCCTCTGTGTTATAGGTGAAATAGAAAACACAGGCGATATTGACCTCCTGGTCACCTTGGATGTGGAACAACTGTATACCAATATCCCACAGAGAGAGACATTGGCAGTAATAGAATCTGCACTAAGTGGGAGTGAATGGACAGCAGCAACACCCATTTCGTTCATCATGCAATGTGCCACCCTGGCCTTAACAGAAAACTTTTTGAGTTTGACAGCCAACTCTTCCACCAGTCTCAGGGTACTTCGATGGGGAGTACCTTTGCCCCCAGTGTGGCATGTTTGTATATGGCGGCGTTTGAACAAGAGACCATCCAACATGCGAGTAACCCCTTCGGAGCTAACCTGAGACTGTGGAAGAGGTACATAGATGACATCCTCATCTTTTGGCAGGGTGACATACAGAGATGCGCTGAATTTTGCGAGTGGATTAACACAAAAACCATTACTTGAAATTCACCCACACTATATCTGCCACGAACATTGCCTTCCTAGATCTCACCATCAGATTACAAGAGGGTAGAATAACGACATCCCTATACAAAAAGCCTACCGACAGAAACAGCTTGCTACTGTACAGCAGCTATCATCCTGCTACACTGAGAAATAACCTTCCCTTCAGCCAATTTCTAAGAATTAGAAGAAATTGTAGTTCTACAGAGGACTACAAAATTGAAGCAGAGATACTGGCTGACAATCTGCTGAAGAGACAATACCCTAAGAAACAGGTTCACTCTTGCATGAAACGAGCAAGAAATAATAATCGTGAAAGCCTCCTAGAGGTACATGAGAAAGAACCCACTGACATTTTCACCTGTGTGACCACGTACACACCTAGATCCAATCTAATAAAGAAGGCAGTGAACAAACACTGGGCAATTCTGAACACGGGTACTCTGTCAATACCCAAACCAAGGTTTGCGTTTAAACGTACCAACAATTTGAAAGATATGTTGGTGCACACTAGACCCAAGAAGAGCAACATCCCTAACCAGAGGCAACTGTGGGATCTCCCACCCGTGACAGGACACTATCCCTGCGGCTCTTGTATCGTGTGCCCACAGACCAGACACACCAAACAATTGGTTCTATCAGACACATTTACATGGACGCTAATCAAACACACTAACTGTAACACCCCACGTTGTGTGTACATGCTGACCTGCCCTTGTGACAAGAGGTATGTTGGCATGACCATGAGGCCCGTTAAGGTCAGAATCACTGAGCATAAGAGCAATATTCGTTGCCATAAAACTACCACCAAACTATACACCCACTTCTCTGAACTAGGACACCCCCAGAGAGTCTACGCTGGGTCATCCTAGAATCCCACCAACAAATAACACAGACTGCTTTGTACAGGATTGAACAAAGGTGGGTGTTCCGTCTTGACTTAGCAAATGACGGCCTGAACGATGCCATACCCTGGAGCACCCTTAATTAATCTGATATATACAACCATTATCCGCAGCTTTAACAAATTAATATATCAGCTTAAGACTCCACGCTAGTCTCTCACCTCTTTATACATCTCTGCCACATGATATCGACATCAGGCTAGTCAGATATGGAGATTAGGCTATGTTAGGACGATATATCTAACAACTAACAATAGAGTACAATACTACACTCTAAGATGGCCGACATACGAATCACCCAATCGGGAGTCGCCAGCAACTTATGCACAAATTTGGCGCAGTGACGTGAGCACTTTTGCACTGTATAAATTCTTGTTCACATTGTTGATAAAATCGCTCCACTCAATGCCAAATTTGAAGCCCTTGATGCGCGTCCACATCAAGGTAATAGCCAGAACTATAGACCTTCACCACATTCAAAGATGGCCTCCATGGTTACACTGTAGATGATGTCATGCCGACACCATCTCACCACACACCAGGTGCGGATGATTTACCATGCTTAATGGCACCAGGAGAGGGTATTTAAGACAGGAACCGACAACCTGTCTTTTCCTTCCTGATGCAGCAGAGCGGGTAGGTGAGCCGGACTGCTCTGAGCGGGAGCAGGTGAGTATGGATTACACGTTGAGACTATGCCTGGTCACAAGCTTTTAAGAGAGGTAAGAGGTGCTGGGAATTGCTGACAAGTTACCGCTGGTCTTTGGGAAGGGTACGCTGACTCTGATGTTCTGTAGAGCTCTGCACTAAGACATAGCTTGGGCGCTGTAGGCGCTCTTAACACACCGCACGATTGGCATAATGTCGGAGCGCATGGTGAAGGCGCCAGCAGCTACGCAGGCAGGTCTGGGGCACTTTTGAGTCTGTTGAATAACCTTGTCAATGATACCAATTTCACGACTATGGGCTTACTTTAACCTGAACCATGCCCACTTTCACTTTTAATGCTCTAGAGTCATGGCCTTAGCAACTAAACGTTGTGCCTACAAGCCCACACCCAACATATTTTGTTTGTTTTTTCCTTTTAATAAACAGCGACACTACGTTGAGTGTCCATATACTCCGCTGCGGTCTGATGAAGCAGCACTTGAATCCTTAAGAGGTGAGCTGATACTCACTCACCATGTTGTTCAATTACTCTAACTGGTTACACAGAGGTTTTATATTCTAAATACAAATGAAGGCACACGTAGAATGTGATATGCATGAAATCACGTTGTTTTTATCACTTGTATAGATTCAAAGAGGTTGTGTATGGTGAAACACACCCACTTGAATCAATAGGACCATGTACCAATATTTCCATTTGGTTTTTTGATCCTTTTGTTTGTACTCTAGGTTGGCTGCTTTTCTCCGGGGCAACGTCCTACCAAGAGAAGAAGTGGTATGTAGAACCACACCACACACTGTAGATAGTTTTCATTTAGTCACTAGGTCCTGAGGAATCGCCAACTGATCTATTAGAGACATTTTATAGGCGAGAAACATGTTGACCACTAAGGGGTAGAGCGTAATTTTTGTCAGATTAAAACAAAATAGTCGCCCTCCTTCTTCTTTTTACTTTTTATTCAGGTTGTGACCTCTCCAGAATAAAAATAATTACAGAGGATTCCCTTACCTGTTTTAACCCACACACCACATCTACATCTTACCAGGCCCCTCACACCCACGGCACCTATATGGCAAGGAACAAAAGATCTCCGATAAAGAGCCCCTTTATGGGTGCCCGTCGAGCATTGCAGCGCCGGCTCGACGAGGAGCAGACCCATATGATGAAGCATGACACCTAGCTTGCTGGGTGTGTGAGGGTCCTAGTTCCGAAAGGAGGTATTCCCCACCTCCCCACCACTCTGAGTAATAACCAGGTGGCCAACTTGCCACCCAGGAACACCGTACCTCTTTTGTCTTCTAGTTCTACCCAGGGCAAGTACGGTGGACCTTTATCAAGCCCTCATTGTCCCCCTTGTTGTTTACTAACTTCTCCAATGTTACCCTTTCTAGGTGATATAACATCAAATTTTCATCAGCGTATCCTTTTTGCTATTATTCACACGCATAGAATCCCTAACGAGTACTGAAAGTCCTGCTTAACTTTTCAGTACTAATTCTGCCTGACAGATAACCTCACTGCAGTATGGCTTCCACTTGCCACCCGCTATTCTTTTTACCCCGGGGTATTCTGGACAACATAAAACAAAACCCAAAATATTAAGCGGATGTTAGTTCATAAAAATACAAATAAAAATTCTCATTACCCAATTAACAAAGAGTACCCATAACCGTCCTCTGCTTACCAGAAAACTGATCCAGCGTGATATTAGCAAACAGCATTCATACACCATATACTCACTTGGGCCCATACATTCACACTACGCTAATACTTACGCTGGGTTTATCAGTTGTTACTCTTATCAAAAATCCCTGCTACCAATTACCTTCTGATTGAAGAGTAATGACTTACCGATGAATCCTTTGCTAATTGGGAAATTTAAAATGAGTGACATTCATTATAATACAAATCCTGAAATAACCACTGAGTCAGAAAGTTTTTAAAATGTTTATCTAAAGTTTTAGCAGAGTAAAATACAAAGCCACATGGTACTTAATCGAAAATACCCAGGATTAAGCATAGAAATGATTATTGCTAATCAATGACGGTGTTTAAAGAAGAGAAGAAGATAGAGACAGCAGCGCAACTAAAGGTTGCATTATATTTACCTAAGTGCGAGAACCAAACCCCTTAGCCAAGGAGTTGAAAAGTTAGGACCCAGGAAGGATGAAGAGCAAAGACTTCCTCCGGGATCAGGACAGGACCGGTGACCTCTCTACAACGACGCCTGCGTCGTTCCCCTCTCTGATACTCGACTTCTCTCGATTCTCCCGTGCCTTCCTTCTAATGGACTCCGCCGCCCCCTCCTCAGGACCTCTTCTGGACAGGGATTCAGTCTGCAATCGATCAGCTTAGCGGTCTGGAGCTCTTCCTGTCAGCACCTCCGCTCTCCAACGCCTGTTCCTCGCCTCTTCTCTGGAATCTAACTAATTAGCTAATTCTATATCTATTATACCCTTCTACGCCCATGTACCTCCCACTAATGTTGCTAAAATATGGGACCACTACTTCTGATTGGACAGGGACAGGGGGTGGATTGTCGCACCATATTGATTTGTCCTAAATTGTAAAGCCTATTGTCCTTTACGTTCCCACCCCTTCAAATTAATACATTTGCTTTATTTCCCACTCCGTCTCACGACAAATGTTATACATTTTACAGGGGAAAAGTATCATTTTGTCCACAGGAAACATAAAGTACAGCATCTTCGGCCAATGGGTCATGGCCTTGGGAGACGTCCAAGTTGACTTCACTTGGCAGGCACACAGGATACATGCGCAGAACCATCGTCTCTCGAGTTACAAGTCACCAACCCAGGCCCAAGTTTACGAACTAATAAAAGTGCAAGAAGAAAATATTAAAGTCACAAATAAAATGTTTCACTGTATACCCACTATTTCTATTCTATTCCCATTTAAATATATATACTATCCCGCATTAGTAGCGTTAGGAAACGACAATTTAATAATGACATGAGAGCAAGCTGAAGCATGTGAAAACATCAAGCAGCCATTTAATGCACACTGCGCAGAAGCAGAAGTTTCCCACCAAGCAAAGAAAGACGTCACACCATGTGATCAGGTTGCGACATGCGGAGTGAGGTTCCCGCGCTTTAGCGGCCATTTTGGATTACAGACAAGCGTTATTCTTTAGTAAAACACATATGCAAGCGTCTCTCCCCTTTGTGTAGTGTATGCAAAGGTTAGTATTAACAATACAATTTTAATAAATTAATACTATGAGGAGGATTGCGTACAAGCAAGTTTCATTTATGAAACCTTGCTCCATCACTAGGCTGTAATGTTAGTTGATCTCACAACTGGGGTGTCATACTACCTCTAGGTATGGTGAGGGAGGGAGTGGGGGGACTTTGATGGTTAAAGCAGAAGTTATACAAAATTAGAGGAATGGTTGCAGGCCAGAGAGGTGGCATAGGTAGATGAGTGAAGTAGTTATGGGAGTTGCAAGTGGGAAAAGAGTTAAACCAAACACTTCAGGATATTTAGGGATTGGCAGCATTTGAATGATTATATTTGTATGTTAAGTGAGACATGATTTAGTCTGTAAGACATTGGGCCAGGGTTATTGTTATTGTGATGCTCACCAGTTTCATTGAAGCAGCCTTTTTCTCTCTTGCACCAGTTGCGGTTGTTGGTTAGTGCCATCTCGTTTGATGGTTGCTTATCACAGGAACTTCAAAGGCATGTGCTGATTTTAGTTGGAACTGTAGCAACATGTGTTGGCATACGTAAAAAAAATAAAACATAATAGGCCACAACACAACAAAATTGAAAAAACAGAGCAGAACACAGCAACCACAGTACACACAACAACAAATTGCAGTAATGCAGCTCAAAAACACGACAGCACAGGAAACACAACAGAACACATCACCACCACAACAGAGTGGCACAAACCAAATGTGCACAAACATTCTTGCCACATATTATCACCTCCAGAACCTGTTGCACTGAGAATCTGTACAACCGATACTTAATCTTACATAATATTCTCTATTGCAAAATTCTTTGAAGGTGTCCGGCCTATCAGATCCAAGATACTCCACCTTGGGACACCTAGAAAGAGCTATTTCTCTATGTGTTGTGTTTTTGTAGGATGAATCTTTACTGTCTGTCATGGATTATTTTTAAGGTATTTTAGTCTGCATTCTGCATGTTTTATCTATCTAGTCAGTTTATTATTTTTACTGTGTAACTTATCTGGGTCGATCTGTTTCTTTTTAATGTTGCTAAACAAATGCACTTTATGTACTTTAGGGCGAGTCTCATCTATGAGTTTAATTTTTTTGTTTTGTACCGATTTACTTCTGAACTACTTTTTAAATTAAGTACTGCAAAAATGTAAGATGATTGTCTGCTTTTAAGGTCTGTGAACGAAATAAAGTGATTTACAACAACTACAACCTCCAGAACCTGCTTTCATTAGAGAGTGGGAAAATATGTTTGCACCAAGCAAAGACATATCTTCCCACCAAGGACATGAAAATGGCATCAGTCAAAAATGCTTCAAGATCAGGCCCCAATTCTCTTTAGCTAGTGAGCATCTTTAAATAAAATAATCCGACACACTAACAGCCTAGCGAAATACTTTTGCTGCATGGTTGTTTTTTGCATCCAATTTCAAGCAGTAAAAGTGCCCAAAAAATCAGATGTTTTTGGGTTTCTACTGAAAAACAAATATTTCCTTATGTATTTTTTTGGGTTTTTTGTTGGTTATAATCGGTTTTAAGTGAAAACCGAAAACACTAGTTATAATGCTGTTTGCAGATAGGTGGAAAATTGTTTTGTTGGCCGGAATGGACAAACATAGCCATCAAAGAAGTGCCACAGGCCAGACCCTGCGGCAGACCTCCACTGCGAATGAACCAAGGCCGTGCACAGTGAGTGTTGGCTGCTCACGGAGGGCAGGGCACATGACAGCCACTGCAGGTTGGCGCAGGGCCTGGCCAGAGGCAGGAGGCTGAATATGTAGCATAAGTTGGTCACCCTCAGAGAGCTGAGTACAGTGAACAAAAAAATCTAAAAATCCACTGAAGAAAACTAAGATTAAACTGAAGTTATGTTTGGGTTTGTTATAACACCTTAACATGTGTTATAAAAGAACCTCAGAAATGTACCTAAAATCCACAGCTAAAGTACAATTATGAATTAAAACTGAAAAACAACTGAAATTTGCAAATTATACTTAGGACAACATTCCATAACTCGCACAATAGCCATGCAAACCATAACTTGCACCAAAATCAATGCTTACGACCTCACAATATTTATATCAATAAATAACAATACTGAAGAGCAAAATTGAATCAAACAACAAGACCTAATTAACCAATTAATGATAGTACATTTTCAGTGTTATCTGTGAAAGAGTAATGTGATATGAAATCCCTCCTTTAAGATTATTTACAACATTTGCAATTATATGTGCTTCACTTAGGGTGAGGTAATGGGCATTGAATTTGAGGCCTTTTGTGAGAAGCTGGCCTGGTATATGATGTCCACTAATGTAAGTGGGCACCTTGCACCAGTCCAGACAACCCTTATGGTGATTTAAGAGGTCTTAGACAACCTCAGAAAGCTCTCTAAGTGGTAGCTGTGGAGAGCAGCCTTCAGGCTTAGTCCAGAAGGAGTGTAAAGCAGCTTGTTTTACCAAAATGCAATCTTATAGTATATATTAAGTGAAAAAGAACCTCTCCAAGTATATATAAAAATATGTATTTATTATATAATACACTCTAGTATGTTCCAATATCTTCTACATGGAGATAAACACAATGCACACAATACATTAGCAAAGAAACACAGTAAATAGCACGAAATACACAATGGGCCCAGGGGGGGACCAAACCATATACTAAGAAAGTAGTATAAGAACCACGACTCGAGTCAAGACAGTGTCGAGAGGACGTAGAAGTGCTGGGACCCCAAGGAACCACCCAAGGTGAGTAGATAGGGACCCCACAAAGAGCGTGTGCAGTGTGGAAACACGACTGCATGCTCCGTACAACTCTATGTGCAAGTCGCGGTTGGATTTTTAAAGATTAAGGACACTTCTCAGCGGACCCTGAAGAAACACTGTGGAAGACAGAAGGTTGGAGAGCCACCCTACCCGTGGAAATCCTAGTACCAACATTACCAACACCAGGGAAGCCGGGTGCATACGTGTGAAGTGGTGTCGGAAACTGCGGTCGAACCCAATGGAGGACTTCAGGAAAGTGCCAATGCTGGAAGAGGAGAAAGTGTCCATGGGAATCCAAACGTGGATTCTTGAAGAAGAGTACCTGAAAGCAGAGGGGACAGAGTCTATGCCAGTCAGGAGTGACCAGGAGACTTGGAAGACGAATGTCCTCTGATGTCGGGTGCTTCAGGGAAGATGATGATGACCTTGACTCTGTAGCTCTGAGGACCAGGCGACGCTGAGGAAGACCAGGACCCGGGTACGAGCTGTCCCATGAAGGATGTCGAGTACTGAGGGGTCGGTGTCCGGCGGGAGCACCAACAAGTCTTGGCAAAGGCAAGCCACGTAGGAATCAGAGAAGGAACAACGTCGGGACCAGCAAGGTCCAGGGGACTCATCAAAGACAGGGGAGTCAGGGCAGGCCCCGAGCAATCAGGGGAGCCCAAAAGTAACAAGTGTGAACCTCAAGTGGACCCACAGGCCGGAGGAACTGGAGTCGCGAGAGGACCTCAAGCAGCTCACCAAAAGATGCAGGCCACGATGCACACGGTGTGGTGTGGCTGAAGATTCTGGTCACTGGAGGTACTTGAGATTAGGGCTACTTGGAGCCTGAAGATATTCTTGCGAAGAAGCCTTCAACTGCAAGTTGGAAGCGGTGCACAGGGGTTCAGTTATTGCAACCCCCAGGAGGGATACTGGCCTCAAACTTGGTGAGAGGGCAGGGCAGGCCTTGGGAGCTGTGGAAAACCACCACCTGTATTGCAGAGCCCACGGAGTCCGGAGGTGCTCAGGATCTGCAGACCGGTTGACTTAGTTGCGGTGCCTGCAAATGCAGGGGAGTGACTCCTTCACTCCAAGGGAGATTACCTCAGTTTTTTTTCATGCTTCACAGGCCTTGGAAGGTTCCTGTATGATGCACAGGCACAGACGATGCAGCAGACTGGAAGGGAGACGAAGTCAGGCCCAAGCGAAATCCAGAGTGCCCAGACGGTAGAAGTGCAGTGGTGTCTGATCTGAATCTTATCCCATGACAAATCTAGGGACCTACACCCAGGTAAGCCCTTAAGTACCCTAGGGAAAGGGTTGGGAAGATTCAGGGGACCCTCCCAGGGGAGGGTCTGGACAGTGGGGAGGTTACTCCCATGTCCTTTGTCCAGTTTTGCGCCAGAGCGGGAGCCAAAGGCTCCCAGAACTGGTTAGAACTGGACTATGCACAGGGAGACCAAGTGTTACCCTCATGCAGACTTTCTGGCGCTGGCAAGTGCACCACCCGGTCCCAATACACTAAATCCTGCCTGGGAGGTGGTCACACCTCCCTGTGACAGGATGCCTATTATTCCACCTTGCCCTGTTCGAGCTTGGTTCAGCAGCAGGAGGGCAGAAATGTGGCTCTGGTCGGCAGCAACCATTTTGTGCTGTCCAGGTCTAGAAGACTGGTGCCGGGAACACTGAGAGCCTAACGGAGGGCTCTTCCAGTGCTTGGAATCATACCTCCCACACCGTAATTACGGGGTGCCACTCTATATAGTATATGGCTGCTTCACTGACAACCAGGGAGAATGGACTCTGTAGGCTGTAGGGGTGTCTTGCTCATGCAGGGGCACTCTCTCACTTAGAACCAAGCACCCTGCCTTCAGGATTGCAAAGGCCTGCTATAGGGGTTACTTATATGTTTTAAGTGCAGTGACCCTTAGATATAGTAAACCTATATCTTTAGTAAGTGGTGCATGCACCAACTTACACAGGCTGCAATGGCAGACCTGTAGTTCCATTTTGCATGGTCTCCCATGGGTGACATAATGCATGCTTCAGCCCACGGGAGACCTCTGGGGTACCTATGCCCTGGGTACCTTAGTACCTTATACTAGGGACTGATAAGGGTACCCCAGTATCCAATCTGGAGTGTACCTACGTACTCAACACAATAATTTAGGGAGAAAGCAGATAGACTGGGGTCCTGATTAGCAGGATCCCAGTCAGACTAGTCAAAATACAGCTTAGCACCAGGCAAAAATTGGGGGTAACCATAGAAGTAGATCCTACTTTCCTACACCTTTTCTGTCATGGATGACAGGACCAAGCATACAAGTGGGGTACTGTTTTTATCAGGAGAAATGTGGGAATACAGGATAGTTGAATATTTGTCATTATCAATTGAATTTTTCTACATTTGTGGCATATAAATGTAAGCTAGTAGGCAAGAAAGAACACATTTTGCAAAATGCCTTCTGAATGGGTAACCCCAGAGTTGTACAAATATCTAATATTCCTAGAGTCACTATATTGGGCACATTTAAAAAAGCATAGGTTTTCTTTATACCTATTTTTCATTCATCCGATTTTACCATATTAATGCTACATGGTTAGTGCTTAATTTAATATCATTATATTGCAGCTCAGTCGTTGGCTTTAGGTATGTTTTAGGCAACCAACAAACACTATATATCCCTGTGATGGGAAAGTCTGTTGGGTGGAACAGTTTATCAATGTGTAAATCGGTATCAGGGCAAATAATTATAGAAGAAAATGTTGTCACCTACTTCTATTTCTTGCTACTTCTTTTCATTATTTTTTAGCTTAATGATTAGTTTCTTTGTGAAAATCATGAGTGATCTACACTCAATTTGGAATGTTGTCTATGTTTCATAAATGTGTAGCTTTCTGAGTTCAAGAAATGGGCTTCACACCTGTTTCCACCACAAACTGCAAGTAGGTAGAAACCACAAAACAAATAGGAAAAATGGACTAACACTATGAAAAATAGAAAAACTGTGGTAAGCACAATAATTCTGAATGTTGGGAAGATGGTGATCTTAGAACAGCAAACCTTTGTTGATGCCAAGCTTAGCAAAAAAATAAAATATGCTTTCCTGCACTGCAATTGCTATTATTATATTTTTTTGCTGTTTTATTTGTTTCCTTCAGGGGAGCTCAAACACTCTGGGTATCTTTAGAATCCCCAACATGTGGGGGAAAAAGGACACAACTTTGGCCTGGATACCTTTAGTGCAAAAAACGTTTCCAAGGCCTAAGTGTGAAAAAGGACTCTGAAATAGGGTATGGGGGAGCCGTGGCAGCTAAGGGATTAAATTATATATCAATTATTGTTACTTGAATAATGTTTTAAAATGGTAATGTTTAACCTTTTTACATTTGTTATTTTTTTATATTTTCGATATGTGGGTTATATTGGGGCATGAGTAGGCAGTATTTATATTTACAATTATATTTAAATAAAAACTAATGATTTGCTATCATAACAGATTTCATTACTTTTCTTTTAGGTTTGTATGTTATGCTGGGGATGATTGAGATGCTGCTTATTTTAATTATAATTCATTTATTTAAATAAAAATATTTTGTGTGAGTCAGATAATTGTGATAATATTTATTTGAATGCCTTTAATTTATAATATATTTAGAATTGTTAAATTATTTGTATGTTTGAAATGTTTATTTTATGTATGAAATGTTTATTTTATTTGTGTGTACTGTATGTCAATCCCAGGTCTGCACATTTTCTCCGGTGTTTTTAGACCATCAAATCTGACCCTCAATGTATGCACTTTTGACAGTGTTTCTTAAATATAAAAAATCACCCTCACCTATGTGTACATGTTCCTCAATGTTCAATAGACTGGTGTTAGAATAGGAACTCTGACCCCACCCCCCAATATATGTACTTTCCCCATTGTTTGTTAGATTGGAAAAATTAATTACACTCTAAGGCTCAATATGACAATCAACACAAAAACTAGTGACGACCTTATATAGGGGGCGAGTCTAATATGCCAGAAGGCTGGCCACCCAGTCTATTGGCTTGTGGCATATTAACATATTTAAGGGCAATTCTTCCTTTTCCATTAGCATCCAGTCTCTGGGCTGAATCAACCAATCAGTCTCTCGCCTGTTTTATGTGCAGCTGTGGGCCATGGTGGTCCTCCCACTCACAGTGTGGGCTCAGTGATGGAAAGCTGGGTCACGGTCAAGTCGCATGGAAATCCCGCTCAGGCCAGGCAAGCACAAGCCTTGTAGACACCGATGGTGGGCTGCTGACTTTAGATGTTGGACTTCTTTTAGTTTTCGATGGAGTGTGCAGCAGATAGGCCTTGCAGTCGATGCGGGCCTTCATCCTCTAATCTGGTAAGTTTTGGTGGCATCCATGCTGCGCCTGCCATGGATTTGGTAGTGACTCAATACTCCTTCCAGGTGCCAGTCTCAGGTGGTCACTGGACAGGTGCAAGGCACTTTCGTGCACAGATGGCTAAGTCCAATTTGAGACACAGACAGCAAGCACCACAGCAGTCAATCAGTACGTTGGCACAGAATACCGTGAGGCAGCAGCTTGGTTGTTGGTGTGGCACAGTCCGTTCACATACTCTAGGTTAGTGCCAGGTTAGCCACTCATTCAGGTCGACAGGGAACCCTAGTATGGACACTACAGCTTCACAAGATACTTTTTCCTCGGCTTCATGGGTCAGTTAGTGCCACAGTAATGCAGAACACAACTTCTGTACAGGCAACAGGTGCTGCAAGACAAAGTAAATCACTTCTTCAGTCAGGTAGGTAGATTGAGCACACTTGGGCCAGGGTCATGGCTGTGCTGACTGGGATGATGGAGGGAGATGTTCGGGCACTCGTCAGAGGGAGACATCCTTTATTACGAAGCCGGAATCACGTTGTGTCTTTACAACGCCGGCAATAGAACAAATGCGTCTTTACCAAGCATTTTTTCAGCACGCAAGGTGTTTCAACAACTTTCTTAAGGGGCGCATTGGTGGGGTGGTGTTGGATTTTAAGTCCAACACCTTCCCTATCTTGTGCAGACTGGAGTTGGAATAGTAGATGATACTATTCCAAAGTCTAGCAGCCCCCTCAGGCAAGTCGTCGTAATAACTTGTGTACTAAAGGAATTCGTCATAACGACGCATTCGTTCTAATGCTGACGTTGTAAAGGCATGCATGCTAAACACATGCAGGATTACATCATACAACCCTTGTCAGAAGTGCTGCATTTCCTGTGCTGGGTTCAGTGACTGGCTCCTGGTTGAGAACATGACAGTCACGCTTGTTGCATGTGTCCCTGGTGGACAGATCATGGTACCAGGTTCAACTGCTCTTGCTGTCAGCTCGATGATTCCTCGGGAACGGTTCGATGCCAAAAAGGGGACCGCCTCTCGACAGTCCCAACCCTGAATGCTATAACAGCACAGGTGAGTGGGATGATCAAGTGGGGGAAGGAAAGGAAGGGGCCAGCAGGGAGGGAGATCTGTAAGGCAAGAACAACACAGGTAAGTACAGACTTAAACTAAGTAGCCTTCACGGTACCTACTGAGCCTTGCGTACCTGTAACACAAAATAACTGTCCTCGTTCCCCAGTAGGACTGTAGGAATAACCTTATTGTTTGGTTTGCAGTGAAAGGGGGATTGCGCTAGGAAAGGGGCCAAAAAACAGAAGGAACCATAAGCACCCCAATTCTCTATAGCAATAGATGGCTCACACATAATTAGTACATATAACATTCATTGTGGTACCGTACACACCATCAGGACTGACCAAGCCCGCTTCACAGGGGAAGAGCAGAAGGCCGCCTCTTGAACCCCCTGTTAGAATATACAAATAACAATCACCCCAAAATACTTCTTTTGGTTAACTGTCTCTGGATTCATATTTAAATCATATCATATGAATTGTGCGCAATTGTCTGTTCCATACTGTCTGAGTTCCTAAACACCTAATGCACACATGGGTGCTAGTAATTCGAAAATGCAACCAGGTTGTGAACATGAACCCTCAGGTTAAAGTACAAGCACACCAACCCGTGGCTGGTCAACAGTTCCCAATTGCCTCCAAGGTATTTCAAAGTCTGCTGGTCAAGCGTATTTCTTTTTACTTATCGATTCTTGTTTCTAGTGGTGCATGTGCACCCTTACCAGTACCAGGAAACACCAACGAGGCCGGCAGCGCAGCGCGCTGTATTACTCAGAATAATCAGCCCCGAGTCCGGCACCGGAGGTTCTTTTGAACTCCTCCTGCTTCCGGGTCACGTGGCTCTTTCCCATGAGGCAATCGCGGAACTTCCGCTTTGCCTCATGGGAACTGTAGTTCCTTCTGACCGCGCGTTCCTCTCGCCGAATGTCGGAACACTTGTCCTCCCGATCCATGCCGGTCCACCACCTTGTCATCCAAGACCAGGCCTTGCAGACAGCTCCCGGAAGGTTAACGTCCTCGGAAGACGGGGGGATACCTCTCCTGGTTCCCGGTGAGTCGAGTGTGCATGTGACAGCACATCCCTCCTCTGGCGGGCTCTCCGCCGGCCGAGGTTTGTCAGGATTCCTTCTATGAAAGGCTTGAGTAAGACGTGGGGCTTTAACGTTCGTGGCTGGTTCCCAGGAGTTTTCCTCAGGACCGTAGTTCTTCCATGCAATGAGATACCACAAGGAACCTTTCCTTCTTTTCGAGTCTAGGATGCGTTTAACCTCGTACTCAGGTTCTTGGTCTACCCAGATTGGTGTAGGCTGCTTCTTTATTGGTTTACCAGAGGGTTTCAACAGAGAAACATGGAATACCGGATGTATTCTCATGCCAGAAGGCAACGCCAACTGTACCGCTACAGGATTGATGCATCGTACAACCTTGTATGGACCTATGAATCTAGGGTTAAAGATGCTGTACCGGCGGAATCTTATGTTTCGGGTTGATAGCCATACGTAATCCCCTTTTTGTAGCTCGGACCAGGGCGTCGTTTTTTGTCTGCATACTTTTTATAACGCTCCTTGGCCTCCATCAGGTATTGTCGTGCAACCTTAAACGTCTGCTGTATCTTTTGGTGCGTTCGGTTAGTTCCGGGATTTTTTCTGTTTTTAGAGGATGAACCAAGGGAATGAGTCTCGGGTGTACTCCATAGGTACAATAAAATGGAGCCATCTTAATAGAGCTGTGATGGGCGCTGTTGTACGCTACTTCTGCAAGCCACAATAAGTCCACCCATGCATTCTTTTTGTGGTCCACGTAACATCGGAGGTATTGTTTAAGAGTCTGATTGACTCGCTCCGTTTGACCATCCGTCTGCGGGTGATAAGCAGTTGACAAGTTAGCAGAGATCTGAAGAATGTTACACCAGGTCTTCCAAAATTGGCTGGTGAATTGTGAACCCCTGTCAGACACGATGACTGTCGGCAAGCCATGCAAACGTACAATATTCGTGAGCAACAGCCGAGCCAATTGAGCAGCGGATGGGACAGCAGGGCACGCTATAAAATGCCCCATCTTTGTGAGGCTGTCAACAACCACCAGTATCGTGATGCATCCTTTGTCCTTAGGTAACCCTATGATAAAGTCCAACGAGATATGATCCCACGGTCTATCTGGTGTAGGTAGGGGATGAAGTAAACCCCTAGGTTTCCCCTTATCCATCTTGGCTTGGTTGCAGATCTCACAACTTCTAACCTTTTGCTGAATGTCACTTCGGATGTTGGGCCACCAGAATCGGCGTAACACGTTCTCCAAGGTCTTCTCCGTTCCAGGGTGTCCTGCACAGGGGTTTTCATGACACCACTGGAAGATTTCCTTCTGTAACTCAGGGCAAGGTATCAACAGTTGTTGCTTTCTCATAGGCAACCCTTCCTTGAGCCGCCAGGTGGGATTACTCTGTAACCAGTTCTTCCACTTGGTTTTCTGTACTGTGCGTTTAATCTGATCAAGAAAACGATCTGTCTGTACAAGGCCAATCACCTTACTGGTAGGAATGATGGCCTGTTTTCGTGGCATCTCTGGTTCGATTGTGTTGTTCTGTCTGGATAGGGCGTCTGCTTTTCTGTTGTCTACACCCGGTCTATATGTCACCACAAAGTTGAATTCAGCGAAGTATAGCATCCATCTTAGTTGCCTCGGGGTAAGCAGACGAGCTGATCTCATAAATTGTAGGTTCCGATGGTCTGTATAGACCGTGACTGTATGTTTTGCCCCCATCAGGTAATGCCTCCATTCTCCAAAGGCTACCTTGATAGCTAACAATTCTCTTTCGGCGATGGTGTAGTTAGATTCAGCTTGATTCAGCTTATGGGACATGTAGGCAACCGGATGAAGCTGTCCTGTGTCCTTATTCCTCTGTGATAACACGGCTCCTACTGCGGTACCCGAAGCATCTGCTTCCACGACGTAAGGGATGTTATTATCCGGATGTGCCAATATTGGTGCTGACGTAAATGCTTGTTTTAACACCAAGAAGGCATGCTGGGCTTCGTCTGTCCACTGGAATGGAAGGTTTTTTCTCAATAATCTTGTGATAGGCGTCACCACCCGTGAGAAATGATTGATGAAACGCCTGTAAAAATTCGCAAAGCCCAGGAAGCATTGCACATCTTTAACCGTGTTGGGCTGGGGCCAATCCATAACGGCCTGTATCTTGCGACTAGCCATTTCCTGTCCCTCCGCTGACAACATGACTCCCAAGAATTCCACCTTACGTACATTAAACTCACATTTACTGAGCTTACAAAACAGATGGTTCCGATGTAACGTTTGTAGCACCGCTCTTACATGGGAGATGTGTTGTTCTTCACTCTTGGAATAGACCAAGATGTCGTCGATATATACAATGGCCGTTATATCCAGGAACTCTCGGAGCACATCTGTTAGAAAGAATTGAAACGCCGCAGGGGCATTACACAGCCCAAACGGCATGACTCTGTACTCAAATAGACCATAACGAGTCCGGAAGGCCATTTTCCATTCGTCCCCCTGGCGCATTCTTACCAAATGATAGGCGCCCTTCAGATCCAATCTCGTAAATATCACTGCTTGGCGAACCTGGTCCAATAAAACCGGTATCAATGGCAAAGGATACCTGTTTTTTACCGTAACGTTATTCAGCGCTCTGAAGTCCACACAAGCCCTTAGCTCTCCGTTAGCCTTTGGAATAAAAAAAGAGGCGAAGCCGCTGGGGACTTGGATGGTCGTATGAACCCATTCTTCTGGTAGGTATCGAGATATTTCTTCAAATGTTCATTTTCTGGCTCAGTAAGCGCATAAATCCTGCCACAAGGTATCACTGCTCCAGGGACCAGGTCGATTTGGCAGTCATATGCTCGATGCGGGGGTAAGATGTTGGCCTGGTTTTCATTGAATACATCTTCCAAATCATGATAAGGTAAAGGCAAGTCGATATCTTGCTCTTCGGCGGTGGCAATCATATGTATCTGGGATAACGCTGTGGCGGGTCTATTCTGTGACTGTTGGCAGTGTTGTAAGCAATAGGGGGACCCAAACTCCAGAGAAGTATCACTCCAATTGATAGAAGGATTGTGCTTTCGCAACCATGGAAGTCCCAAGATTATGCCATATTGAGGGGCAGGGATGATGTTAAAGAGAAGCAATTCCCTATGGTTCTCCCCGCACATGACTTCCAATTCCTGAGTGTTATAGCATATAGGCCCTGACGCCAAACATCTCCCATCAACAGCTACCACAGACTCGGGTTCCCGTTTTTTCACAAATTCTAGCTGTAAAGTTTTTGCTAATTCAGTGTCCATAAAGAGGCCCGTCGCTCCTGAATCGACCATGGCCTTACAAGAGTGCCACTGGTTATCGATGTATATCTGCAAGGTAACATAAAAATGAACAGAGGATTCTCCTGACTCTTGATTGACGGAAGGTATCATTTTCATGCCCAAGAACTTCCCTTCCTGTCTTCTTGAGCTCTGGGGTTTTCCGTTTTCTGTACTTCCATAACGGCTGTGGTTTGCCCTTCTCTAGCCCGACCCTTAGGCTTAATTAAGCAATCCTTTACGTAGTGGCCTTTTCTTCCACAGTATAAACAGAGCCCGTTCTTCCTTCGTTGTTCTCTTTCCTCAGTGGTGAGGGAAGCTCTTATGGAGCCTATCTCCATCGGTTCTGTGTTGTTACCGCCGCTCCCCATCGAGCTTTTGTTTCTCTCGAACCTAGGTGCTGGTCGGTCAAGTCGTCTTTTGTCACTTTTGCGTTCGTTAAGTCTATGGTCCAGTCGCAAGGTTAAACTAATTAGCCCCATACACGTAGTGGGTTGGGGGTCTATGGATGCCAACACATCTTTCAGATCGTCTTTGAGACCCTGGTAGAACAAGGCAGCTTGTTTAGCTTCGGGCCAGTCGGTTTCCGCTATCAATCTTTGAAAGGTGTTAATGTACACTAGTAATTCTCTATTCCCTTGCTTTAATTCAAGTAATTCCCTGTCCGCGGTAAAGGCGGCAGCTCTACGGTCAAACACTCTCTCGAACTCTGTACGGAAGGCCGACCAATCGTACAGTAAAGGGTCATCTCGGCGAACCAGTGGAACCGCCCATTGCGCCGCGTCTCCTGTTAAATAGGAAATGGCAAACGCTACCCGAGCTTGATTGGCAGTAAAGGCCTTGGGCTTACAATTAAAGTGTAATAGGATTTGGGTGAGGAACACCTGAACCTTACAGGGATCCCCAGAGAACCTTTCTGGTGCAGCAAGCGGGATAGGCGTGGGCATCTCTACGCAAAAGGGTGCCGAAGGATTAGTAAAACCTCCCCCGTATACCTCCCTACGCCTACGTCAAATGGGTTTCGCTGCATCTGATCTATCTTCTGTTTCAGGTTATCGGTTTCTGCGCGAGAGGCGGCTAGCTCACTCTGTAGCCCTGCTAGGACACCTATGACGTCCTCTAACGTGGCCATCTTTGTATCGATCCGCCCAGGAGGAATTAAAATACGTGGGCTGATTATTCTGTCAGCTCGATGATTCCTCGGGAACGGTTCGATGCCAAAAGGGGTCCGCCTCTCGACAGTCCCAACCCTGAATGCTATAACAGCACAGGTGAGTGGGATGATCAAGTGGGGGAAGGAAAGGAAGGGGACAGCAGGGAGGGAGATCTGTAAGGCAAGAACAACACAGGTAAGTACAGACTTAAACTAAGTAGCCTTCACGGTACCTACTGAGCCTTGCGTACCTGTAACACAAAATAACTGTCCTCGTTCCCCAGTAGGACTGTAGGAATAACCTTATTGTTTGGTTTGCAGTGAAAGGGGGATTGCGCTAGGAAAGGGGCCAAAAAACAGAAGGAACCATAAGCACCCCAATTCTCTATAGCAATAGATGGCTCACACATAATTAGTACATATAACATTCATTGTGGTACCGTACACACCATCAGGACTGACCATGCCCGCTTCACAGGGGAAGAGCAGAAGGCCGCCTCTTGAACCCCCTGTTAGAATATACAAATAACAATCACCCCAAAATACTTCTTTTGGTTAACTGTCTCTGGATTCATATTTAAATCATATCATATGAATTGTGCGCAATTGTCTGTTCCATACTGTCTGAGTTCCTAAACACCTAATGCACACATGGGTGCTAGTAATTCGAAAATGCAACCAGGTTGTGAACATGAACCCTCAGGTTAAAGTACAAGCACACCAACCCGTGGCTGGTCAACAGTTCCCAATTGCCTCCAAGGTATTTCAAAGTCTGCTGGTCAAGCGTATTTCTTTTTACTTATCGATTCTTGTTTCTAGTGGTGCATGTGCACCCTTACCAGTACCAGGAAACACCAACGAGGCCGGCAGCGCAGCGCGCTGTATTACTCAGAATAATCAGCCCTGAGTCCGGCACCGGAGGTTCTTTTGAACTCCTCCTGCTTCCGGGTCACGTGGCTCTTTCCCATGAGGCAATCGCGGAACTTCCGCTTTGCCTCATGGGAACTGTAGTTCCTTCTGACCGCGCGTTCCTCTCGCCGAATGTCGGAACACTTGTCCTCCCGATCCATGCCGGTCCACCACCTTGTCATCCAAGACCAGGCCTTGCAGACAGCTCCCGGAAGGTTAACGTCCTCGGAAGACGGGGGGATACCTCTCCTGGTTTCCGGTGAGTCGAGTGTGCATGTGACACTTGCTCACACTAGCAATCAGCTCCTCCTGCTGGGTCTGCTCACTCCTCTCTTCTCCCTCTGGCAGGACACCTCAGGCACTTCCAGAACAATACAGGCAGTTCTTCCTCCAGAATAGATTTGCAGTGATGTCCCCTCACCTCTGGGAAGTGGCTGTTATAGAGACACCAGCTCTGGTTGTGTAGTAGTCCTATCATACGGCGATGCCAGACAGGGAATGTGGATTCTCGGTTTGTAATTTCAAAGCTAGTTTTTCTCAGCTCTCCTTTTATGTGTTCGTCTCGGAATGTCCTCCAGACTCAGCTTTTGTCTAGTGATCCTTTACACGAACAGAATCATCTCCAGACTAGAGCACCCCCAACACAGGCACAAATAGTGGTGAGCGGTCTATAACTGAGAATGCCATACACAAACCTAGGAGGGACTAGAGAATGAGCCTTCCCTCGCTCTCCTAACCAGTCTATAGAACTCACTACACAAGAAGGGCAAAATAAAATACAGGGGGAAAAAAAAGCTACTCTAGTAGGACTGGAGATATGGGAAATAAGGATGGTACTGGAGGAAAAACCTACTGGGAAATCCATAGGATTGTTAAAATTGCGCTCAACCACTTGATAGTGGCATGCTTCATCATAGGGACACTAACACATCCTGGCACAGACTAACGCTCAGGGTGGAGTGCGTATTTTTTATAGGAAAGAATTGTTTCATGAGAGGGATCCCTATCACAGAGAGAAAAAAGATATTTAAAACAGTCTAAGTGGGTGCCCCATGTTTATTTATTCTTAGCCCCCCTTGACAGGGTTAAAATTATAATGAGCGGATATATATAAGAAGTTACATCTCCATTACCCTATCTGCTTGTATCAACATATTTCAGCCTAATCCAACTGCCCTTATGGGTCAATGACCTTCTTCAAGATACAGAGTCCTTATTAAAGTCCTGCTCCGTACTGGTTTACGTAACCAAATGGTAGGGATAAGGATATGGCAATACTTGCCTTTCGTAGACACACTCAGGATGCCTACCTACAAAAAATATATCCCATTGTTATTGGTTACTCTCCCCTCAGTAAGGAACTCCCCCTTCATAATACCATCAATATTCACATTCATGTATCTCAGAAACCTGTTTGATATCCTACTCTCAACCAGTGTCTGGGTTCCTTCCCTCTACTCTCAGGAATCTCAGAAATAGACTTGCACTGTCTGTGGGAAACCAACATTACCTCCGTCTTGTGTACATGAACAGGACAGATACTTCTCAAAGATAGAACCCACAGGCCTGTGTCACTCTCACCCACTCAGACACTCATCAAGTATGTAACACACTTCTCACACAAGGCACTCATTCAGGATCTAGGCTCTAGGATTCAGAGTCCATCATTAGCAGCAGAAATTTAAACAAGCGAACCAGTAGGTTGACACTCTTGTGATACATGTAAAAAGGCCCAGCCCTTTTAAGATCACTTCGAAGCATGGTATGCTACCACCATCGTACTACTCGCATGAACCCATGCCAGGGACATTAGTGCTCTCTGCCACCTTTGAGGGTTTGCTTTTGTGCATTGTCCAGTTCTAGGAAAGGCCACACACCAGACTCTTGTCAAAGGCAGGCCTAGGCCCTTGTGCATGCACACGATTAGCATGAGGGTGGGACAATAAATCCAGAAACCAGATACCAGGTAGTTGCAGTTGGGAATGCAGGGCAGAGAACACAACTGTATATCAAGCAAGGGCACTCCCTTATAATATTTTTAAAATATTAAACTGTTATTCTAAATTATAATTAGAACTAAATATATACACTTACCTTTATAAAGTTGATATTTTGGGAGACAAAATATTCAACTATAATATTTTTGTAAATTATATAACAAGTATGTAAAGTCGATATTTTTGTGATCGATGTTTTTACCCCAATATTTTTGTACCACAATAATTTTGTGGTCGGAATTTTTTCATAAACCAAACACATAGAGGAAAGTAAACACGTACAATTTGTCGATAAATGGTGTTTGCATTCATATTGTAATATGTGAAAGGGAAAGAAAATACAGATGCAAAACACTGTGCGATTTTGAACTTTGCGCACAACTAGGAATTGATGCTCCAAGTGCTTTTATTAAAGGCAGACAAGAATGCAACTTTCTAACAGCAGCTGTGGTTTCCACCTGATTGCATTTGAGAGGAGGTTAGGTTGTCTTGAGACAGTTGGTATAATTGTCCCCAGACAGTATTATTTTCATTCTAAAACAGTTTCTCTCTGCTGTCTGAGAAGCCTGGTCTAAATTTAGGCTTTCACTGTGATAGGCTGAGCAGATTATTTTTTACTGTGCTTCCTCCTATAATTACTGTAATTATTATTATCATGTGGCAGGGAGGACAGAATAATGCCCTTCATTTAAAGACATATTAGTGGCTATTCAAATCAGCACAAGCATTGGAAATAATTGCTCATGTTAGAAGAGCTCAAAAGACTAAAGGCCTGCTGTGTCGCTTGAATCCAAGCTGATGGTACAATACAAATGCATAGACACATTCAGCTGTACAGGGCTGAACCCGCATGCAGTTGGAAAAGCTCTCGTGATTTACTTAGGTAAAAGCAGGTTCCCTATGCCACCTCAACGACTACGTATTTATGAGTGTAGGTTACTTATTTGGCGGGGCCTAGATACAAAGGGACAAAGACTGCGCAAGAGGGGGGGCAGAATCTGGCTCTGCCATACAGCAAAGCGAGGGGAGGAGAAAGGATTGACAGAAGACATGCATTTTTGGGAAGGAGGGGCGATGGGCCCCTGCCTCAGCCCCATAGTCCTGCCCCCCCCTCCCCGGGTACCACCAGGACAGTGGCTGAGCGCTACCCAATGCTGTGCGTTGACGCACACATTAACATGTTCATGTACCTTTCACTGCAAAACAGCGATTGTTTTGCGGCATTATATGAGCCTATATCTATCTATCTTTATAGTGCTAAAAAAGTCAAATGGTTAAAGTGACATGATGTTATAATTAGGTGTTGAAAAAAGGTAACAATTCATGTTTAAAAATGAGAAAAAAACCAGTTACAGTTTACTGAGCTAACTATAACTTCATCCCCGCCATGCATTACTTATGGCCTCTGATATTACATCACTCATGATGTGTTAAATAACATCATTATTGAGATCACTGATTACACCTCGAATGACATCATTGATAACATCACTGGTGACATCATACAATCATTGTGAGACCGTCCTATAGGGTTTGCAGACTTGAAGTACTTCAACACGCTACACCTGTGGACAATTTTGTATTCATCTTGATGGGATTACCCTATGAAAGAGTTCACATGACCCACAAGTATAGGACAAGAGGTTGACCATTATACATTTGCCACTGTAAAGACATGCCTCTGTAAAGACACCTTCTGCCAGGCATGATGAAAAATGCTCCATAGTTTATTAAAATACACATTCCTGAGATGGGCATAATGGCATGCCATATTAGAGCTAAGCTTACCACACCAGTATGAGATAAACCCCTCTAAGTGGGAAACTCTTACATTCTACATTAGTCAATATTCTACAGTACCACAAAATCTTTAGTGAAGTTCTGGGAAAAAACATCCAAAGCTTATAGAATTTGTCTTTACCACTATATCACAACTATTTAACATGGGCACGTGCCTAGATATCCAGTGGTAGTTAATGTACTGTCAACAGCAGGTTTGGCCTTCCTCACAGACTTTTTAGAACAGGATTTGGCTTTAAGCCACAACCTACATTCAAACATACATCTGCAACCAGATGCACTCAGCCTTTACCTTGTTTGACATGTAGTACTTCTTCCAACCCAAACTTTAGTGATTTGTTAGTGGTGCACCTTATAGCTTTTAAAATACACAATTATACCTGTCTCCAGGTCTTACGCTATTTCCATGCTATCGATCCACACATGTGCACTAAGTAACTCTATGCTGTATATCACTACGGTGGATTTTATCAATTTGTCATTTGAGATGTTATCAAAGTGGTAAAACTTGAAAGCATTTCCTTTAGAAATGACCAAAACAAGGTGTTCATTTTGTCATAGATATTATGGCAAGTGCTCTAGAAAGCTAAAATGAGGACACATTTCCAATTAATCAAATATCTTTCTCATCCCTGTCAGTAAAACATTGTAGAAAATTCGGTTTTTGATTGAAGGTGAAAATTGTTCTCAGGCAACAACCACAATCCTTGTCAGGGTGAACCACAAAAGACACTAAATTAACCTGTGCTTAATGCTCTAGTAGCTTGGCACACAAGCAGTCAGGCTTAACTTAGGGGCTGTGTGTAATGTATTTATGCCATACTCAAACAGAAAAAAAGTGAAAACACAGCACAAGATAAATCCGGCACCAATTTAGAAAGATAGAGTAAAAATTCATAAATAAAATGAGACCAAAATGTAATCAATCAGTAAAACTGGAGATATGCAATTTTAAAGGTTTAAGTGAAAAATCCCTCCAAGAAGCAGAAAGTGCTACCTGTGGGTATCTGGCCATGCTAGACCAGGACAAAGTCACAAAGTTCAGGCCGACTGTGATGGAGTGTGGGCTGGATACAGGGACAAATGTAGTCCTGCTGAAAAAGTTACTTTCTCAAAGTCAGACGTGCAGTGTTCAAAACTATAGCATTTCACAGGAGGAGCTCAAATGATGCTAGCCAAGGGTGCAGGACCAGGGGAGGCACCTCTTGGGGTTCAGGAACGCACTCCAGGAGAGTCCAGCAGGGCTCAGGCAGGTCCAGGCCGGTCCAGTTGCAGGTCCAGATGGGCCAATTGCAACAGGTCAGCTGGGCAGTTTCAGGGAGGTCTCTGGAGTTTATTGTGTCCCTGTAGCTCAGAACAGGAGGTCAGCAAACTGACCCTTGGAATCACTCTTGTTAGCCTGGGATGAAAGAAGCAAGTCCAGTTTTCCTTCTCAGAGAGCAAGCAGGCCTCAAGCTGCAAGGCAGTCCTCTGTAGAATAAAGCAGGCCTCAAGCAGCAGGGCAGACCTCTGGGGAACAAGGCAGGCCTCAAGCAGGAGGGCAGTCCTCTAGGGAACAAGGTAGTCCTTCTTCTATAATGTCCACAGGTCCAGGAATGTAATGAAGAGTGGCTCAGGAGGTCTGATGTTTATACCTGGTGCCAGGCATTGTAGTGGGTGAAACCTCTAGTCCACCCCCACAGCTGGTTCTGGAAAGTTCGCTCCTTCCTCTTTCTTCCCTTGCTCAGGCTCCAAGAGATCCAGGGTGACAAAAGGCTGGTGTCAAGTTCCTTTGAAAGTGTGCTGGAGGCAGTCCTTTGAAATGTAAGTGGGGCAGGGAGCAGCTAAGCCCCTCCCATTCTGACAGGATGGCACTCTCTCAGTTATTCCAGGTCCTATTGTTCACTGAATCCGACTTTACATTTAAAGACGATTTTAAATTGCAATACATTTGAGTCCAAACATGACATTTCTACTTGCTCCCAATCAAACGTTAGCACTTGTTAAATGTGATAAGGTAACCCAATGTTATCATATTGGAAAGTTAGGCCTTACATTAGTCAGTGTTTCACTACTAGGACATCTAAAACTTAAAAACACATGCCCTACTTTTTAAATACAATGCACCCTGCCCTAAGGGCGGTTTAGGGCCTACTTAAGGGGTGTCTTATATGTATTAAAAAGAAGGGTTTGGACCTGGCAAAAGTTTATTTTGCCAGGTCAAATCGGCAGTTTAATAGCAGATGTAAGACATGTTATAAAAGGCTACTTTTCGTAGGTAGCACAATGAGTGTTGCTGCCCACTAGGAGCATTTAATTTACAGGTCCTGGGTTCCCTTTGTACTATTACAAGTAAATTAAATATATCAAGCAGGTGTAAGCCAATTGTTCCATGTTTAGGGGGAGGGCACAAGCATGTTAGCACTGGTTAGCAGTGGTAAAGTGCACAGAGTCCTAAAACCCAGCACAAAACAGTTCAGAAAACAGGAGGGGTGAAGGCAAAAGGTTTGGGGGTGACCTTAGATAGAGTGTCAAGTCCAACAATCATTCTGACACACAGACTGAGACATGTACTTTCAACACCACCAGCAGCAGCCTGACAGTTAATTCCCTAGTAATCAACTTCAGTTTCCCGCAGTGTTCTAATGAATAACTAGAGCGCTAACATTTTATATTTATGACAAATGTGTGGCCCACTTGAAGCCATATTGATGGAATTAAAGCTTTAAACGTAAACCATTTTATTTAGAGATGAACAAAATCAGGGTGTTCGTTTTGTCATAGAAATTATGGCTAGTGCTCTATAAAGCTAAATTAATGCTACATTTTTATTAGTTCTCAAATATGTTCCTCATGCAATACATTATATCATTCTGACATGCAGAGTTTGTCAGTTAAGTTCCTAGTAATTAACTGCAGTGTCACAACAGAGTTCTAATGAACAACTAGAGTGCTAACAATTTGTTCCCAAGATAAATGTGAGGCACTACTGAATGACATTTTGTGAAAATAGATGCTATTGATTTGAAAGCCTTTCCTGAAAAGATGGTTGAGATGTTAATGCAGGTATGAAACCAGAGGGTTGAAATGTGAGGGGAGGTGTGGGTTTTTAGTCATTTGAAGCACGTCTTCTGAAAAGGGCTAAAAACTGTTAAAGAGAGACGTGTCAGCATAAGTACAGCATCCCTTTACAACATCTGTTTACTCAGCTTGTGCAACTTCTCAGTTGCTTAACAGCCCCCTAGTTTTAAAAAGGTAACATTTTATATGTATTCACTGAAAAGGTTAAAGGTTAAAGTGACAATATAGTTAGGTATGCCAATAAGATCATATCTCATTTACAAAAAAAAACTAGAAATTCACCAAAAAGTCAAAGGTTAAAGATACATTATAGTGATTGATTAGGTGATAAAATAAGTTAAAAACAAACGCATAAAAAACAAAAAACCTCTGAAATTCAGCAGGTATAGTTTACTGAACAAACTAAAACTTGCACACCCGCCATGCACTGCTTATGACCTCCTTAATTTCTTCCTGGGGTTCCCTAATTCCGCTCACTGGAGACTTCGATCGCAAATTAATCCTCTCTTGGGACATTTGCTCTTTTCTCCTGTAAGGTCTTGGTTAACACCTGGTTAATTCCCCATTTGTTAACTCCTATGTGGGAATCCTTTTCACCTGCTCTTTCTAAGGACATTTGTTCATCTAACTACATTTTCAGTGCTGCAGAGGGACTCATGTAAGTCATTCCTTGTTCATTGTTTACTAATTCTTTATCCATGCTTGTACTGTGATTTCATTGATTATTCAATTATTAGGGCTTAGTATTTGCAGGCTTCATTCAATTAGATTAGCGGTGGGATTTTTTACTTTTGTGACACTGTGTGCACACCTTCACGTGTTCTCTCATCATATGTAGTAATTATTATATGCTCAAAACAAAAAGGAGAGAAAGGGATTTTCACAGGATTGAAGGAAATACTCCTGGTCCCCTTAGGGTCAGATAATCAAAACAAAGGAAGGAGTATCACCACAAGACAGGTCACTGTCTTTATGGTATTGGGACAAGAACACAAAGAAAGGAGATTATCCTTTAAATTATTATATGACCATAGGAATGTTTTTCTTGCTTTTCTTTTTATCTTATGGGTTTTGTTTGAATTCAAGAGTCAGCTTCTGTTGACATGGCATCATAACTACCACAGGATTACAATCCATTGGGCACAAAATTATTTTGCTTCATCTTTATGCAACTCCCAACAAACCATTGTGCTAAGTCAACTTCATTTTAGTCCTAGAGATCCGGTAACTGATCCAGGGTCAAAATGTCGTCGACAGGTATTCGGCAGAAAAAGACAATCATTATCTGTTTTCAATTGTATACATTTCCAAAACATGAATGAACTGTGAGCTTGTTTGATAATATCACTATGTTCTTTCAGAAGAAATTGCTTTTCTCTGTTCTCTCTCTTCTTTCACTGTGATTGCTCCTTGTGCCATTTACTTTGAGCACTGTGTGTTCACAAAATACAGTGAGCACTTATTGCACATTTTTTTAATTGTTTATGTCAAAGGCTGCATATCTTTATTACTTGATAAAGAATACTTTTTCTAACTTAATCACATTTGGGCATATATATATATATATTTTTTTTTCAGTAACATTAGTTGTCCTTATCAGTACACTTTTCAGGTATTGTTTTGAATTGATATTTTTCTTTAAAATATTACCTGGTTGGACTTTGTTGTCCTATACTAACAGAGAAAAGTTGTATACGTAGCCGTTAAAGTGTTCCAGCAATGACGCTACTTGCGAATGTACTTAAATGACCTTAATTCTCTTCAGGACTGGGATCGAGGTGGATGTAATATCTGTTTCTAAGGGTATTTTGTCAAAATATTGATTCAAAAATATCATGAGACACAAATATTGTGACAAAAATATTGTAATGTCAAAAATATCATGGGACAGACTATAGAAGGAAAAAATATAATTTTTTTAATCTTTTATATCATTTTTTACAAATATAGTTGTAGGTAATTTCTAACCCCTCCAAAATCCAACCCTTTCCCTACTGTTGCTCAGGTTGGAGTGGGAATAGTAAATATGGCCCGTCCAAAGTCCAACGCTTTCCCTACTGCTGCTCATATTGGAGCGGTAATAGTAAATCTCACCACTCCAAAGTCCAGCACTTTCCTTACTGTTGCTTATTTTGGAGTGGAAATAGTAAAACTAACCACTTCAAAGTTCAACACTTTCATTACTGTTGCTCATGGTGGTATGGGAATAGTAAATCTGACCACTAGAAAGTCCAACACTTTACCTGCTGTTGGTCAGGTTGAAGTGAGAGTAGTGAATTTGGCCCCCCCAAGTCCATTTTTTTAAATGCGATTTTTAAAATTGGTTTAATGTATAATTTTTGTTTTAATTTTACTAGTTTAAAGTAATTTTTTTATTATTTATTTTTGTATTAAGATTTTTATTCATTTTTTACTTTTTTACTTTAATGTATAATTCTTTACATTTTTAATAACGTGTTTGTAATTATAAATATTTCTGTGATTATTTTTTGCAATTATTTAATGTACAAATTTGTATTTTATGTTTGTAAGTTATGATTCATTTTTATATCATAAACATATATTTGTAAATGTATCATTATTTTCTTAAATTTAATATATGTTTTAAAGTTAATAGACTGTATAATACCTCTTTTTGACCATATTGTGGTCTTCTATATATTTATTGACAATATTTGTGTCCTCAATATTTTTTTGACAATATTTTTGTCTGTGATATTTTACAGTACATCCATCTCTAAAGGCCTTATTTAGACTGTGGTGAATGGTCCGGTCATGATACCTGCCAGGGTGGTGAAAGACCGTCCCCTCCACTCCATTTATAGATCCCTGACTCTGTGGCAGGGATCTCTGTGCTGCAGCGGTAGTCTAAACTCAGCAAACGCTTTTGTTCGGACAAAAGAAACTCCATAAGCGGGAGTTTGTTTTTTATGAACAGAAAGCAAATGGCCTAGTGAACAGAGAATCATCCCCCTGCACGTTGGGGCCATTGTGCTATTACCCTACCCATGACCACCATGCCTTGCATGGTAGCCAAGGGCATGGTAATGAGTAACTAGTTCCATCGAAAATAGCGTACTATGCCCATCACTGTGACCTGGCCCCCAGGTCAAAAGGTTGCACATATGGAACCAGCAGAGGCTCTGCCGGAACAAACAATACAATTTCACCAACTCTCAGCAGAGCTGGGGAACTGCGAGTTTGGAAGGGCCAGAGCACCATTGTTTTGCCAATGGTGCTCTAGCTACACCAAACTCAAAATGTGGCTATAATTCTTTAATATACTCGAAAATTGCTCAGCACTCTACAAGTAAAATTTTAATTCATGCTAAGACCTTCAAATGCATAATATCCGACTTTTGAAAGCCCATGCACCATCAACGATGCCGCATGCTGGATGAATTTAAAAATGAAATCTGAGAAGGATGAAATCAGAGACCAATTAGCAAACTTTGAATTGCATCTTGAATGAGTGTGTGTGCAATTAACTTTGGAGACTGTGGCTCCCTAGGGTATGTGGCCTCCAAAAAGTCATATATCCACACTGTCTTCCTGTCTAACCTATTAAGGAGCCTGTCAAAACACTGAAGACAGGGGACAACCATCAAATCACTCCTCGGACTACCACAACAACTGACAAATCAGTGATCACTTATAATTACATAATGGGCTGCACCATTAGGAGTCTCTTGGTTCTTACTATCAAATGTATGCTCTGCCTCCTCAGCAAGTAACACAGCAACCTTATTTTGCTTGCCTGCTGCATCAGTACAAAGAAGGGAAGGATGTAAATGACAAGTACGGTGACCAAGGGACTGCTCTGACTTATAGGAAAGGGCACAGCTGTCGATGCTTTGGTTTGGGAGGGATATTTGAAGTTGATGCAGGTTGCAAACGAGTGAGAGGCAAACAAAACAGACTGCAGACAAGAAACATGCAAAATCTTAGTGATACTCTCATGTATGGATACGCACAGGAACATGGCACTCTATCGACAGACTGACCTCTATTGCCCTAACTGGTTTACTTCCAGTATACTGTTGGTTTAATGTTGACCTACCAAAATACTGTTGCAAATATATTTATTAGCATGAATGTAAACAAATGTAGGTAAGTAGAGGTATACCATGTTTCTCTCCACATTTATATACCTTGACTATATCTTCAAGGTACAATGAGGTCAATATTTTTACCAAAATATTTTGAAGGCTGATATTTTTGTCCTTGATATTTTGACACACAACCTTCATCATTATCAATACCCGGGGACACTCCGACCAATAATTTGACCATCTATACTGTCATCTTCCCCATAAGGCTGGGCAAAGGCATGACATTACATGTTTCAGCCTACAAAGCAATATTCTTGTACTTGCATTATCTAGTTTATGACCCTTGGGTGTGCAATCTCTGCTATGAATATCTTCCTGTTTGCCCTCTCCGTAGTATATTGTGGCTCGTGCAATGCTAAACACGCCTGCTGCCTATTTTCCCCTGCCACCTCCTTTTGGTCAAGATGCTACTCGGCAGTTTGATATGTGAGATCGGGCTCAAATTCTCACTCTTTACCCTCAATGATACACACTCAGATTGTATCATCATCATCCATGCTTTCATCTTCATGCTCTTGAATCTTTTGATTCCTGGGGACTCTGCCCTCTTTGGAAGTATGGGTGGTGTCTGTCTTTACCTTGTCCCTTGGCTGACCATGCCACTCTGTTTCCAGCATAACTGCAACATCGCCTTTCACCTGAGTTCCAAACTTCACAGTTTAAATTTAAACCAAATGAAGCCATCTTATTGCACAGACATTTTCCAAATCCTCCTTCAGCTTTAAAAGCTAAATAAGTTTGCATCCTCAGGGGTCACTTAGAAGATGTGGGCTCCGTGTCTGTCCACAGGGCCCAGCCTTGTTTATCCCTTGGACTCTAGAAAAGGGAATGATACTTTCTCTTATTTTCTTCTCAACCCGCTCCCTGAAATAAGTACAGTTCAGTACAGTTGTTCAAGAAGTGAAGCATGGTGACATCCTCTGAAGTTTTGATTGTGACCTAAACATCAAGGAGGAAGAGATGAGCTGCAGCCTGGCTCAGGGTTACTGCAAATTCATTCAGGATTTGCAGAGATCATCTCAGGACTATGGAAAGGACTCAAAGCAGATTGATTTGTTGAATGAGGCTACCTGCATTACTTTTCCAAAGAGATGTGTGTCGACTGGGAAGCTGATAGGCTGCGATAACTTGGGGGGTCTTGAGGCAATATAAAAACCGGGCTCACGCTTTCTAAGCATCGCTCTCATGTGCTTAAATCTGCTGTGATATGAGAGCTGTGGGCTTTTATGCTTTTTGCCAAATGACGATTCTATCCTTGAAGTCTAGTTAAATTTGTCTAATGCTGGCCATCATGGCCCAAATAATGATTTAGAAATAGATTAAGACTGTGAATCCCAAAAAGGTGCCCCATATCCACCAGGGATCCCCCTGTGCCTAGAAGGGTGATCCCTGGTCACAGTGCAAGCCCCCTTTCTTTAACAAAAGCCCATTAACATGGACCACTTTCAGAGTACCATTTTTAGTAAGAGGAATGCAGCAATGTATGATGCCATGACACGCACCATCAAACATGAATTTTAGTGGTTTTCTAAGGATTTTCAGAGGTAAAAAGGAGTCTATATGTGCTCTCTTGCAGTGGTCTGCGGTTCCTAGCATTATATGGGGAGGGATATTCTGGGACCAACATAATATGGTATCTGGTATGGTTTTATGCTCATGTGTATGCAAACTTGTAGAGTTTAGGTGGCGATATTTAACAGTACTTGGCAGTGACAACAGTTTTTTTGTGCTGAAACTTCAATCAATCAATCAGTAGATTTGTAGAGCGCTACTTGTCTCCCATGAGGGTATACAGGTACTGTAAATAACAAAACATAACAACACAATAGTATCATACAACAACACCACTACAGCACAAGACAAAGGAGAAAAGCACAACAAAACAGCACAATGAAATACAAAACACTGTTGCACTGTATATTTGTGGTAGTGGTATGGCTGTGCTGCTCTGTTATTTTGGTGTATTGATGTGCCATGTTGTGATGGTTTGTTAAGCTGTATTTTGTTCCTTTTTTGGTGCATGTTTCCTGGGATTTATTGTGTTTGTGTGTATTGGTGCTGTGGTATTTTGTTATTGTGGTGACGTTTGGTGCTATTTGTAATGCGGTGCTGTGCTAATATTACGTAGAGGTGGTGTTGTACCACCACTGCAGTGCACCTGAGTCCACATTCACAAACACTGTAGTCACACAATACCGTTGCCTCAAATCTCTTTTTTGAGACAGCCCTAAAGGGTGGTTGCACCAGTCAGTGCACTGCATACAACCGAACACAAGAAATAGAGTAAACCAAAATGTTTGTGTTCCTCTAATATCACCCCATCACAACCCAGCTGGATGCGCGGTGGGCCATATGGATGCTGCCGCCAGCCGCTTACTGCATGGGTGGAAGAAACTGCAACGTGCGTTGAAGCTGCAATAGACAAAGCAGAAAGGGGTGGGAAACTGGCGACCTTGAAACGGTTGAGAAACTGACGACCTTGAAACGGTTGCTTGAATTTCTAGTACATCCGGGGCAGTGCTTAATTTGCAAAATATTAAGTGCCAGGGCTCTAACCAGGAGGCCACTGCAGCTTGCATCACCCATCGCCCTTGTCATTGCTGCCAAAACAACTGCTAACCATCTCTCTCGCATGTAAATGCACCAGTTCAGATTATTCCAGGTCCCCAAAGCTAAAAGAATGGCTGGGGAGGCAGGTATTGGCAATTTTAATGTATATTGTAGTCCTATACTCCTGTTGTTCTGCTCATCTCTAAATTAGATGAGCAGTGCCACCATGTGGCGGACTGTTCTAAGTATGGTGTTGACTATTAGGTGCCAGTGCCGAGCACCGGAAACCAAGTAAGTGCCGGTGCTGAGCACCGGAAAGCACTGGCTCAAATTAAGCACTGATCCGTGGACAAGTTGTATTTTGTCGATTGCGCAGCACAGTGAGAAAGACAAGACGATTTATATCTTTGTTGACAAAAAGTCATCAGTATTCTATTTTGAGGAGCTCTCGTCCCCACGTTTGAATGTTTTAATCCAGTAGCGGTCCGTGCAGGGCGTGCTTGCCGGGCGGTGACGTGGGGCGGGGGAGGGGCAGGGTGGGGGGTGATGGAGCAGGGTAAATGAAAAAATTTTAACCTCCTAATATTTTCGTAAAATAATTAATAAACATGTTCGTTTAAGTAAATAACCAACAATGTATGTTACATGTTAAGGGTTAAAGGTAACACGCTATTCCGTGTGCAAAATAATCAACTTATAATTGTTTACGTGTCTAACATAACATAATATTTGCGTACTAATTACATAATAAATGCATGATCTGTGCTTTTAAATAAAACGTGTGGTTGTAAAATAAAGCGATGGTAAGTAAGGGACAGCTTTATATGTTGCTTTTTGCTAGGTAATACCTAATTGGGGTACGTAGAAAGACGGGAGGGAAACGAAAGGGTTTATATTTCTTTGTTTTAACAATATTTTGTTTATCTTTGAAAATAGTGCGCTTAGGCCTGTCGAGCAGCAATATAAAATGGCCGCCAGTTGCTAGAGTACGCATGAGCGGGGGACCATGTGATAGAGGAGAGAGGCTGTGCAAAAGGGATGATCACGTGCTGGTGCTGAGAGGCTAAGATGGAAGTATGGTCAAGGCTGTTGTGACCTTTCTGAGCAGATGTGTGCCAAGATGATCAGCAAGCAGCGTGAGAAGTTCAACTGAATCAATAGACGGAACTGTTAAATCCAAAATGTAGCAGAAAAAGATACAAATTGGACTGATCGA
Organism: Calotriton arnoldi; assembly: GCA_963921515.1. Lineage (NCBI taxonomy): Eukaryota > Metazoa > Chordata > Amphibia > Caudata > Salamandridae > Calotriton > Calotriton arnoldi. The sequence goes on from CAWUFW010000790.1 coordinate 2,277,198, forward strand.
AACGGATGAGCAACGACATAAACTGTGGGAAACGATGCTTGCATGGACATTCCACAAGGAACTGGTTAAGACCAGGAAGTTTGATTAAAATGTATATGGGCCTGAGTTTTGACCAATGAGAAAGAATCACGCCATGAAGATGAAACATTTTATTTCTGTAAGCTAGAATTAGGGTATAAGAAGACCTACTCTTGGTGGGAGGGGTTAGTTGCTGCGAGAGATGCTGCGTGAGTTGCTGAGGTAGATGCTGCAGGAGTTGCTGGAGAAGTTAGATGCTGTAGATGGGTGAAGTTGCGGTTGCTGATGCTGACGAGCTGATGCTGCTGCTGCTATTTTTCTTTTCCAGTTGAGTATAAGATGCTGCTTTAGGAGAATTTTTCCTGATAGATTTTTATTTTAGAACTATTAGATTTTCCCCAGATAGATAGATTGATCTTTAGGAGTTCTTACTATGATAACCTTATTCTTCCGTTAAAAAGATATGCATTGCAATTTCATTTTATCCTTATAGTGATTATAAATGTAATGATCAGAATAATAAACTTAACCTCATTTCTTGCATAAAAACTTTATATAAACTTTATTATTCTCTAAACAAATGACTCAGTGATTCTTTAGCTCAATGATTAAAGTAAATTGATAAAGAGTTTATTGTGATTGAGCTGGTCTTAATCACCATCAACTGATTCCTACTAGTTGGTCCATTTACCAATGAGCGGAATACCTTAAAGCAAAAGAGAAATATTATGTCATGTTAAAGAGGTATCCCGTCTCCTTCCAGCGAATCGTTTTTCTCCTAGGTTAATGACGGAGGAAATCCAGGGAACAAATGAGTAAGTGAATGTATATGCGGTGTTATGGGCCCCACCGTCATATGGATATAGGGTGTGTGTTAGAGTAATAGTTGCACCTGGATGACCAAAGCATTTAGGAGAATTATTTTTATTGTTAGCGCTGGATCAGATTTCTTGGTAGCAGAGTTATGGTTACTATAGATTAGTTTGGTGATTATTGATTATTGATAAGTTCATGTCTAACACTTCTTGTTGAGTCGCGTTATGTTATATGTAAGTTTTCACGCTTCCGGGAAGTAGGAAGTGGAACACGTGTGGCAAGAGAAGTCACATGGAATGGTGCATTGTCTGAATTCATATTGGTAATAACGCAGGTTGTGTTATGATAGGGACATTTTCCGTATAAAAGGTGGGTAAGTGAAATAGGTTTCGGTTTTCTTGTGAAACTTTGGCCTTAATTCTCAGGAGCAGTATAGTCTCCACATGTGTTTTATCCCCAGAGAAACGGGTTTACTAATTGCTTGAAAGAAGGGTAAGGTAGAGGGAAGTACTACTTTATCGGCGAAACTAAAAATTCTGTGGTAGGGTAGGGGTAAGCGCTGCCTACTGGAAAGTACAGAGTTCTTGTGTAAATGGTCAAAGCTATCTCTTTGGTTTAGCGAATCAGACAATGGAAATGTGTTTTAAGTGTTGTAACTAACGAAGAATTGTTGAAAAAGAAATTGCCGATAAATTTTGTAAAGGAGGGGTCAAGAGCAGAAGTGACGTAGACAAGAGTCGTGCTGGGATTGGACAGTGCGCTAGTCACATGAAAACAGGAGCAGAACTGACGTAGACCGAATCCGCGCTGGGATTGGTCAGTGCGCGGTAAACAGAAATCGCTCTGATTGGAGCTTTGGTGTGAGTCGCGCTAGTATTGGTTGGAATAACGCATAGAGAACAGTGTTGAATTGCGGATCATTTAAGGAGAAAAGAGGTTGTGAATCATGTCGTACTATGAGTATGGTAGAGAGAAAACGTCATGGATGTCGAAAGTTAAGAACTTCTTTAAGAAAGACAAAAAGGTAGTGACTAGAGAGGGACAAATAATTCCTCCGCCGAAATCACCAGCTTTGCATATGATGCTGAAATATGGATATCATACATGCATATGGTTAGAAAATTGGACAAAATATACCAAGAATGATGGAGCATTGGCTTTCCCTGAGAATGGTTCATTTAATGTAGCTGTATTACGGAATTTGAGAGAAAAGATGGCAATGTTAGAACCTAGACCGACACAGTTTGAAGCTTTAACGGAATGGGAAGATGAGATGTATGAGCGAGAGAGATTCAGAGGATTAAAGAATCATGAGTTTGTGCCTGGAAGGTTATGGGGAGTAAATCATGAGGACAGAATAAAGCGTTGGAGATATGCTAACATGACAGGAGGTTTGTTTCCAGCTTTTACAGTTGAGGAAGAAGCAAAGAGAAAGTGTACAGAGAAAAAGAAACATTTAGTGGTAGAAAAGTATGTGTATGGTGGTAGTGAAACGGATGACGAATTGCTGGAAGATATTTTAAACAGAAACCCACCTCCATACCAACAGACTTCTGCGGTGGTGACACCTAATGCACCGCAAATGGAAACTGGGAGGAATAAAAATCCCGAACGAAGAGATGAGACAAATAGGTCACAAGATCAATTAAAAACTTCACAAAATGAAGAGATAGAAAGTGACAATGCAACTGAATTAGCGAAAACCACAAGAGAATTGACTGAGAAAATAAGAGCATTGACAAAGAATATGGAAGCTGTAACTGTACCTGTAACGATAGGTCCAGTAATGCCAATTTTTGAGAATCAGAAAATTGATGAACGTTCTTTAGTGATTCCCATGAATTCACATTTGCAAAGAAAAAGAGAAGGGATGGAACTGAATAATGAAGGTGCACACAATTTGGCTAGTACCTATAGACCAAGCCCACCAACTAATTTGACGATAAATGAGAATGAGATTAGGAGAATGCCTATGGTGACGGAGTCTGCATCAGGGACACCAGAAAGAAGCAGCAATTGGATAGAATTAAATAGTACGCCTGTAGGTCCGACTCCAGATGAGTTAAATGAATGGATGAAAGCACTAAAAACAAAAGAACCGGAAGTGAAACCATTAGATGTAATTAGGTTGAAAATAGACATGGAAGAATTGATTTTGGGAACAATTGGAACAGAAAAATTAAAAAATTATCAGGATGATGAGATTATGTTTTTGTGCAAAAGTCTTACATGGAGAGCTAGAAATTTACAAGACAAATTGGAAGAGACAGCAAATGAACTAGGAGTGGAATTTGTGAAAGTGAGAACGTTGCAGAAACCATACAGAGTAGATTTTTGCGAGAAAGACATAGAGAATTTAAACACATCAGGAAGACTGACCCAAATAAAAGAATTAATTGTTTTATTGAGAAAATGGGGTGATGTGGAAAGGTGGAGAAATAGATGGTCGAAAAAGAATGAGAAAACAACAGATAAAGCATCTTTGGCTTTTGCAGTAACAGATAGGGAACCAGTTGTTAGGGAGTACCCGATGAGAGAAACTCCAGGTGGTAGTTATGTGCATGTTCCGTGGACTAGACAGGATATACTGTCATTTACAAATGACTTCCCAAAATTGAGAGAGAAGCCAGTAGAATGGTACAGACAAGTGGAAAGATTTGTTAAGGTGTCAAAAGTGTTGTGGATAGATCTGGATGGATTGTTTGATATAGTAGTGCCAGCTGATTAGTAAGATTACTATTGATTGGCCAACTGTAGAATATCCAAGGGACGCTAAAACAGGAGCGCCAGGACCAGAAGTGATGAGGAAGTACGACCAAGTAATTACCTTTTTGAAGAATAAGATTCCACCTAAAGAAACAGATTGGGTAAAAATAGACAGAACAATGCAGGAAAGTAAAGAATCAGTGCACGCTTACTATGAGAGATTGTTGTTGGTTTTCAAACAGTATAGTGGTTATGAGACACTGAATGAGAAGGATATGAGTCATTTTGTATATAGGTTTGTGAATGGATTGAAACCAGAGATAAGTGAAATGATTAAGCAGCATATGATTTGTTGGCAGAATAGCACAGTTGACGAGGTTTTGAGATATGCTAAGTATTGCAGTGATGATATTGAGAGTAGACAGCGTAAATTGAAAGAAAAGGCTATGTGGGCACAGGTGAAAGTTGCAGAGAAGCAAGAAGCTCAATTGAGTAATACTGGTAATGAAACAGGACAGGTTAGATCCCGACCTAATATAGGTAAAGGAAAAGGACAAATGAGCATAGATGAGGCAAAGAAAAAGTGGCCATGCCACAATTGCGGAAAGCTAGGACATTGGAGAAACGAGTGTAAATTTCCTCCAAAACCTAATGTGGAAAATCAATCATTAAATTCACAGGTGCAGAGTGAGGTAGTTACTCAACAAGGTCAGGTGCCACAACCACCACTTCCCAAGAGTTTTAACCAACAGAAATACAGTGCAGAAACAGGATTCTACGGAGGAGAACAGGTAACACAGTTGCCGCGTGCAGCTGCAATTTCTCAATATTGGTTACGACAGGATGAGGATGACACAGGTGAAAGTTCCTGACGGTGCCTAGGAGAGGGGGAAGAGTGCGTGCTTGGCGCAACTCTAGAGGTAGATCAGTCTGGTCCATTTGTGGATGGAGAAGTGAATGGTGCTAATGTAACATTTGTTGTTGACACTGGAGCTACCCGTTCTACTGTTAGGTCAGTGGAAATACCAAACCTTCCTCTCTCAGGTGAACATATCCAAGTAGTTGGAGTTTCAAATCAGCAAATTAAGACGCCTCTTACTAAATTAGTGGAGGTAAGAATTGGTCCATTTAGTGAAATGCACCGATTTGTGGTATGGGATTGTAGTCCCGTGAACCTTTTAGGACGCGATTTATTGTGCAAGATGAATTGCACTATCTACTGTACCCCAGACGGAATTGCATTTCAGACTCCAGATGAGGATGTGCTGTATAAAATGACAATGGTGAATTTAGAACCAGAAGTAAATGGTTTGTTTCCTGTATTTGATGCAGAGAAAATCCCAATTGAATTGAAAAAGACAGTGAAAGAAGAAGTGTGGGACTTTACAGGAGAAGATGTAGGATTAATGAAAGGAGTAGATCCCGTTAAAATAACAGTGAAAGAGGGAACAAGTTACCCAAATACGCCCCAGTATAAATTGACACCAGAAATAATTGAAGGAATAACACCAGTAATAAATAAAATGATTGAACAAGGGATTCTAAAAGAAATCATGAGCAGTCCATGTAATTCGCCAATAATGGGACTGAAAAAGCCAAATGGAACATATAGAATTGTACAGGGTCTAAGGAAGGTAAACAAAATTGTTGTGCCTTGTTGCCCGATAGTACCGAACCCTGCTGTGATTCTATACCAGATTCCAAGTGAAGCAGAATGGTACACAGTAATTGATTTATGTCATGCATTTTTCTCTATTCCATTGCATCCAGATAGCCAGCCATTATTTGCGTTTAGGTTTGGAGAGCGTATTTTGGCATGGTGCCGAATTCCTCAAGGGTACACAGAAAGTCCCTCAATCTTTAATCAGATCCTAAAGAAATCATTGGAAGATTTAAGAATGCCAGAAAAGTCAGTGATGGTTCAGTATATTGATGACCTACTGGTGGCATCAAAAACGAAAGAAGCATGTGTAAATGATACGATTGCTTTGCTGAATCATTTAGCAAAAAGAGGACATAAAGTGTCCCCTTCAAAATTGCAGTTTTGTCAACAAGAAGTCCAGTATTTAGGGCATAAAATTGAGAAAGGAGTGCGAAAGGTAACGACTGAAAGAATAAAAATGATTCAAGGAATGAGAGCTCCAATGACACAAAGAGAGGTAAGAATGTTTTTGGGAATGGTTGGATATTGTCGACAATGGATAAGCAGTTTTTCACTGATTGCTAAACCATTGCCTGAAACTGACAAAGAAGGATGTTAAAGATCCTTTTGAAATGAATGATGAAGAAATGAAAGCATTCAGAGAGCTGAAAAAGAAATTATGTGAGGCTCCAGCACTAGGAATGCCTGACTATGAGAAAGATTTTGAGCTGTATTGCAGTGAAAGAGATGGATGTGCATTTTCAGTTTTGGTACAGAGACATGGAACTATGAAAAGACCCATTGCATATTTTTCAGCTGTTTTAGACCCTGTAGCGAAAGCATTGCCTGGATGTTTGAAAGCAGTTGCTGCTACTTGTGTGAGTCTGGAACAGAGTGAAGGCATAGTGATGGGATATCCACTAAGAGTGTATGTTCCCCATTCTGTGGAAATTCTCTTGACAAGAACGAAAACCCAATACATGACACATAGTCGGCTGACTAGGTATGAAAAAGTAATTTTGAGTGCAGATAATGTGACCATTGACAGATGTATGAATGTGAATCCTTCGACATCATTGCCAGATGAAGAGAGTGTGATTGAAATGGATGAAGTAGATCACGATTGTCTGAATGTGCTCGAATACTGTACAAAACCAAGGTCTGACATACGAGATGAGCCTTTAAATGAATCAGATTATATTCTGTTTGTGGATGGCTCATGTTTGAGAACGAGTGATGGAGTTCTAAGTGCAGCATATGCAGTTTGCACAGTAGCAACTGTAATGGAAGCATCTTGTCTGAAAGGTGTACGGTCTGCCCAAGTAGCAGAATTAGTGGCTCTGATTCAAGCATGCAAGTTGGGAAGAAATGTACAGGTTACAATTGTGACAGATAGCCAGTACGGCTTTGGGGTGGTGCATGACTTTGGTCAGATTTGGTCACAAAGGGGTTTCTTGACGTCTGCTGGAACGCCCATTAGAAATGGAGATTTTGTGAAAAAGCTGCTTGAGGCGATACAGCTGCCTAAACAGATTGCTGTTGTGAAGTGCAATGCACATAAAAATGGGGAAGACTACATAACTGTTGGTAATAAATACGCTGACGAAATGGCACAGTATTGTGCAAAGAATGTGGTTTCTTTGAACAAATGTCGGGAAAGAGAGCATATTTCTTGTCCTTTGCTTTTTACTAACTCTATTGAGACATGGGATGAGGTGAGACAGTTACAAGAAGCTGCAGAGGATGAGGAAAAAGATACATGGATAAAAGCAGGGTGTAGAAAACATGAAGAAAATGATGTTTGGGTTTACAGAGATGAGAGACCAGTTATGCCTGATAGCATGATTTCAGACATGGCACGGATGTACCATGGACAAGCCCATATTGGGAGAGATTCAATGATCAGACTTTTAGACAAACATGGTATAATCCAAAATTCAGAGCCATAGCTGAGAGTCTTTGTCAGAGATGTCTTATTTGTCAACAGTTAAATCCAGGAAGGAAGACAGTAGTGAGTCTAGGAACAATAGGACGAGAAGGGGTCCTTTCACTAGAATGCAAATGGATTTTATTGAAATGCCACCTTGCAACAGATTAAGGTATGTCCTAGTGGTCGTCTGTTTGTTTTCCGTTGGGTGGAGGCATACCCAACAAGAAGGAATGATGGAATAACGGTAGCAAAACTTATGCTGCGAGAATTTATTCCGAGGTATGGTTTTCCAGTCACGATTGAAACAGATAGAGGAACACATTTCCAAAATGAATTAGTTAAACTGATTTGTGAAGCACTTAGTATTAAACAGAAACTGCATTGTGCATACAGACCAGAGGCTTCTGGAATCGTAGAGCAAGTGAATGGAACAATCAAGAACAGGTTAGGAAAAATGTGTCAAGCTACAGGACTCAAATGGCCAGATGCCTTGCCATTAGTTTTAATGACAATCAGAAGTATTCCGGAAAGGAAAACTGGACTCAGTCCCCATGAAATAATTATGGGACGAGCAATGAGACAAGCACAAGTACCTGTCAACAAACTACTGACTATAACTGATGATCTAGTACTGGATTATTGCAAAGGATTGGCTGATGTGGTGCGTTCTGTGTTTCATCAGGTTGGACCGGATGCGACCACTCTTGAAAGGAAACCAGCTCACGACTTGAATCCAGGAGATTGGGTCCGCATAAAAGTCCACAGGAGAAGAAACTGTTTGGTTCCTCGCTGGGACGAACCACGACAAGTGATCCTGGTGACGACCACTGCAGTCAAGTGTGCAGGAGTGAAACACTGGGTACATGTCAGTCACACTTTCAGAGTTCCAGAACCTAAAGATCGACAAGTGAGTCGACATCTGGAAGTATTGGATAACAGTTCAGAAGCAGAAGAAGAAACAAACAGGGTGCCAGAACCTGAAGATCGACCTGTAAGTCGACATCTGGAAGACCCAACTACAAGTGCAACGACAGAAGAAGTAGAAGAAATAGCTGAAGTTCCAGAATTTGAAGATCGACCTGTAAGTCGACATCTGGAAATATCAGATACCAGTTCAGAATCTGATACAGATCATTTGGATTGTGAAGAAATTCTAAAAAGAAAAGGGAATTTTGAAAGCATAAGAGAAGAAACTGAGCCAGAAGATAGTGACAGTGAGCAACCAAGTACAAGTTGTGGTAAAAATCCTTCGGAGATGATATTAATAGATGAAAAAGGGAGAGTTTCAAACAAAAAGCTAGAAAAATCGGAAGATCCCCGAGGAGCAATAGGGACAAATAGTCAAACACGAGAACAGGGAAATTTAGAAGCAGATAGAGAGACTGACACAAATTCGGAAGAACCTCGAGGAGGGACAGAAATAGGTGAACGAAGGAAGATAAGAAAAGAACCACAAGTAGAGGAAGAAAATGAAATTATAAGTTTCAAAATAAGAGACAATAACGAAAGAATTGAAACAGAGTCTGAAGAAAGTGGAGAAGAAAGAAACCAAAAACTAGAGTCAAGAAAAAGAAATTGGAAAACAGAAAGAGAGGAAAAAGGAAGTGAGGCAAAAAGGCCAAGAAAAGGAGACAATTGGCCCAACGAAGTAAGAAAATTAAGGTACAGAATCATAAGATTGGATGGGAAAAGTGCTGAACAAGTGAATGAAATAACTAAGCCTGGGCAAAGCACTACGCTACGCTCGCGTAGTTTGCGAAGTTTGCGCTACTTCGCCCTACGCGAATTGCACGTAGCACAGTGCAAACACGCGTAGCGTAGCGTAGCGGTCATTTTTTGCTTGCTCGCGGTCCTCAACGTCAAGTTGGCGACCGCGAGCAAGCAAAATGACATCCCGGCGAGACTTTTTCTCGTTCGCGATCAGCAACATCAAGTTGCCGATCGCGAGCGTGGAAAAAAACTCCCGGCGAGATTCTCAACGCGGGAGGTCAGGTTTCTCATTGCGAGTGGTTGCGCATGCTCGCGACCGCTCGCGATGAGAAACTACCAGTCCGCGTTGAGAAAGCTGCCGCTCGAGTAAAAATCTACTCGAGCGGCAGTAAAAGACAGCTCGCACTGTGCAAGATGCCGTTTTCAATGATTGCACAGTGCGGACAAGCATCCGGCACTGTGCAATCAGTGCGAACAGCATTTTGCACAGTGCACTACGCAGTTCGCGTAGCTATGCGTAGCTCGCGTAGTGCGAGGTGCACTTCACGTAGCTTCGCGTAGCGCTACTTCGCGAACTACGCCCAGGGTTAGAAATAACAAGTCAGAGAGAGCAAGAAAAACAAGGTGGAAAACACTTGCAGAAAACGAAAAGAGTAAAGAAGGTAAATCCGAAGTATAGATCGCCTGAATGGTTGTATCTTGCTTTGACTAGTAACAAAGAAGAAAAGAACACTCACGAAAACCCAGAACAAAGAAACCTGATGGGAGAAAGTGAAGTGCAACAAACCTGAAGAAGTTTAGATAGTTTCTACCGGATTTGACAAAACACTGGATCTGACGAATTTACCGGATGTGACAAAGAAAGAATTCTGAGAAAGAATTAAAAGAAAGTACCAAGCAAAGACAAAACATTGGAGTACAGAGTGGCAAATAAGTCATTTCTGAGGTGTAGTGACACAATTTTCTGGAAAACAAATAAATAAGGTTATCAAACAAAATGGAGAATACTAGAGATAGAAAATGTAAATGTGAGTTTTTAAGTAAATGGTGCAAGATGTGTTGCTTTTGTACAGGATTATTAATAACAGTATGGGTGGTTCTAGCAATCACTATTCCAATTAGTTTAGCTGTAGTAGAAATGTCTACTAACACTGAGAAAGAAAAAGGAGCTAACACTCAAGAACCAGTTATTTTAAAGAGTAGTGCAGAATTACACAAGGACAAATCAATAACAGATTTTTCAAAAAATGTTTTTACTAAATTATTATATGAGTATGTTGAAACAATGAATGTAAGAGATTGCTATGTTTGTATGCAGTTGCCTGCATCTGTAGCAGAGGGTGTGACTTATCATCACCTCCCTTTGACGTATGGAATCACATGTAGTGTCTTAGCAAGTTTATTTTATAAACCAGGTAGATTAGAATATTATTACACTGACATAAATAAGATTTTTGCGAAAGTTTCTGTAGTTCCTGAGCTGAACAAAATAAAAGAGGGAAAAACGTTTGGTGAATATTTTCTAGAAGATAAGATTTTAACATTAGATAGTATAATTAGGTACAACCTTACCTGTGAGTTAAAGAAGGAAGAACAAGTATTTTTAGAGATGGTTGAAGAGAGAAGAGTGAAATTTCAAAGAAAGGTAATAGAAGAGACAAAAACACCTCTTTGGGCGTTTGAGGAAGACAATCATGACAAGAAAAAGACAAATGCAGCTATGACTTTGGATTGGCCCCAACAGGGAAGGTTGTGCATTAGAAGAAATAAGACAAGATATGACAATTATTTTGTGGGTTCCAGTATTTGCCATGACAATTACCAAATTTTAGGTGGATGGGGATTCAAAGGGGGAAAAGATCCAATATTTCCAGGGATCTATTATGTTTGTGGAAATAGGGCTTATTATAGGTTGCCAGACCATTGGTATGGGTCATATTACTTAGGCCTGGTCTTTCCAAAGATTTTTCATGTGGATAGAAAAGAAAAGGGAACACACAAAATGATAAAAACCTTTACACGTAGAAAAAGGGAAAGTTTTTCAGAAATAGTAGGTGATATTTTTGGTGCATTGATACCAGCAGTGGGAATATCTTTGAATGCATTTAGAATTCGGAAATTATCCACAGTGGTAGATCGTTTATCTACAGATACTGCTGGAGGGTTCTTGATGGTAAATACCGAGATGGTTGCCATGAGAGCTATGGTGATGCAAAATCGACTTGCCCTTGACATTCTTTTGGCAAAGAGGGCGGAGTCTGTGGAATGCTGAAAGTCCAACATTGTTGCACTTACATTCCAGATAAAAGCGAAAATATACAGAAGTATATAACAAATATTACAAATTTGCACAAAGAACTTGTTCCACTGGAGGTTGAAAGTGTGTTTGGAAAACTTGGTAAAGGGTTTTCTTCAGTAATAAATTGGCTAACAAGAATGAGTGGATTAATAATAGGGAAAGTTATAATAATAGCAACCATGATAATAATAATAATATTAGTACTGAAGCTTGCAATTACATGTATAAAGAGAAGAAGAAGGCAGAATAAAATAGAAAAAGAAAACATGATAAACAAGGAGAGAGAGAGAGAAATGGGTGAAATAGAGTTAGAAGAAATAAAAGAGAACATGTACAAGAAAACGAAGAGACAAGTTGAAAGGGATACAGTTGTGTAACCTAACAAAAGCAAACGGATAAAAGATATATGCTGTCTGAGAAAATTGTATAACTTGGGTTTTGTGGTGATATTAAAAATCACCAAAGGGGGAGTTGATGGAGCAGGGTAAATGAAAAATTTTTAACCTCCTAATATTTTCGTAAAATAATTAATAAACATGTTCGTTTAAGTAAATAACCAACAATGTATGTTACATGTTAAGGGTTAAAGGTAACACGCTATTCCGTGTGCAAAATAATCAACTTATAATTGTTTACGTGTCTAACATAACATAATATTTGCGTACTAATTACATAATAAATGCATGATCTGTGCTTTTAAATAAAACGTGTGGTTGTAAAATAAAGCGATGGTAAGTAAGGGACAGCTTTATATGTTGCTTTTTGCTAGGTAATACCTAATTGGGGTACGTAGAAAGACAGGAGGGAAACGAAAGGGTTTATATTTCTTTGTTTTAACAATATTTTGTTTATCTTTGAAAATAGTGCGCTTAGGCCTGTCGAGCAGCAATATAAAATGGCCGCCAGTTGCTAGAGTATGCATGAGTGGGGGACCATGTGATAGAGGAGAGAGGCTGTGCAAAAGGGATGATCACGTGCTGGTGCTGAGAGGCTAAGATGGAAGTATGGTCAAGGCTGTTGTGACCTTTCTGAGCAGATGTGTGCCAAGATGATCAGCAAGAAGCGTGAGAAGTTCAACTGAATCAATAGACGGAACTGTTAAATCCAAAATGTAGCAGAAAAAGATACAAATTGGACTGATCGAAACGGAAGAGCAACGACATAAACTGTGGGAAACGATGCTTGCATGGACATTCCACAAGGAACTGGTTAAGACCAGGAAGTTTGATTAAAATGTATATGGGCCTGAGTTTTGACCAATGAGAAAGAATCACGCCATGAAGATGAAACATTTTATTTCTGTAAGCTAGAATTAGGATATAAAAAGACCTACTCTTGGTGGGAGGGGTTAGTTGCTGCGAGAGATGCTGCGTGAGTTGCTGAGGTAGATGCTGCAGGAGTTGCTGGAGAAGTTAGATGCTGTAGATGGGTGAAGTTGCGGTTGCTGATGCCGACGAGCTGATGCTGCTGCTGCTATTTTTCTTTTCCAGTTGAGTATAAGATGCTGCTTTAGGAGAATTTTTCCTGATAGATTTTTATTTTAGAACTATTAGATTTTCCCCAGATAGATAGATTGATCTTTAGGAGTTCTTACTATGATAACCTTATTCTTCCGTTAAAAAGATATGCATTGCAATTTCATTTTATCCTTATAGTGATTATAAATGTAATGATCAGAATAATAAACTTAACCTCATTTCTTGCATAAAAACTTTATATAAACTTTATTATTCTCTAAACAAATGACTCAGTGATTCTTTAGCTCAATGATTAAAGTAAATTGATAAAGAGTTTATTGTGATTGAGCTGGTCTTAATCACCATCAACTGATTCCTACTAGTTGGTCCATCGACCAATGAGTGGAATACCTTAAAGCAAAAGAGAAATATTATGTCATGTTAAAGAGGTATCCCGTCTCCTTCCAGCAAATCGTTTTTCTCCTAGGTTAATGACGGAGGAAATCCAGGGAACAAATGAGTAAGTGAATGTATATGCGGTGTTATGGGCCCCACCGTCATATGGATATAGGGTGTGTGTTAGAGTAATAGTTGCACCTGGATGACCAAAGCATTTAGGAGAATTATTTTTATTGTTAGCGCTGGATCAGGGGTAGTAAACACCAGAATACGGATGAATGCAGGTAGGTAGACAATTAAATTACTAAAACGAATTTCGTTGCGCGCGCTGCATCGCATTTGGCGATGCAGCGCGCGCAACGAAATTCGTTTTAGTAATTTAATTGTCTACTTACCTGCATTCATCCGTATTCCGGTGTTTACTACCCCCCACCCTGCCCCTCCCCCGCCCCACGTCACCGCCCAGCAAGCACGCCCTGCACGGACCGCTACTGTTTTAATCTCTCCTCAGTGAGGAGCACCTCTATGCCCTGTAATGGGCAGTTAGTTGTTCAGACTACAGAGCCTCGAGCACACTTCTGGTTGCGTCCAGAATGAAAGGAACCATTGTCCTGCTCGTCTCTGCCGTCAGCTGCTTCAGGCTTTAGTCTGACTGCGCACTTCTCCAGGAAACATGTTCTCAGGCCACGAAACTCGTGATGCACACATAAAAAATGACATTATATTGTGCCCGCTAAAATTGAGGCTATTTATTTTTGCAATTTTACATACCGCGAACTCGACCCGAAGGAATTGGAGTGCTTTACATGAGCACCAGTTAAATTACACAAAGGCACATTCATTTTTTTGGTAGGCAAGGAGCGATTAAGAGATTTGCCCAGAATCACAGGATGTTCAGCCAATGCCAAGACTCGAACCTGGTTACCCATCTCCAAAGTCTGCAGCTCTGGCCCTTAGGTATTTAGGTCGAGCCTACCAGACCGCACAGCTGTGTGATTGAAAAACACCTATTGTCGCTTGACAACAATTTACAGTGGGCTTGGAGCCCACACATTGTTCTCCATTGGTTAGCTTTGTTGTCACTCTCATGTCCTTTCCCTGTCCATCATATGTTTGTCCCTCCACTAGAGCATATGCTCCTCACTTGTGTCCTTCCACTGCTCACTTTTAGGGAACTACTTTTTAATTTTTGCTTAAACACTCCATGTGAGTGCATATGTTTTGCAGTTGTCATCCCATGCGCTTCTTCCAGAGCTCTGTGTTGTAATCTCCCATTTGTGTGCTTCTCTTCCCTATCCTCCTTGTTGCTCTTGCAATAGTGCTCCTCTTCTTTCCTCCCACACACTGTGTTGCTCTCGCGCTCTTTGTTGCTCTTGCTCACTTGTGTGCTTCTCTCCCATCTGCCTAGGAGTGGTAAATAATATTACAAAAAAAGTGGCACTTGCATCATTTTAAAAGCATACACGCATGTCACCCACACATGCTCACACGTCATCATACATATACACACAGACACAATGGCGTTGCACCATCATTACATCTTTATTTTTCATTTTGCTCATGCTTTACACTACGAACAAAAGACATTGACACAACAAATAAGACTTAAAGGTGAGACTTGTATTCTTTGTCAATGCTTGTTATCTATAGGGGTAATAGAATTCCAAGATACAGGGTGGGAGGGATCACCTGGCAAAAAAGAAATGACTCCATCACATCTAAACCTTAAAAAAAACCAAATAAAACAGAGCTTAGATTCTGTATAGGATAGCACCTATGCACCCACAAGAACAGTAAGAAAGTGCATGCATCAGGCAGAGGTAAAGATGTGTAGAGGTGCTGTACAACAGAATTGTAGGTTAGAGGAGGAAAAGCACAAATGCACTTTTGTGCCTTGCCAAAATGGTCCCCTGCTATGCACAATATTACATTCACTTGTGCCAAAAGGTGAGGTCTCTACATCAGATGAGATGGCCTTGCCGTAAAGATAGAGTTCAATCTTTGTATCATTCTTGGTGCTCAACAATTGCTTTTCCACTAAGTAAGAAGCATCAAAGTTATTCAGCTAGAATAGAAAACTGAAGCAACACCCAGTCCAAAAAGGTACAGGGTTGGGGTTCAGCTGGGGCATTGCAATCTATGAAAAAGCAAGATGTTCGCTAAACTTTAATTAACACATAGAGTCAATGGTTCAGTGCTGACTCAAGCTAGGGAGTACTGAACTGTTGGGACTGCTCAAGTGTACTCTGCTCTGATACAGGATGTGTAAAGTTCTAACACAAATGTACAGTGTGCTCAACAATCCCTTTCAAGTCAGGTAGAATGCTGATCATATGAAGACACTGGGGCCCAGATTTGCTCATTTTTGGGTCGAACTGGCATGAACATGCGCTAGCGTGTCTGCTCTCACCTGCAAGGCTTTTTTTTCCTTCAATAATGGGCTTAGAGCCCACCCATTTATTACCATTTGTTGGCTTCAGTGTCACACTTTTTTGCTGCCTCTTAATTGCCCAGCGCAAGCAAAGCATCACTTCTATTCCTTTCTGTGGAGCATGGACCAAGCACAGATTGATTTAATTTAATTAGTTCCTGCCTCTACTATCGATGTGATTGAGGTACCATTTCTTCTTCCACCTTCCCACTCCCACCTTGCGCCCCCCCCCTCCGGTCAGTGTTGGCTGCGTCATATCGCTTTTAATGGAATATCAAGCTGAACAGCTGATGGAGTGAGTAGCTAGCTGTTCATGGACGCCTCTCCATCTAGACACTGGCCGGCCTCATGGAGCGCTGTGCTGGAGCTGCCTGTGCATCTGTGGACCCCAGTCATTTGCACTGATCTGACTGTCTGCCTAAGGACATAGGTGAAGATTTCTTTTTTCACTGCTATTGAAATATAGTCCTGAGCAGCATGTAATTGGAGGCAAGCTGGAGGCTTCTTTTCCACACGCGATCCATGTCTAATAAGTGCACGCCGGACAGTGAGACTAGACGTGCTCCCTCTCCTGCCCTGCTTTTTTTTTTACATATTGCACAGCATTATTGTCAAATACATGTGCTAAAAGTCAAAGTTTTTGACTGGGCGCTTATGAAATATTCCAATACTTTCATTGTGTCCCAAGTAAGCCTAACCTTCCACAGAAATATTAGAGGTTCACCTGCTCCAAGAAAATAGTGTCAAAGTAGTGTGTTTTCAACCAATTCCCCTATAAATTTAAAAAAATGCTTAATAGATTGACTTGAGAAAACACAATTTCTCATGGCTGTGATTTTTCATAGCATCTTCCTTCACATCTGTGTTTTATTTTCTTTTATTGTTCCATCCCTCCGATCCCAATGACAGTCGCAGTAATGAGATATGACAGAGGATCTCCTTGGAGATGGCAGGGTGAAAATATATATATAAATCTCACAATACCAGACAGCTTAGCTAAACAGAATGCACAGGCTTAGACAGTAATGCTTTGACTTAGGCTATTTAGACCGTAGCGGTTCGGACAGCAGACACATCAGTATTGGAAGCTAGGGTATCAGGCAGCAGTAGTGACTACCATTCACATATTAGCCATAAATATATATATATATATATATATAATATATATTTCTAAACTGAGCAATTTGAATTCCAAACATCAGCATATCAGTTTATTAAAATATGCATATTTTACTATGCAGTGCTAGCATTTCTTTCTGAAAAAAGAGCACTTCCAAAAACAACGTTTACAGTTTTATTGAAAAAAAACACATTGCGGTGAAATTTCAGATCTTCATTTTAAGTAAATATGTTATCACGAACTCATATATACTACTGCGACTCATAGATAGATTCTACATCGCATGCTCACGTGTAATCATGCTATGTTAGGGTTGCCCCAAAACCAACAAACATTACCACTGTTAGTCTAAGGTCAGCTGGACACCAGTGCAGGGCAGCATTGTGATATCGATTCTCTCCCACAACATGCCAAAGATTTCAATGTAATGCCAAGGCCAGCAGTATACCATGGCTGGGGACTATCATAGCTACCATGTCCATAATATGTCATGACTAATACTTTGCAAACACAAGGAGATGATGGACGGAGCGCTGAAACTTCAGACACAGATCTGGGTTGAATCCATCATCGTTCTTTAGCTCACTTCGCCACCTCAGTTCAGACCCAGCTATATGCAAATCAGTCTTGACCCTGTGGGTGGCGAAGTGAACTAAATAATGATGATGGATTCAACCCAGATCTGTGACTGGGGGTGAGTGTCTGAAAAGTTTCAGACACTTTGCCATGGCCTTCTTTATACCAGGGGTGGACTACATGATGAAACAGTATTCCAGAGTTACTGCTTCTCTCTTCCCACTTGAACCATGGAAGGCCCTCGTTGACATCAATTAGCCAAGGGACCACTAGCGCACAGCCCCTCCTCTGATATGTATTTAAGGTACAAGCAGGAGTAGATAATAAGCAGTGCTGTATGAGCCCTGTTATTTTCTGTAGTTTTCATACTTTGCTGTTCGCCAACCCCCACAGTAGATAGGCATCTTTTGAGGGGCTAAGTGTTCGTACCAGCCTTTCTCACACAAACCTTTGACCCTGCTCGCAGGCAGGTCGCTCCCCACGCTGCTGCACGGCTCTGCCTGCATTGTTTTTGCCTAATCCTGTACTTTTCCCCTGTGCCTAACTTGCTTTCTTGCCCAGACTTGTTTTTTTCCCCCTGTGCCTAACTTGCTTCTTGCCCAGACTTGTTTTTATTCCCCTGTGCCTAACTTGCTTTCTTGCCCAGACTTGTTTTTATTCCCCTGTGCCTAACTTGCTTTCTTGCCCAGACTTGTTTTTATCCCCCTGTGCCTAACTTGCTTTCTTGCCCAGACTTGTTTTTATTCCCCTGTGCCTAACTTGCTTTCTTGCCCAGACTTGTTTTTATTCCCGTGCCTAACTTGCTTTCTTGCCCAGAATTGTTTTTATCCCCCTGTGCCTAACTTGCTTTCTTGCCCAGACTTGTTTTTATCCCCCTGTGCCTAACTTGCTTTCTTGCCCAGACTTGTTTTTATCCCCCTGTGCCTAACTTGCTTTCTTGCCCAGACTTGTTTTTATTCCTCTGTGCCTGTACTTGTTTTCTTGCCTAAACTTGTTTTTCCTTCCTGTGCCCAGTTCTCCCGTGGCCCCCGCCCATTTTTCCCGCCGCTGCGTCCCTGCGGCCCCGCCCCCCTGCAATCCCATTCGCCGCCCCGCTCCCGCCTCCCAGCTGCTCCTCCCTCCCACATCCCCTCATATGGAGGCCGCGCAGGGGCTGCGCAGCGGACGTGTGCAGCGGGCGTGCCGCTGGCGCGCCAAAGGCGCGCCTAAGGCAAGCCCGTCTGCGCCCATCCGCGCCTGGACCACGCCCAGCGCCAGGACCCCTGGACCCCGCGAACGCCACGACGCCCGACACCGCTACGATGCCAGATCCCTCCACGCACTCAACACCGGACGATCACACACCTGCTTCCTGGCCGCCCCGAAGCGCACCCACGGAGCTTTCACCTGCCGGAACTACAGCTTCACAAGCATCCGCCCCACCATGCCGCCGACCAGGAAAGAACCCAACCACCTCAGATGCATCCTTCTCAACACCCGCTCCTCCCGCAAACACGCCGTTGAACTCTGGGACCTACTCGACTCAACCTCCCCAGACGTCGCCTTCCTGCCGGAGACCTGGCTGAACCCCGCCTCGGCACCCGACATAGCCATAGCCGTCCCGGAAGGCTACAAGATCACCCGCAGGGACCGCACCAACGGAGCAGGAGGAGGAATCGCCATCGCCCACAGGAACACTCTCAGAGTCTCGACCAACACCGACGACACCCTCAGCACCGCCGATCACCTGCACTTCCAGATCCACACCGATCCCAACACCACCCTCAGAGGAACCCTCGTCTACAGACCCCCCGGACCCCGACCACAGTTCAGCGACTCCATCGCCAACTTCGTCAGCACACACGCCCTCGCCTCCACGGACTACATCCTCCTCGGGGACCTGAACTTCCACCTCGAGAACAACAACGACACCAACTCCACCACCCTGATCGACAACCTAGCCAACCTCGGACTCAGACAACTCGTCACAACACCCACCCACTCCGCCGGTCACACGCTTGACCCCATCTTCTCCGCAAGACCCCACGTCTCCTTCAACCACACCACTGAACTCCACTGGACCGACCATCGCTGCATCCACTTCACCTTCAAGAAACCCACCACGCACCACCGCACACAACAGTTGCCCCGCCGCTGCTGGAGCAAAGTCACCGAAGAACAGCTAACCACCACCCTTGCCCAGAGCCCACCCACCGACCCCGACACCGCCGCCCGCAACCTCAGACAGTGGATCAACGACTGCGCCAACACCCTCGCCCCGATCAAGAAACCCTCCAACAGTCACACCAACAAGAAAGCCAGCTGGTTCACTGAAGACTTCCGGGCCTCCAAGCAAACCTGCCGAAAGCTGGAGAAGATCTGGCTCCGTGAACGAACACCGGACAGCCACGCAGCCCACAAGAACGCCACCCGCAGACACCATCACCTCATCAGATCCGCCAAAAGGGCCTCCTTCAAAGACCGCCTAGACAACAACGCGCACAACAGCAAAGAGCTCTTCAACATCGTGAAGGAACTCTCCAACCCCAGCTCCAACACCAACGACGTCCCACCCTCGCAAGACCTGTGCGACTTGCTGGCCACCTTCTTCCACCGCAAGATCGCAGACATCCACGACAGCTTCAACGCCACGCCCACCCCGACAACCACTGAGACCTCCGCCCCCACGACCACCATCCGCACCAACCGCCTGCTCTCCTGGACCAACATCAATGACGACAACACCATCAAGATCATGAACACCATCCACTCCGGATCTCCGTCAGACCCATGCCCACACCACATCTTCAACAAAGCCAGCACAGCCATCGCACCCCATCTCCGGAAAGTCATCAACACCTCCTTCGAGACAGCAACCTTCCCGGAGAGCTGGAAGCACGCCGAGATCAACGCCTTACTCAAGAAACCCAAGGCGGACCCCAAGGACCTCAAGAACTTCCGGCCCATCTCCCTGCTCCCGTTCCCGGCAAAGGTCATCGAGAAGACCGTCAACAAACAACTGACCCGCTACCTCGAGGAGAACAACATCCTGGACCCTTCCCAGTCCGGGTTCTGCAGCAACCACAGCACCGAGACTGCCCTCATCGCCGCCACCGATGACATCAAGTCCCTGCTGGACAACGGAGAAACGGCGGCCCTCATCCTCCTGGACCTGTCAGCCGCCTTCGACACGGTCTGCCACCACAAACTACGAACATGCCTCCACAACGCCGGGATCCAAGAGAAGGCCCTGGACTGGACCACCTCCTTCCTCTCCGGCAGAACACAGAGCGTCCGCCTTCCCCCCTTCCGCTCCGAAGCCACCGAGATAATCTGTGGCGTACCCCAGGGCTCTTCCCTCAGCCCAACTCTGTTTAACATCTACATGGCACCGCTCGCCCACGTCGCCCGTCGGCACGACCTCAACATCATCTCCTACGCCGATGACACCCAGCTGATCCTCTCCCTCACCAAGGACCCCCACACCGCCAAAACCAACCTTCACAAAGGAATGAAGGCCGTCGCTGAATGGATGAGGAACAGCCGACTGAAGCTGAACTCGGACAAGACGGAGGTCCTCATCATCGGATCCACCCCTTCGGCCTGGGACGACTCCTGGTGGCCGACCGCACTGGGAACCACCCCAACACCCACCGACCACGCACACAACCTAGAGGTCATCCTCGACTCCACCCTCTCCATGACTAAACAGGTCAACGCCATCTCCTCCGCCTGCTTCAACACCCTCCGCATGCTCCGCAGGATCTACAAGTGGATCCCCACTGAAACGAGAAGAACGGTCACCCAGGCCCTCGTCAGCAGCAGGTTGGACTACGGAAACGCCCTCTACGCAGGAGCCTCGGCCAAACTCCTGAGACGGCTCCAACGCATCCAGAACGCCTCTGCACGCCTGATCCTCGACATCCCTCGCCGCAGCCACATCACACCCCACCCGAGAGACCTGCACTGGCTCCCGGTCAACAAGAGGATAACCTTCAAACTCCTCACCCACGCACACAAGGCACTGCACAACACCGGACCAACGTACCTCAACAGACGACTCAGCTTCTACACCCCCACCCGCCAGCTCCGCTCCGCCAACCTCGCCCTCGCCACTGTCCCCCGCTTCCGAAGAGCGACCTCCAGTGGCAGATCGTTCTCCCACCTCGCCGCCAAGACCTGGAACACCCTCCCCATCCACCTACGGCAGACCCAAGACCTGCTGACCTTCAGAAAACTCCTCAAGACCTGGCTTTTCGAGCAGTAGCAGCATTCCCCACCCCAGCGCCTTGAGACCCTCACGGGTGAGTAGTGCGCTTTACAAATGATATGATTGATTGATTGATTGAATCAACAACCAGAGTTTGTATTAATACCAATCACCATGCGGCTTGAGCAACGTGGAGGGTGACTGTGTCACCCGCCATTTACTGTCAATCACATTGTGCGGGCTATTCAGTGTCTGTGGTTAGTTTAGCATACAGTGCTTCTCTGGCTCTGCTATTTCGGTCATTACCTCTCAAATAAAGCACTTGTGCATCTGAATACTATATTCAACCTGCGTGTGGGACCAGGGGAGGGGGTGTTTGTAGGTAACAGGGCCAGGGTGGATTGCATGATCAATCAACATGAACAGTGTTTTTCCAACTCTCACTCCAAAGATCTGGATCTTTGCAGTGCGGCCTCTGTAAGACACTGCAGAACAACTTCAGAACCTTGGAGTTATGAGGAAAGATGTGCCCCTGCCCAAATGGCCTCATGAGTGAACTATTCGTGATTCTGACTAAAATGACAAGCACAAGGCACAGCATGCAGATGCCTGAGTTGGTGTTGCTTTAAAGAACTAATCCATAAGGGGCCTTGAGGACCTCGCAGCTCAGCTAACCAGAACTAAACTGAGGGTATTCGCCTAGCAAGAGGGTTAACGTCTCGCAGGAGTCATTCTGGGACTGTGAGTAGTGCATTGACCTGATCCATCACATACTAACCAAACAATTATGAAAGCTGTGTCACCTGCTTTTCAGAGTGATAGACAAATGTCGGTCGTGTTCCTTTCACTTTAGATGTTTGTGTAGTGTACCATTTACTGAAACCAGGCATTGTGGTTTATAATATTCGTGGTACAACCTTCACCTGTAAGCCCAGTTCCTGAGTAGCTAATCGGAAAAGGTGGGCACAGGTCCCATGGGTATTGTCTAAACCAAACTAGTAGAAACTAGTAGAAAGTAGATAGAGTTGTGATTGGACTCATCCAGTCTACAGTGTCCCTGTCAGCAGTCACCGGAGCCGTGGTGGACCTGTGTTGTGTCGTAGTAAGGAGTTCCAGTAGACGTAGATAGGTTACAGATGAATATGTTTATTGTTCTTAGATATTAAGTAGGTTTTCCAGTAAAGATGTAAATAGGGCTCCATCAGGAGCAGCCTCTCTGCTGCTCAGCCCAGGATCCAACTGACACTCTGCCTCACAGCAATCCACACATTCCAATGACATCACCATCCACACCAACATTCTACCCATACCATTCACACTGGCTGAGCAGCAGAGGCAGAGAAACAGGGAAGGTGCAAAGAATAAAACCTTAGATATAACAGACCTTCCCCCTTTATATAATAGACGAAAACATATCAAGTATAAAGAAACTTGTAAGAGAAAATGTCGCAAAATTCAAGAAGAAAACAGCTTTACATAAGAAACGCAAAAGACTAAAGTATGAGTAAAAATTTGCATAATAAGACATCGCAAATGCAAAAATGCAAACAGCATTTAAAGAAAAGAAACTTGCATAAGACGATGTCGCAAATGCAAAAATGCTAACAGCATTTAGTGAAATACACAGGCACTTAAATTGCGACAATACAAAAATGCTGAAACATACAAAGAGAAAATGGAAAACAAGAAAGAGAAGACACACATCTCCTTCCTTAGCAGAGCAAAATTGAAACCAGAAAATTTCAAAAAGAAGGAAACTGTCCAAAAACGCAAAAGGAGAAAGAGACATACATAAATAAGAAAGAAGTATACCACGAAAACAAACAAAGAAAGAGTGCACCAAAGTTACCACCACAACCACACCAGCTGGCCAGACTGGCGAAGAAAATGGGAAACACGGAACACAGCAAAAGGAAGAAGAAAGGACCAAGACTTACAACCAACCAAAAGTAAGCAACGGGTGACATACACCCAACCAGAAATCAAGCAGAGGGTGGCTTACACCCAACCAGAATCAAAAAACAGGTGACTTACACCCAACAGAAAGCAAGCAATGGGTGGAAACACCCAACAAGAAAGCAAAACGGGTGGCATACACCCAACACATCATCCCAGGGAAAAGACATGTAATAAAAAGTATAGAAAGGGTGAAAACACCAAATTGTGAATCCCCAAACAGTAAGTGCAAGGAAAATGCGATCTGGGTGAACTGCACCACACAGAAAATAAATACAGTCACACCTCAAGTTAGATTCCTTGTTACGGAGGCATTTTCACCCAGTATGCGGTTTTTGCATTATCGACAAGATTTAAAGCAAGAACTACGGAATTAAACCGTGGGAACCACAGGAAGTAAAGAAGTTTTTTTAAAAGATCAGATACTCTATATTGAGAGACACAGGAAGTGGCTCTATGTGTGAGCCCAGGAATTCACTGTAAAGAGGTATTTATTAGTCACTTCTTCCAACCGTGTGGTGCAAGAAGTATAAAGGTTGGAGAAGAATCCTCTAATACGATAGGGATAGCCTATGAAGAGGGAGATTGCGATATCCCTGGTGGCATGATTGTATGGATATTCCTACAATTTTAATTGGACAAATACCTTGGATTCACAACAGATCCGTAGTGTGATTTGGGAGATATCAGCTCTTGTCCTGAAGAAGGTGGTGTTTAAGCCGATATGCCCACCGAAACGCCTCGATGCTCTTTTGTTTAAAGGTATACTAGAGACTATGGTGACATTTGTCGTTAATTTCTGTACACAAAAAAATCTTTTGTCTGACAAATGATTTTGGTCTGCTGTATTTGCCTTTTTGTACATGATAAGAAACACATTTTCTTACAGGTTCTCCCAGTAATATATTGATTCTAATCTGTATGAACTGTCTTTTTAAAACAAAATTGTTTTAATACTTAATGAATACAATTTTATGTGTGACCAAATGTTTGATTATTTTTAATTTAATAAAATATTTGTATTTTTCTAGCACTTGGCTTTTGATGGTGGTGGTGTTATGTTCTGGTGATATGGTTTTATGTTTGAATGTATAATGGTTTGGTGAATTACAGTTGCCCAAAGGGGATTCTCTCTTGACTAAGGTCTATTTGGCGCCCTACTCCTTTGGCGATAAAGGGGCCCCTCTCATTTCTTTGAGACACCTCAAGTTAGACCACACAAGAGAAAATAAACGCAAGAGAAATGCAAACGAAACCAACATGCAAAGAAAGAAAAGCATTAACAGCACAGTAGCATGTACATGACAATATGGTAAAAATGTATTATATGATTAATTAAGGCAATAATATCAGAGAAGTAATGGCAGTACTATACGAAACAAATGAGCATCAAAACAATGTGTAATAGGTGAGAAACATTAAATAACATAAGGGAATGGCAAATATAATGATAGAAAGAAAATATGTGTAAACATAGACAATGCATAATAGTAAAACGCCGTAGTAATGGGAGCCAAAATTGAGAGAGCAAATCACGTTGCTTAAGTGCCAGGATAACCTGAAGTACCGCACTTAAGGTGAAGCAACGAAGAAAACTGCAAAGCGTCTCTAATGTGACGGTGGTAAGGCTGTAGGGAGTAAAATAATGTCCCCCCGAAATACCTCACACACATATGGCTCCACGGACGTCAAAGTGGGAAGTTAGTACCTGTATATCCGGCAAACAGATAGAAGACGATGGATGTCCAAAGTGGCCTCACAATAAGGACAAGGCAAACACAAAGCCGAAAACGATGTAAGCCCAACATGTCGCAGCTTCAAGGAAAGTACTCACAAAGTACTCCGACAACAGCTTAATTAAAGTTTACACGTGGTTGGCATATTGCTGAAGCAGGTCGGATCCAACGAGACACTTCGTAAGCCAGAGTTAGCTTGATGAGTCCAACCGCAAGATGGCGGCACACCAATGACGTTGCGCCAGATGGCTCATGGCGCGTTACAGCGGGCAAGAGTCCCACAGCAGAACGAGAGCTGCATAGCAATTATGACAAAGGAAACAAGGCTCCACGCGACTCGAAACAGAAGGTAAGGTCGCGTGTGCAAAGCTTGACTCGTGATTACGTTTGAAAAGACTGCACGAGCTCCAAGCGGCCCAGACTCCCAACCGGTGTCAAATTAAAGCAAAACAGCAGAATAAAGTAGTATCCATGCGTGACAATAGCGAATAAGTTCTCATTAAACACCACATCAAATGACAAGCACCACAGCTAAATTCAGTTCACGAAGTGTAAATCATGCTTACTTGTACACAGGTGTATATCGTGGTTTGCCGCTTGCCTCAAAAGTTAATTAAAGTAGCAAGACATGAGACACACAGCAGCACTTCCTAACGTTCACTGTATACCGCATTTTTAAACTTGCATGATGAGGCAGTTGGCTCACTCTAGTCCAGTTCAATTCATGCCCAGTCAGTGGGTTGTTTTGTGTAGAGCCAATATTTGTAGATGCCAGGTCCACACCTTGGTAGAAAATGAAGGTTTGCCTGTTGACTTGAAGTGAATGTAACCAGAAGCAGGAAGCATACACCCTGTCTATGGCAGCAGGGTGTCAATAGCAGTAGGAAACAGGCAGCAGGAAAAAACGCCCAGTAAATGGAAGCAGGATGTCAAAGGCAGCAGGAAACATGCAGCAAATGTAATGCAGGATACGCGTTTTCAATGGCAGCAGATGTCAAAGGCAGCAGGAACCACTGACCATGACAATGGCAGCAGGAAACATACGCCCTGTCAATGGGCTGTCCGGTGAATCTGAACACTGGTGGGGCAGGGGGCGTAAAATCCTTAGGTAGGTTCTTTTTTAAGTAAAATCTTGAATAAAAGTTCCTTATGAAGCTTGAAGTAAATTCTCACGCGTAGTTTTGATCCAACTCGTCGCCAATTTATGTTGTGTCGTAGTAAGGAGTTCCAGTAGACGTAGATAGGTTACAGATGAATAAGTTTATTGTTCTTAGATATTAAGTAGGGTTTCCAGTAAAGATGTAAATAGGGCCCCCCCACCAGGAGCAGCCTCCCTGCTGCTCAGCCCAGGATCCAACTAACACTCTGCCTCACAGCAATCCACACATTCCAATGACATCACCATCCACACCAACATTCTACCCATACCATTCACACTGGCTGAGCAGCAGAGGCAGAGAAACAGGGAAGGTGCAAAGAATAAAACCTTAGATATAACAACCTGTTACCTGGACAATGGACTTTGACTCTGGAAAATAGTTAATTAGCACCCTGAAACCATCATCTTTCTATGAATTAAATTCCAGATCACTTTTGGGTAGTCGGTATTTCAATTTTTTTTTTAGTCTATGTGACATTTTTAGAAACTCTTGGCATCCTGGACTTACACTTGAGCTATATCCCTTGTACGAAGGTGACTGATAAACTTAAAGGAAGGGGCTGACATACCCATAGCATACTTTAAACATTGTAACTTTTTGTCAGATGGCCTTTGTTGCCACCACTGAGGACTTCAAATAAAACCCTATTAAGACAACTGAGCACCAAAGAACTTACACCCGCACCAATAGGAAAACATTGTCCAGAGATCCCTGTATTATGTGATTTATAGCACCTCGTGAACATTAAAAACGTTTTAGAGTCCTATTTCACCCATGAAAGTGCCAGAATTTTCTGGTTTGTTTTGATAGTCATCAGTTTAACTGATCTAGATTTCCTATCTAAAATTAAATGAAAGAGCTGTACTTTTTATATATTGGGCTAGACATTGAGGTTATTTTCTGTAATTACTGTGCGACAGAATATGAAGTTCAAAACTACTACTATACCCAAGTCTAGACTGCTAGAACTAATACCTTCCGAAAGTAAAGTGTATAAAGAGGGTAGCTTGGTTACCCAACTGGAGTCTAATAGAACTTCAGTCTGGGACCAGTGAAAAATGCCCTATATGCCCTTGCTGCCCCTGATCCCAGAGAAGAAGCCTCACAAAATGTCTTCCTGTGGGATGTATAATTTATATATTGTGTGAAATATACAAAATGCACAGTATGTCTGTGCCTTAAGGCACAAGGTAAATGGTTGTAAAGGAGCAAGCTTTGCAAGAAATAGTTAAGTAAATGCTTTTTTGAAGAGCTTGTTCAGTTGTATTTATATGTTTTAATGCACAACTCCTCAAACTGAGAACCATCTAGTAAGGGTGCATGAGTATTTCAAAGGAAGGGGTTCAGTAATTTAAAGTTTGAAGTCATAGTAGTACTGTAGTTGGTTTTTTATGTGGAGATATTTGTTGTGCAGAACCAGCTCTCTGAACTATCATATCTTCTTAACCAGGAACCAATGTAACTGTAACCAAAAATAGATGGTGTTCAGGGCAGGTTGACGAGAATTTGGCCACATCGGCCAGTTCACCAAAGTCAATAGAAAACTTGTAAATCTGCTTTGATATTGACAGCGAAGGCAGAACCACTATGCATGTGCTTTAATCCTTAGTCCTAGAATTGTCTTGTGGTATGTCACACTTATCATGTATCTTGTCTTGCAAGAGCACACTTTGGTTTAGAATCTATCCAGTACTGGCAGTCTGTCTGGAGGGATAGGTTGCAGGAAATCTTGTATCTCTGCCTTTGTACTCTGGTCTCTTGCAGGTCCTGGAACTGATCAAGACGCTACCGCTGTTAAGACTCTGGCCCGGAGAAAGTCATAGTCAATCCTAGGATTGTGAGTACTTGGTATGGCATCCCATGCTGGAGTACATTCTTCAGCAAATTATTGAGGAATCTTTTTATATTATATAAATAATTTAACCAGGTTACACAAGCGCTTAACACCCACAGGGTCAGGAATTGCTTTAGAGCACTCTTTGCTTTGTCATCGATTCTGTTTGTCACCAGATGGATGAGATGCAAGAGTTGCACCAAGACTTTCTGTAGAGTACTCTTCGCTTTGTTATCTATTCTGTTCGTCACCAGATCAATGAGATGCAAGGGTTGCAACAGGACTTGCTGTATAGTACTCTACGCTTTGTCATCGATTCCCTTCATCACCAGATGGATGAGATGCAAGAGTTGCACCAAGACTTGCTGTAGAGTACTCTACGCTTTGTCATCGATTCTGTTCATCACCAGATAGATGAGATGCAAGAGTTGCAATTGAGTTCCTACCACAGAAAGAGCCTCAGTTAAAGGTTTTGCAGCAAAAGCTTGCCCATTATGCAAGTGAAATATGTGAACTCTGCAGATTATTACTAGAGACAGAGAATCTTTTGCGATGCAGTAAATAATCA
Organism: Calotriton arnoldi; assembly: GCA_963921515.1. Classification (NCBI taxonomy): domain Eukaryota; kingdom Metazoa; phylum Chordata; class Amphibia; order Caudata; family Salamandridae; genus Calotriton; species Calotriton arnoldi. The sequence goes on from CAWUFW010000790.1 coordinate 2,305,745, forward strand.
TATTGCATTGCAGCTAAGGACATAGAAATCTTCAACAAGAATCTACAAGCACTAAAATATATTTGTATGGCTTGTCAAGAGGATTGGGCCTCTTGAGCTAAATCAATCACCTCAGAAGGCTGGAAAGCCTTGGTGAGAGGAGTCTGCTTTGGTACTGCAATGCAAGATGACGTGATAATTAAACTTGGCACTGTAACACGTTTTCAGTTGTTTTTTAGCATCAACCGGCACTAATACCCTTGTTGAAACATTGTTTTGGTAGCAGCTGGGCCAATGTGAGCTAAGGTCAGTCCTTCAGTGACTGATTTATTCAGAACGTACCTCCAGTTTGCTACGAATGTGTTGGTTCCGTATTCCAAGCATAAAAGCTGTTGGGTTTTACGTACATCCCGTAGTATAGTTATGTGCTTTTAAAATCTCCGGTATTGATAATTCAATCTCTACTTCAATTTTTGTTTGTGACACAGGTATAACTGCATCCTTTAGGGTTGTGGCCACTACCTTTGTAACTGTATCAGGTGCGGTGTTCCCCTTTAAAAAATAACAGTGCTAAGACCTGAGGGAGCGTGGACGGAATTGTTTGGTGGTGACTGGGGATTTCAACCTCAACATGGCCCATAATTTAGAATATGAAACAAGGGGATGGAGGGGGGTAAGATAGTTTCCTGGTACCTTGTGGTATTTCTTCACTTTCTAGCCCAAATAAAGGAATTAATGAGCATAGGACCTGTTAAAATTTTGTATCATTCCTTGACCATATGCACATTTAATTAAAGCGTAGCTTCTGATATTGCCAATAATTATACCAAGGATTCAGTTTTAAGGAAGCCTTTCTAGAGTGCACTTTAATTTAAGCTTCTTTTTTCACTCTTTTCCACTTTTTAATTATTCAAAAAGTGGAAAGTATTCATGCTGCTAAACCATTTATCCTATTCCTAAAGTTAGCTACAAAGGATGAACTTTGGCAGCGGGGTTGATGGCTGGATTAGTGGGGCTTAGGTGAATTTGCTGGGGTTCAGACTCTGGGATAAAATAACAAGAGTGGTAATGACTCCCTAAGGTTATGTAAGCCAATTCTGTTTTTGCTCCAGCTTGAGTGTAGGAAGCACCAAGTAAGGGTGTTTCTAGGATTGCTTAACAAAATCATTGATTTTACAATTCTCTTCCCCATTGATAACAGGTGATGTTTCCAAAGTGAGGAAAGGCAGGTGCTCACCTTGAATTGTCATTCAATTAAGAGAAGAAAAGAAAATAATAATGAAAATGAATAAGGAAATAAAGTATATTAGATCTCACACTCAATTAGATTCAGGCCATAGCAGAGCAGACTCATTGAAATCTAGTTGTAAAATGTTAATTCTGGCTTCAAACAACAGCATATGTGGAGAGCCAATGGGCTTTAATTTGAGAGTCATCCAAAGTAGGGGACTTCAATAAATTTTGATCCATTGGGAACGTTTTGCTAATTGCTAATTTAATTGCTCACGAAGTGTCTTTATGCAGATTTACAGCCATCATTGATTTTACAATTATTAAAGGAGATTTAAAAATCACACAGAGAGACATTATTGATACAATTCAACTGTGTGTTCCAGTAGTACAATCAGGTCCTAATGTTCTTGCATGAAGCCTCTTTAAAGCCGATGTTGCTTTTTAGACTTCTTGTTTTTTTTCCGCTCTTTTTCTTTTGTTTACTTCACTTTACCGTATCAACATCGTGTAGAGTCTCCACCCTCCCCCATTCTTTTAGTAAAAGGGATCCAGAGGACCCCGCTAATTGTAGGAGGATTACCCCACTTGATGACCGGGATAACATTTTTGCTAGTGGCTTACTAACCAAATCGGACGATTGCCATATGGTAACAGCCTAATTGGAATACTCCCAACAGGTTGTAGACAATTAGGTGACACAATAGATGACTACATAGTGCTGAACAGAGCTACCTCTTCCAGACAGACAAGGCTATTCACCTGCTTTATTAAATATAGCTTTTGTTATGTTTTAGCTTTTTTGATTATGTTTTTGTCTAATATTTTGGGACTAAATTTATTACTAACTTTGAAATTTACCCTAATTCCTTGAGTTCATTCTCAGTTATGTGTCACTCTTGATTTTAAGGTTGTTAAGCCGAGGGATATAACAGTATCACACTTCGAATTAAGCAAATAATATCTATGTTTGGAAGGATGTTGTGAGTGCTAAATTAACAAATTGGTTGCAAAAGACTTTAGAGGTGGAGCCTATTAATATGGATATTCACTTTTTCGAAGCTCTATTGAGTTCTTTGAAAGAGACCTTCATGTCTAGAATAATTGTTTCCAAGAACCCCCATACGTCACTCAGTATAACTCCTCTCTTTAGAACTAATAAATACACAAAGTTTGAAAGGAAAAATATGAAAAATAACCAGGTGGCGAAGTAATAGTTTGACCTTTAGTCAGCATTCACTCAATGCGATATACGTAAATTTCGGTACCGGATAGCATAAAGTGTAGGTAAAGATATACACACTATTCTTGGTCACTGCATTTACACCTTACTGCTGCCAATGGACTGCAGGTTCCATACTGCCCTGCGCCAACGAAGGAGAAGGAGGAGAGCAGCAGAAAGCGCTTATAAGCATGCGCCAAAACCCGCAATGCGTGATTCCATAATCTTGGTCACTGCACTTGCCCTTTACTGCTGCCAGGGGACACAGGTCCCATGCTGCCCTGCACCAAGGAAGGAAAAGGAGGGGAGCAGCACAAACCTCTTGAAAGCGTGCACCACTTACTGCTAGGATTTCCACACAAGGTCCAAACTTCTATCTCTCTTGTACTGTCTAAACCTGAGTACGTCAATGGCCTCTACCACAGATCATCTTTAGCAACTATGAAAAGACTACAACAAATTCAGAACTGTGCTGCCAGACTACTCCTTCATGCAAAGGCACAAGCCCTCATCTCCCCTGCCTTGAGGGCTCTACATTGGTTACCGGTTGCCAGAAGATCCATGTTAGACCTGGCACCATTGGCGTGTGTCTCCCTTCCATTTTTTGCTGTTGCCTCCTGTGTTTTTACTATGTTTTTGCTGGTCTAGATGCTTTGGGCACTTTGCCACTGCTATTCAGTGCCAAAGTGCAAGTGCTCCCTATTGTAAATTGTGTAATGGATTAGTGACTCCATGATTGGCTTATTTGATTTACTTGTCAGACCCTAGTACAGGGCCCCATGTGTGCCCAGGGCCTGTAGATCAAATGCTGCTGGTGGGCTTGCAGCACTGATTGTGCCACCCACAGAAGCAGCTTGTAAAATATGGCTCAGGCCTGCCATTGCAGAGCCTGTGTGCAGTCTGGGACTGCCATGTCGACTTGGCAAGTGCACACACTTGCCAGTCCCTAAACCTTCCCTTTTCTGCATGTTAGTCACCCCTAAGGTAGGCCCAAGGTATTCCTGTGGGCAGGGTGCATTGTAAGTAAAAGGTAGGACATGCCCTGATGTGTGTGGCATATCCTGATAGTGAATTACAGCCAATTTCGATTTTCACTATTGCAAGGCTATCTGTTCCCATAGGCCAGAATGGGTAGTTTGATTATAACATCTTACAATCCTAACTGACCCTAGGAACAAGATAGGAAAATAAAGTTTAGTATGCCTGAACTCAGAATGTTAAAATACATCGTTTAGTGTGGGTGATTTTTACATTCTGTGTTTGAAAATACCACTTTTAGAAAGTAGGTATTTTCTTGCCTAACCATCCAGCATGCCTCTGCTAGGTTTGTGTATTCCATGTCTGGTTTGTGAGTGACAGGGGTCTGGAGAGGGCCTTGGCTCCAGCAGTCTGATGTATCAGGGCTGGGCTGAATAGGACCTGCATTGAATAGAGAGTAGGGGGCGGAGATTTCCTTTCACTGACCTGAGCCCTCATAGAATAGAGAGTAGGGGGAGGAGATTTCCTTTCAGCTACCTGGGCCAGGTCTGCTTTCAACAATGCTGTCTCCACCTCCTGCCAGGAAGCTGCACCAGGGAGGACAGAACTGGTTTTGGCTGGGCACAGACACTCTCTGCCTTCAGAGAACAAAGGATTTACTGGTATAAATATTGGGGCCCAGACCCCAGAACTTTAGATCACTTCTGGGAATCAAGACGGACCTTTGTCAAGGAGAGAAACCAAGGAAGCTGAAGGAGGAGACTGCCCCAGTGCTGGTTGCTGTCTGGGGTTGGCCTGCAGTGGTTACTCATTTCAAGAAAAGGGAAAAAGGAACTTTGTGTACTTTATCATCTTGAGGAAGATCTCCAAGGGCTTGAAGCGGAGCTTGCCTCCTGTCTGAAGTCACAGGGACACCAAGACCTCACCACCAGCTCCCCCTGAATTTCCTTGTTGGGAATTCTACCTGCAGAGAGGTGCCTGCTGTTGTTCTGGGTACCTCTAGTGTCTGCGTGTCCCTGGGAGCTGAAAGCGCGATACAACGAGGAAGAAGCGTGACGCCGCCGCAGCAGTTGCCGTCGCATCGCCGAAGAAGCGTGTCGCCGCCGCAGCTGTTCGCCGTCGCATCGCCGAAGAAGCGTGTCGCATCACCGGAGAAGCGTGCCGCCGCCGCAGAGGTTGCTGTTGCATCACCGGAGAAGTGTGTCGCAGGGCCTGTCGCGGCTCCAAAGTTCATTGATTTCGCCGCACGGCCATCGGGCGTGCAGGCATCGCATCTACGTTGTCGCATCGCATCAATGACACCATCTTGTCGCATCGCACCGGATCATCACATCGCATCGAGGCGCCATCTTGTCGCATCGTCACCGGGCCGCAGTAAGAAACGACGCATCAACTCCCCACACAGTAAGGAAGCGACGCATCACCTCCCCTGCGCTGCAGTAAGGAACCGACGCATCCACTCCCCTGAGTGTAAGGAACGGCGCATCAACTTCCCTGCGACCCTTTTGTTTGCATTGCGTGACGCATCCCAGGTACTTTGAGAACCAAGTGACGCATTTACCATCTAATTTGAACTAAGCTATTTCTACCACCTGAAAGTCATATTTTTGAGTATTGTATTGTGGATTTTTGTCGTTTGGTCTTGTGTTAAATCTAGATAAAGATTACTTATTTTTCTAAACTGGTGTGGTGTCCATTTGTAGTGTTTTCACTGTATTACTGTATGTGTTCACAAATGTTTTACACACTGCCTCTGAGATAAGCCTGCCTGCTCGTGCCAAGCTACCAAGGGGGGTGAGCAGGGGTTATTTAGGAGTGTAGCCCCCTTACCCTGACTAGAAGCAAGGGTCCCTACTTGGTCAAAGGTACCTACCTCTTCCAACTAGAGACCCCAATTTCTAACAATCCACCTTCAAGCTGCTTTGTAGCACCACAAAGTAATACATGGAACAGGACCACGTTTAATCAGGAATAAAATCACCAAATACATACAACAAAGGAACCTCTGCTCCAGATTAGCACCTCGCCTCAAAATCGCAGCATACAAGAAAAAAAGCACGTGTGGCACATCTTTCTATGTTCAAGAAGCCATACTATGGCATTCATTACCTCCAAACATGAGATCCACGGACAACGATCTTATCTTCAGAAGACTACTCAAGAGTTGGCTCTTTCCTAAATGACTATCACACTCAAAACACAAATGTAAAGCATATGCCTGTATACGTAAACATGTAAAATTTGATTATAGGTATGTATTTAAATATGTGCATTTCTTTGCACAAATATTTATACAACTTATGGTTTAAAAATAAATAGATATTCTTTAGGTCTGCTTAACGAATGTATATATTACTTATGATTAAAATATATACATAATTTAATGCTTAACTATATATATAGTTCACTGCATAGTTTTCATATAAGTTATTGATTAGATGCTTATCGGTCTCTGTTTTATTTAATTTCATCTATCACAATATGTAAATATGATCATAATGATCATAACAATTGTATATATAAGTGCTTCACTATTGAAATATTGAGAAGAAAAAAAATTAAAATAAATATTTGAAAAATTATAAAAATGCACAAATGAATTAGCTTTACGTACAGCAACACTTGAAAGTCTGGGTTCTAACACCTATCCACACATGCCCGTATGGGACTTTGTACAATACAACTTTGTATCTCTTTATTATTTACCTTATACATGTATACCCTTTCTATGTAGTTATGTACCTATGTATTTATTACTTTACTCCTACTGTAGAAAAAAACAAAAACCTTCAACTCTCTCCAATGCACTACTCTATGTCTCATCCTATACCTCTCCCAATAAACCCTCTACCTCCACTCTATGACTCATCCCAAACCTCATTCTGAGAACAGAAGCCCATCGGGGGACTTAGCCCCTTGGGTAAAGACAGCTCTGTGATATAAGATCATAGAAATGAAAATCGATTCTAATGAAATTATGGGTATTATTTTAGAGCTAGGGTCTTTAATGTTGATATTAGAGTATTAGACCTCAATAGAGAGACAGCTACAATCCAACAACTAGAAAGCTTTTTAGCAGTAAATCCTCCAAAAGGTCTCATAATGATTGGTAGAGATCTTAACTCCACATTTAAACTTCTGGCCATTGCCCCTAGTGACCTAACAGATGACCTTGATAAAAAAAAATGGGGTAGACTGTCTTTGAACCTACCATTGTCTGTGGAAGCAGCCCAGCTTACTGCACTTACCCTAAGTTGGGACCTCCAGGCCTGCAATGGCAGAACTCCTCTAGACAAAGCAGGCTGTCAAGCATTCAACTGCACTGGCTTTTTTAGTTGCACAGACTATATATTAGGCATGTCAGGCAAGGATGCATCTTAGCTCCGACACTTTTCTCATTGTATATCAAAGGAGTAGTAAAACATCTCAACAAAGATGGCTGCAACACACCCAGGATAGGAGGGTAGAGAATTCCTGCCCTCCTGTTCACTGATGACACCCTTCTGTTATCAAAATCTCCCCAAGGCATGCATCAGCTGCTAAGAGAGTTTGACCTGTTTTGCCAGGAGAGGAGGCTGGAGCTTAACAGCTCAAAAACTAAGTTTATGATTTTTAATGCAGCCAAAGCCCCTAGATTCAAGGTGTCAGTAAAGCAGAGACTGAATAGGTGGAAAACTTCGAGTATCGGGGTATAAGCTCTCCCATGGTCTAACTTGGCTTCCTCAGATACAAAAAAAGTCAAATAAGTTTAATCCATTACTCATCTAGTATAGTGAAGACGTACAAAGCCACAAAATCAAGAGCCATATCTCCAGCAATTGAAATTTATAATATCAAGACCCAAGGGGTGCCCTTGTATGGTACAGAAATATGGGGTTATGCCAATTGCAATCTTTTAACAGTTATAGAGAATAGATTCATGAGATCCCTTCTCCCTCTGCCACAGAGTAACCCTCTGGTCCACATTTGCCTAGATTTGGCCCATAGGCAGATAAGACTGAAATATGTAGCCAACCTCTATTATATTGGCATCTACTATGGACGAATGAAGAACTTTCCTCCTATAGAGCAGGGATTTGAGATGTTTTGAAGATGCCAGGCACTCTAAAGCCCCCTGGGCTGTGCTTTGTAAAGTCATCTTAAAGATGCCAGGCACTCTAAAGCCCCCTGGGCTGTGCTTTGTAAAGTCATCTTTATTAAAATTGGGACTTGGAAGATTCTGTCATCAGCCTGAGGACCAGACTACAATTTCCAGAAATGCCATCAAAGACATTTTTTGGCATCATGAGATGAAGGAGATTTACCGATTATGCAAGCCGAGGGAGGGCTGGTTGAAAACTTCCTCGGATACAAACCCATTCCATCATTTGAGGCATTTATAGATTTGGTTTCACAGCACTAGCAAAAAAGCTCTTCTTACAATTCAGATATGGCACACTGAACATGAAAATATTCTGCAAAAATGGTTAAAGTTGGGAAATGCATCCGTACTCTGTATGTTGTATAGAAGAAGAGACAGCAGCCCATATATTATTCTTTCTTAGGGCATATACAGTACAGAGGAAGAAGTGGATAGCCCTGAATTGGTACCACAAGATACTTGGAGGCTCTTAGAATTCTTAGCAGAGACACAAGTGTAAGCATTGTGCACTGTGTTTCATGATTCTTGATGTCAGTTTGGCTGATTAGAAGGCGCAGTGATTAAAGTACTTGTTAGTGTTTAGGTAGCTGAATTCTGCACTTTATGGAAAGATGCTGGAACACTTTTAATTGATTTTATTGTCTAACCTGCTATATTGGCTTTTTAGTCTTTATCTTGTGTAATGATAAGTGATCACTGGAAGCCTTATCAATTCATAGTGCATAATTATTAATTATTTTTATATTTGGTATTTGTTATTGCTTTGTATAATTGAATGTATGTTTAATGTGTTATTAAGGAAAACATTTTCGAAACAAACTAATTGATGGATGGATAAAGAAAAAAAACACATCTCCCTATTGATGAAGGTACCGGCGTACCTACTTCAGTAAGGTACATGCAGCTACTACTATGAATCTTTCAGATCTGAGACTGTTTTCTTCTACACCAACTTTTTGCCACCTTGAGTTGATGATGATGAAACGGGATTTATAGAGTGAGCAGCTACTCTGAAGAGTGTACCGGTGCTGAAGCTTCTCTCAATTAGCTTTGAAAAAAGAACCAGGTTTTCAATTTATCTTTGAAACGCTGTTCAAATTCAACTAGGCGGAGGTCTAGGGGAAGTTGGTTCCAGGCTGAGAGGCCCAAATAAGAAACGGAACGGCCACCTGCTCTGGAGAGGCAAATCCTGGGTACTTTGGCAAGTGCCCAGTTAGAGGAATGCAGCTTCCTGGTCGGGATATAAGCAAATAGTCTTGCTGTAAGGTATTTTGGAGCAGTTAAGTGCAAAGCTCTATGGGTGATTACACGTGATTTGAACAATATGCGTTTCCTTACCAGCAGCCAATGAAAATAATGGAGGTGAGAGGAAATCTGAGCTCTGGATACCCTCACGGGTGATTAGCACGCTCTACAAATCGATATAACATAACATAACTTAACAAATGTACCCTCCCCCCCGTTTAGCACTATATGGTATAAAGGATAGATCGATGTGCTCTCTTAATAATGTATATCATACCGAATCTGATTTGTGGAAATGATACCTTGTCATTAGTAATTCTAGCTCAATTGAAATTATTCGCCTTGAGCTAGGCTTGACTGGGATCATTTTTTGAGCCTATTATCAGGTTATCCGTTATTTGTTTCGATTGTTTTGTAGTGGGAAAGAAATCACTGAAAAAGATCAAATGAACAGAACTCTCACAGGATAGAAATGGGATTTATACAATTATCCACTTCGCCTGAAATGGATGGATTTGAACTGTGGAGAAGTGTTATCATCTAAGAATAGTAATTTAAAGTTTTGTTTGAAAAAGGTTGCGAAGATTAAAAGTTTCCGGGACAACTTGCAACACTGCTAAAAGATAAAAAAGAATGCAATTGAATTGTATGGTTGTAAGTTGTGGTGTGAGGCAATTCTACCTGAAGACTAATATATGTCCTATTGTACAAAGAATATTTATGAAGTTTGTTAAGTCAAATACAGATAGGAGAAAATGTTTGGATCAAAAGGAGGGAGGAGACTTATTTTCATGTCTTTGTGTCTTAAGACTTGCACTGTACAATCTTAATGTGATAGTGTGTACTTTCAACATGTATCCGTGGACATTGGCACAAGTTGCGCATGATTGCATTGCCTTCTTTGGTTTATGAATAGCAATAAAAATAAAAACATATTTAATAAAATATTTTTCCATTTATTTATACTTTCAAAGAAAATGTATTCATCCTGTTACTTCTAAGTATTCAGTAGCAACGCTTGAGGAAGCACTTTATCTATTGTTTAATCCACCTATATGTTATCGTCTGATTAAATGTTTTGGATCTTTCCTTGCACTGTAATGATCTATTAACTTTTAAAAATGTTTAAATGTATTTATGTATATTTTATGCATCCTATGTGTTTTTAAGCGTATACTGAAGAAGAATTGAATAAATACATCAATAAATAAATATTCACTCTTACGTAGCCGATATTTTGATATAGATATACTTATATTATATTATCTACAGTTTGCATGCAACTGTTCAATATAAAAAGCTTTGCCAGCAATTGGGTATTGTTCAAGCTATATAAAACGCTAATACATAAATTATCAAAGGTGGCATTTCTTATATGTATCTAAATGAAGATACCTCAGATAACTGAATTGATCTGGAGGATGAAGAAAAGTGACAATCCTCGTTGATGTGAAAGGCTATAGTTAGAATTTTGTAATCTTTAGAGCATCATAAAGTCAGAAACCTGTTTTCAGAGACATGTAGGCAGAGCATATTATAGTTCACCCAGCTTTGAAGGTTAGTTAGTGAGTGAAGCAAATATTAGAGAAAGCTGATTTAAGTCATCAACAAGGAGGCCTAGGTATAACTGAATGTTGCTTACTGAGATGCATAAGATCAATCATTAAGCACTCTGGACTACGGCAAAAGGTGCATGTACATGTTGATGAGGATGAGAGATAGAATTGTGGCTCTAGTGAGTTTGTAGACCACCATGGTATGAGGAGTAGAGAAGTCATACTTTCCTTATGGTGGAGGGTGGACTTTGAATGGCCCAGACTGTTCAATGTACGAGACATTCTCTAAGAAATGGAGCAAAGGTACTGAAGGAGAGAGAAACAGGGACTTGGAACATTGAATAAGGGCAGGCTTCTGGAGACAGAAGTTGGGAAAAGAAAATGCATTGAAAGAGAAGTGACTCTGCTATGCACCTTACTTCTGCATCCAAGAAAACATGGCCATATTACCTTAATCCTAAAACAGTTACATTAGCTACATGTGAAAGCTAGAATAAAAATCAATATTGGCTCCATGACATATAAAACTGTATACATAAGCTAGCCTCTCTCCTTATCTTCAAACATCTACATAGTCTGTAGTACTAAACTTCCCTAGGACTCGAATTACCTTAGTATCTGATAAAGCAGGCCCTCCAGCAATTATTCTTGTGGCTTGATGCATCACCTTGGAACACCGCAGCGTAATAACATTAAACCCAAATTACTCCTGGCACATTATAGAGAGACCTTAAGCCCTTCCTGTCCAATTGCTTTTTCAGCGACTCCGCTCTCTGATGGCACATCATCGATATTGTTGCTACATTACTAAGAACTTCTGCTAACCCATTTGGTCTCTTCCTGCTTCAGGCTATCTACCTTTCTTCGTTTTTCTACCTTCTACCATCTCCTTGTTTGTCGTGCTTTGGCCAAAGATGAGAATTTGCTGAAAAGCCAAGCTAATACCTCACAAGAGAAGGAAGGAAACATGGGTAAGGGGAGAGTAAACACAGGAGCCCTTGCTGTTGATTCTTGGTGATGGCAAAACCAGGACTGAAATGGCAGCAACTTCCAGAGGGATCCAAAACCCATTTTTGATGTGAGAAGGAAAGAGCTGAATATATGTGGGAAAGGTATGTGTATAGCAAGCAAGCAATCTTAGCCGAATCATCGGTGGGTGAAGCGGTCATGAGAACAGGTGTTGAACTGGATATCAGCGATGGTCCGCAGGATGCCCAGGCTTTGGAGACCACCGTGTAGCTGGTCAAAATCCTGACACAGAGTATGACACAAACATAAAGAACCACAAGGATAGCAGAGAAAGCATACGGGGGGAACTGGGAAAGGACAAAGTATAGGGTATAGTGCTTAGAGACCAGGTGTTTAGATACACTCTATAGATCAAAAACACACATTAAGTAAATAAACAAACACATACATATGATGGACCTACAGCAAAGGTATCAGAGCACTGTGTAAACATCTGGTAACATAATACTATAAGTTTACATTAGGACACAACTTCCAAGACAGCGACTGAACAGAAAAATACAAATAGTAAGGCAGTCACTGGAAACATATCCACAGCTAAATTCGCAGATATGTTTGAACACATGAGTGATAAAGCCTTTACTAAATACTGTAAGCTTCTTCTGCTTAGTCACTCTGTGATGAAGGTTACTCAATTATATGGTAAGATAAGAAGACTTTTGTGAAACTTTCTTCCGCTTTGGTTGATTAAGAGGAATTTCAGCCTGAATGTGGGTGATTCTAATACCCCAGAAATGACGACTTTCTCAAAAAAAGCAAGGGTAAAGCCAGGTAAAGCTTTTTAATTCAATTTGAGCTTCAAACATCATTCAATAAAAGTTTTCATTACATTTTTTTCTAGTCATAAAAAGAAGTCAGGAACAGAAAAACAAACTATCATGCACTTAAAATGACAGGAAAAAACAAAGTTAAGTTTGGCTGCATCACTAAACTTAAAAAGACATCACATTCAGATGTTAAAGTACTACCTTAATGTCCAACAATCCCTTCCACCTCAGTGCCATCTGGTGGAATAGGTGGAAATGAGATGTGAAGAGGAGACTGAGTGAGTATGTTGGCGAGTGTGTAAACGATTGTATGATTCCTTCACTAAGTCGATTGAGTGAGACCTGAATTTAAGTTGTAACTGTGCTATTCTTCGTTTTTGCAGATACAGATTGGTGTTTTGGGAAACTGTGTGACATTCAGGATGATTTGTAGGTTTGTTGTTATGCTCATGAAATGTTAGCCTGTGTTTTAAATATGTATTTTATGGCAGCAGATAAGAAATATGTACATCACCTCATGGTGATTCAAAATTGATGTAATCGTAAAATTGAAGGACAAAAGAATAATAGAAGTTGAAACAAGGTATTGGATCATAAGAGATTTGTTTTTTTAATAAACAATTGATTTACTGATAGATTAATATGTGTAATTTTAAGGTGGTGATCCAATCGTGTCTATCGCATGTGAGTCATAGGATCAGAAAAGAAAAATCACATTGGACAACTGTGTTTTATGTTATATATGATGAAGCTGAATGATACTAATAATTATATTCTTCATATTTATCTTTATTCGATTTTAAAAAGATACAAATTCCAACATTTCGTGCATATCGGGCACAAGCCAAGTCAGTTATATAATGCAGTATAATAGTCCAAACCCGCACAAGGCGGTTACAAGGTTATTACATCTATTTTTAAATTTGTTAAAATCAATCTAAATATATGGTTCATTGTTTTAAAATATCACTATAAAACACACTTAATATGTAAAACTGTGAAGTTTAAATAAGGGAACAGCCATAGAGTTGGGAAAGTGCAAATGCATTGATCACTTTCTCCACTTTCTGGAAGGCGTTACTTCTAGGCAATGTGAGACAAGCGCCCATTCTATTTATGGACAATAAAGTGCATGTTCAATCATGGAAGTGATAAGGTGCTAATGCGTCGGTCACATTGTCGATATCGGGTACATAGTATACATAAACAGAGGAATGTATATGCAGTGTGTAATGCTAAAATCAATAGTTAAAATAGTCATTATGATTTAAAATTTCAATCCATTTCTCTTGCGTATTAAGTTTATAGAAAATAGATATCTACTAAGGCTAAAAACAATTTGCTGCGATGTATCTGTTTTTAAAATACGTAATGCTCCTAAGTGTAACCTGAGTTCCAAGTTAATGTAGATCGGTTTAAATCCATTTTTTTCCAGGGGATTGTGTATGCTGGACAAAAGAATAGTATGTGGGGATCGTTTTCTACAGCATTTAGTGTGCATAGAGTGCAAATGACCTCCTTTTCATTTATATATAAGGATTCTGCAAGTGGTGGCTGTATTTCGTCCATATAAACCTCAAACTGAGGGACCGGTTTTATAGTTAAGAACTGCGTGGTCAACCTCCCATTGATAACAGATTGGTTTATATTGGCAGCCAATGGAAGATCAAGATAGATTGATGGTTTCTGCCTCAAAGATTCAAGATGATTCCATAGGTAAGCAGGATTTTGTCTTATTAACCAACAACATCTCTTTAGATATTATTATTATTGAAACGAATCCAAATGAATTTGGTATTTGAAAACAATACTAAAAATCATTTTCAAGAACATTGTTTTATTTAATTGATTAACTAATCAATATCTGTAGTCTTAGAGAGGTGTGCAGGTGGAAATGGTGGCACAGTGAAAATCGGTACAAAGACTATTTTGGAGTAACTATTCTATCATATTTTCTGTATCAGCATTGTACTGTAGTAAACTATTTGATTGTCGGTAAAGGTTGAATGGTGGCAGATTCAGGATGCACTAGAGTTTTTACACATTAACAAAACAGGGCCAAGGAATAGTCTATTGGCTTCATTGAGGTGACAGAGGACCAATATGATGGTCTATAACCTGTGAAGGAAACTAAGGTACATCTAGTTACTTGTTTTAACAGAAGATTGGAAAAGCCAGAGTCCATAATTACCCTCAACTTTCTTACTTTGTTAGTGGTGCCCTACTGAGGTCCTAGTTTGCAAGCCCAGAAAGCAGTGGGGTTCAGAAGGGACCAATTTTTCAAGTGAGGCTTACTGTTTTGAAAGTGACACGTTTAAGGTGGTGGATTGACATTCAATGATCCACTGTTAGAAGGAAAAACGTGAGACAGAGGATTCCAGGTCAAAGGGATTTCCCAGTTTCATGATGCTCTGCATGTCATCAGTGTAGTTTCAGACGGTGAGGTTGAAGGACTGAAGACTTACAGACGGCGGGGGTCCACAGGCGAGACAGCTGAGTCACTTGCTTGAGGAGCTTTTTGAGATTCTTGGCAGTGATTGATTTATAGTTTAAATTTCTTTATTGGGTTTTCAAACATTACAGAAACAAGCAAGGCATATTTGTATCAGCGTTTCGGGACCCCAATGAAGCAGGGCATCATACAGTTGTTTACCCTGTCGGGACTTGAGGGGGAAGGTGATAGGGTTTGGGAGACCTAAAATTAAGTAAGCGGGGAATCTAGGGAGCTTTGTGTCCAAGTGAGTGTCAATGTCCGTGAGCACCTGTGACCAATATGATTTAAGTTTCGGGCATTCCCACAAGATGTGTAGAAGCAAACCTGGGGATCCACATTGGCGCCAGCACTCCGGGGATTTGGACTGATTATATTTATGAATCCGGTGAGGTGTGTAATACCAGTAGGTGACGATCTTTGTGGCTGTCTCAATACTGTCCATGTTATGCGCAGTGTGCCGCGCCCTGTAGTAAATGTTGCCCCATTCTTTACTCGTGAGTTTCCTGCCTATTTCTGATTCCCGTCATGTTTGGCTCTTGGATTTAGGGACCTCCGTATGTGAGTTGATCAAGCAGTATAAATCTGAGACCAGGTGCTTGTCAAATGTCCTTGACAGGAGCCACCATTTGAAGGGGTAAGTTGTCGCTCTGCGCGAGGGCGAATAGAGGGATGCAACGCCCAGTATCGGATCTGGGTGTAATGCCAACGCTCCATTTCAGGATGTGCATATTCTGCACGAAGGGACTCAAAAGGGAGTGGGTCCTCCGAGTCGAACAAGTGGCCCACCAACCTGCAGCCTGCATGCGTCCATACCTGGAATGAGGGGTCCTGGGAGCCCGTTTGGAAATCCAGGTAGTTGACTATGGGGGTAAGTGGTGAGGGAAAGGTCGTGAGACCCCTTTGTGCCGCTAAACTGTCCCAAACTGCCAGTGATGCCTTGGTAATGGGCGAGAGGTACAGCGATTTGGGCCGGGCTTCTTTAGGGAGGAATGGAATGCGCCATAATGCCTGACCCGCCAGTGCCCGGTCCATAAACAACCAGTTCTTTTCAGATTCAGCACGTGACCATTCCACTAAGACCCTCAGTTGGGTGGCCTGGTAGTAGCAGAGAAGATTGGGGATTCCCAGGCTGCCCTCATCTGGGGAACGGTAGCTGAGATCTCTACGGAGACTAGGGTGCTTGTCTGCCCACATTAATCTGTTAATTTCTTGTTGAAAGGAAAGCAATACCCCAGGCGGGGGTGAAGCCGGGAGTACCTGGACTAGAAACAGGATCTTGGGAAGGATCGTCATTTTAATTGCTGATATATGTCCTAACCAGGACAAGGAGTAGGACCGCCACTGATGCAGATCGGATTTGATCTGGTGGACTAATGTTTGATAACTAAGAGCGACAGTGTCTGCGATGGTAGATG
This sequence comes from Calotriton arnoldi, assembly GCA_963921515.1. Classification (NCBI taxonomy): domain Eukaryota; kingdom Metazoa; phylum Chordata; class Amphibia; order Caudata; family Salamandridae; genus Calotriton; species Calotriton arnoldi. The sequence goes on from CAWUFW010000790.1 coordinate 2,321,801, forward strand.
TTGTCTGGAGGCCTAGCTATGGGATGAATACCGGAGCCCATTGCATGGGCAGGGCCTGACGCAAAATGTCTAATGTCTGTGGCCGGAGGGTGAGATTGAGGGCTTGCGATTTTTGAATATTTATCTTAAAACCTGACGCCAGGCCAAATGCCTCCAGCTCAGCTAGTAAAGCGGGCAATGAAGAGGAAAGCTCCTCCAGAGACGCTATGACATCGTCCACGTACAGGCCGATGGTATGCGATTCCCCACTGAATTGGACTCCCTTTATCTGTAAGTTGGAACGTACTTTTTGGGCCATGGGCTCTATATACAGGGCAAACAGCCGGGGCAACAGCGTTCACCCCTGCCTGGTCCCTCTGGTAACCGGGAAAGGGGTGGAGGAGCATCCGTTGACACGAACAACAGCCTTTGGTTGAATGTAGCTACTAAGAATCCACCTTTGGAAGCGATCCCCTATGCCAAAGTGGGTCAGAGTTGCCGCCAGATAGGGCCAATGTACCCTATCAAATGCTTTCTTGGCGTCAACTGCCAGAAGCATTCTTTCTTGGGCATATCTCTGGGCTTTGTCAATTATGTGCAGGATCAGTCTTGTTTTGTCACTACACTGCCGTTGGGGTACGAATCCGGCCTGATCGGGATCTATAAGGCCCGGAACGAGGGGATTAAGCAGAGCAGCGAGAATACCTGTGAAGAGCTTAAGGTCTGTGTTCAAAAGGGAGATGGGACGATAGGAAGAGCATTGGGTCCTATCCTTCCCGGGTTTGGGGATTACTACTATGGCTGCTCTGAGCATCGAAGGAGGGAGCGGCGCTGCATCCCCGATCATGTTGAAGAACCTAGTAAGAATAGGGGCGAGGCTTTGGCAGAAGGTCTTATAAAAGGAGGCCGGAAATCCATCTGGCCCCAGGGGCTTGGATAACTTCAGGCGGGAAATGCTCGAAATAACGTCTATCCGAATCGGATGTTCCAGATTCGCTGCTTGCGCGGGCGTCAGAGAGGCAGTAGTAGGCCCCTTAAGATATGCAGGAATTGCGTCTGGTGGAAGGTCTTGTGCTGTATAAAGGGTCTGGTAATATTCCTGGAAGGCGTCTACAATGTGTGCATCATCTGTTCATGCTTGTCCCTCCTTATCCAGGACCTTTTGAACTCCTGTCTCCTGGTGTTGGCCCCGCAGCCGACTTGCCAGGAGGCAGCCGGACCGGTCACCCCACCATGTAGAACTTATGCCTGAGCCTAAGTGCGGCATATTCAGCCCTGTCAATGTCCAACCCCGCTAGCTGAGCTTGGACCGCCTTGAGCTGTCTCCAGAACCTAGGAGCCCCTGTTCTCTTATGTATATGCTCTAGTTCTGTCACTTGGCGGGACAGGCTCTCCCTCTTATCTCATCTGATTCTATTGTCTGCTGCCACTAAAGCTATAAATTCCCCTCTGACGATGGCGTTTAGGGCGTCCCACAGCTTGGCAACCGAAATCTCAGGGGTATCATTAATCGCCAGATAGTCCTGGATTGTCTTAGTGATCTTAGTTATGACCTCAGGACGATGGAGCAAGGTGTCTCTAAGTTTCCAGGTTCTAGGGGAAGGATTAGACCGCAGCACCGCGAGGGTCACTGTCACAGCGGCATGATCAGATAACAAGCGGGGCTCGATCTCTGATGATTGAACCACCAAGGCCACTTCCGGGGTACCCAAAAAATTATCAAGTCTGGTATACGTTTTGTGGGCATGGGAGTAGAAACTGAAATCTCGGGAGTTGGGGTGTGAGATTCTCCAAAGGTCTACTAGGCCCATGTCGCCCAACCAAGTCTGTCCGGCTGTCGAGAGGGTCCCTGTCTGTCCGTGGCGTTGTGCCGATCTGTCCAGGTCGGTATTGAATACCAAGTTCAGGTCCACTCCCAGCAAAACTAGCCTATCGCGTGTGCCCATGATCTCAGTCACTGCTTTGCGAAGAAAGGGTTCCTGTCCTTCATTGGGGGTGTATATGGTGCCCACTGTGATGCTACTAGTCCCTATGTGCAAAGAATATGCTAGGAGCCTGCCTTTAATCTCCACCTGTTTGAGTTCCACCTTCCCGGGGAATGTCTTGGATACCAGGATCGCCACTCCAGCCGACTTGGACAGGGGGGACGAGAAGAACTGGTAGGTGAATGCCTTCGAGCGGAGTCTATGTTGATCTTTGGGAAGAGGATGCGTTTCCTGCAACAGACAAATGTGTGCCCCAGAGTTTTCTAGATAGGAAAGGATAGAGCTCCACTTCAGCGCATGGTTAAGGCCCTTAACGTTGAGTGGGAGAATCACTAATTGATCAGTCATGAGGGCTTCAAGTGAAGAGTAGCTTTCGGTGAATCCCTGAACTTCAATAGACCAACTCTATCTATTCCGAGGGCGTGGGCAATCGGGTCGTGTGTGAGATAACAGAAATAAGATATGCATGCACGTCTTGTCACCAGGTCCAACTAATCCCCACAACAAAAGGCCCTATTTGTCAACTTAAACAAAAACACATATTGTCCAAGGGAAGAACATTGTCTAGGATGGGTGTCTCCATGGAATACTAAAGGTAGGGAGGAATCCTCGTGGCCCCCCTCCCCGCCGGGCCCCCAAAGAGAAAGGGACAAGGAAGTTCATAGAGAGCAGATGTGGGTGCAGGAGCTGTACATATCATTTAGTTGTCAGCCCCGCTGAATCTCCTGCCAGGGTGATTAGGACAGCCTTCCTCTCCCTAGCGTGGTGTCAGGGTCTGGTCGCAGTCTGGGTGGAGAGGACCTCGAGCCCCCACGGGCCACGAGGTATACTTCTCTCACAACCCCGTCCCCCAGGCCCGGGCGCTCCAGGGAGGAGTCCTTCAGGCCAAGCATGCGGCGTGCCTCGTCCAATGAACGGAGCTGGTGGAGCTTCCCCTATAAGCGAAAGACAATGTGAAAGGGATGTACCCAGGAGTAGGACACCCCAGCTCTTGAAGATGTGAGGTTACCAGCCGGAAGGCCTTACGCTTCTGGAGGGTAGTCGCTGCCAAGTCTTGATATAGGAAAGGAGAGTGACCCCGAAACTGAATGGAGTGTTTGTCCCTGGCAGCCCTTAGGATTTCCTCCTTGAGAGTAAAATTGTGGACGCAAGTAAGAATATCTGTATGCGGTCGATCTTGATCGTTACCTGGGGGCCAGCACCTAGGATGGCTCTAAACAACTCAGATACGAAGGCGACAATGTCCGATCCCTATGCCCCTGAAGCACTGCCCCGGATGCGAATGTTGTTGCGCTGGGATCTGTTCTCTAGGTCTTCGGCATGGGCCTAGAGGTCCAGGTGCTGGTCTCAGAGGCACAGGAACTCTTGCTGGAGTTGCTCTTCGATGCCTTGCTCGTGATCTTCCAGAGTGGAGACTCTGTCCCCCAGGCCCTCCACGTCCCTGCGCACCTCTCATCGCGGAGTGATTCAAAAAGTGCTTCTAGGTACGATCGGGTGACCCGAGCTTCTGTCTGGGTGGCGTTGAGCAGGCCCCCAAGGTTTGCGGGTGAGGCTGAGTCTCCAGCGTGAGCCCCCGACGGTCAGAGGAACATGTCTTTAACCGTCCTGTCCTTTTTGTTCTTCTCCGAAGCCATGGTGGGATGGTAGGTCCAAGGTGAGCCCAGAGGAGAGGCCGGTGGTGGCACACCTGGGATCCCAAATCTCAGACCCAGGGGGTCTAAGGGCACCCGGTAGGAGTCCTAGACCATCGCTCACCCAGTACAGGGGAGCAATCCTCTGGACGTTCGGATCTCTCTTTCCCCTCTCAAGGCAAGGCATGAGGGAGCAGGCCCAGAACAAGCAGCAGGTCGCGCTGGCACAAGGGGCAGAGGCAAGGTAGCCGATCCGGTGTAGGCCTGAATCAGCGTTAATTGCAGAGCGCTGAGGCCATAAGGGCCGGCTCGCCACCCAGGTGCGCCCCCAAGCGTTGCTACTGAATACTTAGAAGTAACAGGATGAATATATTTTCTTTGAAAGTATAAATAAATTTAAAAAAATAAAACATGATTGATATCCTGTTTATTTAAAATATGTTTTTATTTTTATTGCTATTCATAAACCAAAGAAGGCAATGCAATAATGCGCAACTTGTGCCATTGTCCACGGATACATGTTGAAAGTACACACTATCACATTAAGATTGTACAGTGCAAGTCTTACGACACAAAGACATGAAAATAAGTCTCCTCCCTCCTTTTGATCCAGGCCCAGAACAAGCAGCAGGTCGCGCTGGCACAAGGGGCAGAAGCAAGGTATCCGATCCGGTGTAGGCCTGAATCAGCGTTAATTGCAGAGCGCTGAGGCCATAAGGTCCGGCTCGCCACCCAGGTGCGCCCGGTGGCTTCTGGTGCACTCATGGCCTCTGAAGATGGGCCCCCACTGTCCTTCGTGGGGTCCCCTGGTGTCGGATAGGTATATCGCCGGGGGGGTCACCCCACCAGCTATGCTGCTACCACCCCCTCTCGCCTCATCTCCGTGGTAGGCTCGGCCCTCCGACGTCCGATCTCGGGGGACTCTGTCTCCGAGCCCTTTGCTGTGGTCCTCCCGTAGATGTAGCCGCTCCCCAAGGTCCCCAGCCGATTCTAGGCAGACCGGGCGAGAGGGTTCCAGGCCACGCCCCGCCCCAGAGTAGTCTCCCCAGGGTGCTCCTGTGCTTTGCTTCAAGGTCGTACGGCCTTCTATCGCACGGCCGGGCCTCCAACTCTCCGGCCCGGTCCTGGCCATTGGGCACCCCCATGCAGTCCTGTTCGCCTACACGGCTCCTCCGCGGACCCAGAAGATCAGAGCAGCTGTCGGGGCGGGCCAATCGGTACCAGAGGACTCCCTGCTTCACTGCTGGGGCACAACTGCTGTTCTCTATATGCTGCTGTCGGCGGGGCCTTCCAGAGGGGAGCGGAGAGAGACGATCACGCATCTCACCCGTCCGCCATCTTGGCCACACCCCGGCAGTGAGTGTTTTACAGGAGAATAATGCGGCTTTCGGCCTGGGGCAGCAAGTCTTGAGTGGTTGAGATTGTGATAGCCGTTCTTCCTGTAACTTAGTCTAGAAGTAGCTGTCAGGGCTTTGGCTCTACAAATTAAATGGGTTACCAACACATTGGAGAAGGATTGTAAGTGGATGGTGCCAAAGGCGTTTCATTCTGAACTCCGGAATCCAGCAGATATTTAATGGAGGGGTCTAAAAGGGCAGGGTTCTTTGGAAATTTGGGTCTTGTAATTGAGCCTCTTTAAATTCTTTTAAAAGCCTGCAGTGTCACTGGAAGCGAAGCTCATCATCCCTGTTGTACTTCTTGACATTCTTTCCATAGCATATTTTTCAGCTTTTAGTGCCTCTAAGACTTTAAAGAACGAGTTGGTCTTCAATGGCAGCTCGTCCATTGTTAGGACATAGCCTCCCGCTGCAAGCCACCAAGCACCACATCCACTGACATTTGTTTATAATATTTTAATTTCTCATAGCTTTCACTTTCCCTTTGTGACTTGTCATGGGGCATGTCCAGTCTTAGAATTGGGTGTGGGCGAGGGCATGTTAATTGGCACTATGAGCTGGATGAGACACTGAAGTGAAGTACACATCTGTCTATTGCCACAGCCAGCCAGACATGCGTGCTTCATTTCTGCAGAACCTGTGCTGTGTCAGGGAGCTGAGGGGAACAGCGACACCATTCCCCACTCCCCGATGGAGAACGGGGTTCACTTGCTGAGCCATTCCTGGCGCTGATCTCATGCTATTTACTGGAATAAACAGCATGAGAGTAGAGTCGGGTAAGGTGGAAGGGCATTTTTCACCACTGTTGCACAGCACACTGCGCAGCCATGATAGGTAGAGCATGGGCAGGGTAGTTACAGAACATGGCCAATCACTGTGTGGTTGTATTTCAACAACATAATAACTGGCCATGTTTCTGTTCCACAGTTTGGTGGTGTGCTCTCCCCTCATTGCACTAAACGCCACTAACGGCACTGTGTGAAGGTGAGATAACTCCACTGAGCAGTCCACGTCTTTTATCACTGGCCCACTGAGTGTGTATTTGCTCTGAAGGCCCTGCATGCGACAGTCCTACTCTGTCTGTAGCATAGCGTGTTGTTAAAGCACAAGGTTAATCTACCAAGTCTCCTTCCCAATGAAGATATTTTTGAGAAATGCATTGCATAGAGTGCCTTCATGTTTTCATTTTTTTTTTAAAAACAAACAGTATGTTATGCTAATTTCGGTTAAAAAAAATCACTTACCTGCCGGCAAGCCAACTGGCCGGCCCCCGCCTCTCCTCTGTCCTCTTCCTGACTTCTGTGCAAACAGGAAGCAGTAAGCACCCAGGCTCCCCTAGGCCTTGCGTTGTGATTGGTCTGAGCGCCGTGGATCGGCGCTCCGCCAAGGAATGGGAGTCTGGGCATGTTCACCACCCAGGCTGTACCAGCCAACCATTCATGCACACTTACATAGTGCCCACCACTCCCCCCCTGCTCTGAGAGCAGAGCAGATCTGCCCCGCACCGCCAAGACGCCGCAGTAGGAACAAATAAAATGATAATAACGTCGAGTTATTATAATATATATATTTTTTTTTTCACTGCGAAAAGCAGTGGGGCGCCGCTTCTCCGCCCTAGCGGAGGAGCTGCAACTGCATTGAGGTGGTTGGCATTGTCGGTGCATAAGGAAGGCTGCGGTGGCAGCTGATGGTGTTGTGGTAACTGTAGGTGAGGGTTTGCTTCTCGTTATGGTTAATAAAGATGGTTTTGAGGGTGGGTCTGGGTGGATATTTGGGTCTACGACCAGCTGGTACAAGTTCAAGCTTTAAGGTCTAAAAAGAGTGATCTGGTTGATATTGGTTGATTTGTCAAACCAGGAACGGAGCTCGGCAAAGATACATATGTTGGTGTGGAAGAAGATGAAGTTGACGGAGTCAAGGAATACTTTCAAGAACGTTGGATTGTCTTTCAACAACATAATAACTGGCCATGTTTCTGTTTCATGAAGTGGAGGGTCTGTTAGTCAGCAATAATGGTTGGCAAGCATAAGAATGGATTTACAATATGCCACTAATAAAATGGCAAGCAGGTGGTGTGCTGGAATGCCTTAAATACTGGGAAATAGAGGTGAAGAGTAACGATTAGAGTAGGAATTAAGGTCCATATTTATCAATATTTCATGCAGTGCAACAAGGCACCTTGCTGTGCAGCACACTTAGAAAGAGGAAATAAAGCTATTTCTCCTCGTTGCATCTCTGGTGGTGAGGCGTCCAATTCTGACGCATTCCCAGGTCTACCAGTGTTGGTAAATCTGGAAATGTATCAGAATGCATGGGTGGATACATGGGAACACCCACCCTCCCCCCATGGCATGCTTCCCTGTCGCAGAGTAACGCAAGGTTGTGATTTGCGCTGTTTTGCGTAACTCTATATTTATCAAGCCACACAGAACCATGCAGGGTGGCCTTGCATGGCTTGGTAAATCTCATTTAGGGATGCAAGGGTAACACAAAACCTTGATAAACATTGACCTACTTAAAAAAAAGGATACTTTGAACAGTATCTGTTATAGCATCAGTTAAATGTGAGGATTTGGATGTATTATATGGTATGGCTGTGCGGCCTTACTATGGAATACACGCGCAAAAACTGTTCTGGGTCCAGTCAAGCTGGTTTGCACAACCTTAAGCTCAACCCTGGCTAGTTATGGCTTCGAGCAGCAAGGATTGAACAAAGGAACTAGCGTAAAGCATTTAACAGTACTAAACAATGAAATAGGAAAGCCACGTAACACGAAAGAAACATGACACCAATTTATAAAAATAGATTATATTTGTATGAATTTTCAAAGTCCCTGATGAGCATAATCCACCAGAGGGTTCCAGAGATGCAGATTTTTAAAGCTTTTATCCCTTTATTCAATTGCGAACAAGCAGTGGTCAATTTAAAGTTTGTAAACGTTTGAAAAGTTAGTTTGACTTCTATGGCCTGGCTTGGGCAACCAAATCCAACAGGAAGAAGATCTGAGGGGCCAATGGGTTCGATTTGGACAGTTACCTGGCCACCAGAGCGTTTTCTAGTCCAGTTCCATATTTTACAGTATGACTGCCATAGACATCAATGGAGTGGTCCTAATGCGGAGGATACAGGAGATGAAGATACTCAAGGATGCTCCAAGTGCTGTGCAGTCGATGGAGGTGCCTTTGTGGTTATTCCTCGGTCCACAGGTTCAGAAAGGCGAATTTGTCCACAGAGGTCGGGGTCCTCTTGAGACCGTGGAAAGCCAGCTGCGGCAGGGCTACTGGTCTCAGTGTACAGCTGTCCTGACAAAATCCTTCGACGGGGTCTGATGTCCCTCTTGGGTGACCATCTGGACTCCGGTGACACTCCCGGGTTAGACGGACTCAGGTGCAACTTTTGGCCATCGAGGATTGGTCTGTTGGGGCGCCAAGTGGCAGTCAGCAGCGATTCTGCTGAAATGGCTACCAACTTGCCGATTTGGGCCTCTTCAGCTTTAATGTCCCTGGTGCTGCTCCAGGGGGCCAGCCAACTGACCCTTGGAGTCACTGCTTTGGTCTGGGGATTACCTTTCCCCAAGCAGGAGCCACAGGCACAGTCCTAACTTCGCTAGGCCAAGCTGCATCGGGTGCAGCCCAGCAGACGGCGCAGCCTCTCTTTGTGTAGGCTAGGGTTCAGCAGGGCAGTCCTTCTTTGGTCATTGTTACAGTTTCGATGTGATCTGAGGTGCAGGGTGCCAGGGGTGCCATATATATCTCAGGAAAGTGCTTTGAGGGTACAACACGGTCACTAGCCAATGGACTACTATGTCCCCTCCCTCTTGGTGCCGACTTTACGGCAATGTGTGGCACCTAACAATCCCAGAGTGCATTATTCTGCTCACTCCCAAGATGTCTGCACCCTTCCTCGGCTGTTAGGAACTTGGTAGCCCACCCTAGAGGTGTGGCTACCTGGGGGCTACACGCCCAAAGTAAAACAGGTTTGGGTGCTGGTCTTCCCTCTCTGTTCCTGTCTCCAGTCTTTCAACCTGAACAAAGGGCAGCCCCTCAGGAGTGTTAGTACCATTCGCCCATCAAAGGCGGCTTCACCTTTGATGCTCGCCTTTTGGGCTAACAGCCACAGTAGATTCCTGAAAAGGTTAGGTGACACCTAAGCTTGCAGCAGGCTGCTATTCTTTATAAGACTGGAAGTCGTTCACAAAACTCCTCAGGTGGGCAGAAAGCTGCCTGTTGGTCCCCCATCTAGGAGGCTACTCAACTAGCTGGGTCACAGAGTGACAACTTCCAAAAGTTGCATTATTTTAATAGTGACATTAAATTCGACCTGGGCATCAGGTTGGGTTTAATCCCAAGATTAATTTGTTATCTTACAGTACCCAGTTTGGTAGTCCCATTAAGAAGTTAGCCAGGCTAAGGTGCCAGCTGCTAAGTCTATATTAGCCAATGGGACTACCAACTTTTCCACCGCAAAATGACAACAAGCGGGGTTTTGCTGCTAGGACACATATAAACATACATGTTCTACTTCATAATATACAGCTCCCTACCTTAGGGATCTATAGGCCTTCCTTAGGGGAGACTTACATATAGTGTTAAGGCAAGTGGTGGCTTTCCCATTAGTGGTAATGACAAAGTAGGACTGGCAGTGTGACAACTGCCCTTCCAGTCTGCAGTGGCAGACTGGGAGCCATTTTGAACTTTGTCACACACCCGGTGGCTGCAGTGCTGCAGCCCTGGATGGAGACTCTGCCTTACATGCCCTTGGTACCCTGGGTAGCATATGCTAGGGACTTATAAGTCAGAACTTGCAAATCGAGGATAGCCAATTCGACACACATTTTGTAATGGGTTAGAACACTGGCACTGAGGTCTGATTAGGAGGCCTCAGTGCACTCTCAGAGTCGATAACCCAGCAGCTAATAGTCCAAATGGGATCAAAAACTGGGGGGTGGGGGGACCTGCAAAAAGCGTGTTTCCTTACATTAATAAAACAAGCATTGGCATAGCCAATAGGTCTCGCTTTTGGGACCTTATAAGTATTTAGTTATGCAGCACAATATCCTTGGTGCAACAACATTAACTGTTGCATGGTTAAACACTTATAAGGTCCCAAAGGCGAGACCTATTGGCTATGCCAATGCTTGTTTTACGTGCTGCCGACTGCAACTTTATGCGCTGCTGTTGATTCTGCTGACTTATTGTGCAACTGAAATGATGGGCATAAAGGGGTGCTGACGAGATCGGGCCTTTCTTCAGTGATGATGAGGGGTTTTGAGCGCTGTTGAAAGTGGAGGTTGTGTGGGTTGTTGACTTAGGGTACTCTGTGCTGCCCCTGTCAAGGTGCTTGCTGCTGATCTGAAAACTGCTTTACAGAGCGGGCCATCTGTGCTGCTACTGGAAGACGTCTTTCTGCACTACTAGCATGATCTTCGCTATTTAGGATTAAAATCTGATGTGCGTATTCGGGATGTTGGTGCGTTGCAGACAGTGAGGTTTTTGAGCTATTGCTGACACTAGGCTTTCTACGCCGTTGCAGGCAGGAGGACTCTCAGGGCTGCCGCTGACGGGGCGCTTTCCGTACTAAGGCGAACAGAATGACTTCCTAACAGACTGCAGTCTAGCAGGCTGCTGCCTGGGGGGTCTCCCTGAGTCATCACTGAAAGGGAGGGAGGAGTGGGGTCTCCTTCGGCTAAGGGCTCTCCCCGGCAGGGTCTGTGCTAAGTACCTTCCTGGCCGGCGAAGCGGCACCGCTGCCGGTCGCCGGGGACGGCAGTTCCTTGTTCCTCCTGGGCAGCAGAAAATTGATGCTGAAGGGGAAGCTCCTGTGCGAATTCTGCAGGTCTCTACAGGGCGGCCATGGCTGCTGCTGCCCGCCCGCCACGTCGCCGCACGCGCAGCCTGGACCCAGCCGGGGGCTGAAGTGCTTCCCATTGTAATGCCATTGCAATATTTCCAGTGCTTACAACATAACTCTTTAAGCCAATACCAATGCAGCAGTAAAACAAAGTGGTCATTTGTTTTATTACTGTGCTTCTTATGTAAGTGCCTAGTCAACAGCAAAAATTAAAATAAAACCACGGTTAGTACTCGTCACATAAGACAACAAGCGAGACGCGCCTCGCACGGCAGCAGGGGAGGGGGAGAGAAGGGAGCCTGCGCGATTCACTTGCGGGAGCGAGCGGCGCCAGTAGCGATAATTGCTACCATATGGCGCCGCTCGCTCCCGCAAGTGAATCGCCAAACGTGCACGCGTTGCCATTGAAGGCAATGGAACGCGTGCACGTTTTTGGCTGAAAAGCCGAATCCATCGCAAAAGGTCTTTTTGCCTATGCAGCGCATGCGTGCTGCGTAGGCGAGACCTAAAAAGGTGTCAGTGAATATGTGAGTGCCAGGACCCTTAGATGTGCTTCCAGTCACTAACCTGGTAGCCACATTCTGTTTAGATTCTAATTCAGTCACCAATTACCTTTGTATCCACAAAAGAAGAATATTATCAAAGAACTGTACATAACCAGTACCACGTGGAGCTAGAAAGACTAAAAATGTCCTCAGGTGTATGATAGATAAAATCGTCTGCTCATGATATCATCTTTAGTATCACTTAAACTCTTCCTAATGTAGACACATATGTTCCTAAGTTCTCTCAGGGGTCTACTGTCTACGTTGCTGAATCTGGAACCGAAAGAGGTTATCTCCATGTGCATCAACTAATAAATGTATGTGATGTAACAAACGGAGTATGTATATTGTATATCATATGTAACATACTCTCATTATCTTGTCCCTTTCATCACCAATCACCTCAACACTTGAAATCTAGACCTATTCTGATGCCAGTAATGTAGTGTATCGCCCTGTGTTGCTAGGTGCATATTTCTCACAGAAATGTTTTGTTTACAAACAAATTAATTTTTATGCAACCTCAAATTTCTGACCCTATGATTGTTCTGAAATTAAGCATGTAACCTAAGCCACTTGGCACCAGCATCTTCACAAGTCTGTGCACATAAACACCATTCATTCATCGTCGCATACTCGGTGTTTTTAGCAAGATGTAGCTTCACCCGCCATCTTGTCACGAGGTGTTCATTACCAGCGGTGCCCCTTATGAAGTGGGTTTTAATAATAATGATGTCACCATCCCAGGGCATTGTCAAGATTAATAGCTGCAGGCATTTACAGAGAGAATATTGTCTCTGTCAATCACGTTTTTAGGTCAGACACTCGACATGTAATACACGTGGGAGAGTGTTACAAGTCTGCAGTGAGGAACAACATAGCTGTGAGCCCATTTCATAATTCTGGTGACAAAATGAGCGATATTTCGCATTTGTGGTTCTGGTGTTTCTAGAACGCACCAGTGGCCTCAGTAGTCACTTATTATCTGTAATTCTCTGAAGTTTTTATCGTAGGTGTTATCACGTTTAATAATGTATAACTCTCACGTTGTAATAAAGTAGTATGCAATTATCCATACAAAACCTGTCAAAGTTCTATCTGATAATATATAACATATTACATGTCGAAAGCCGCCTTTGCCTACTCATGATATTTGATGGTGTTCATACGTCAAACTGAAATAAGTTAAATACATAACAATATTGCCATGTCTTTATATAACGCATACTGTCATGTTCATTTTACACTGTCACCCATCTTAATTGTATTCATTTATTTAATCAATCTCAAAATGATGAAAAGTTGAGAGAGTCCACCAGATCTCAGTCTTACGATTTGCAGGTTACATTATCAGAGATCCAGTCTGTAGATCTGCAGACTAGATCCACTGAACTATGTCTATTGCATGCCTGTGAAGTAATATTTGTGATATCATTGGTGATGTCACGAAGAATGCAATAGTAAAGTGATGGTTGCATAGCCACCTCAATAGGAGAGTTTCAGGAGATTTTTTTTTGGGACAGAATATAATATAGCCTTATAGCCCGCCGTAGCGGGCTATACCGGCTATTAAAGGCCCGCTCCAGTGGCCTTTAACAAGGGAGCGGGACTTTAATAGCCAGTATAGCCCAGCTACGAAGGGCTATAAGGCTATTAGAACATTCTGCCACTAGAGGGCAGAATGTTCTAACAAATAAAACAAAGGCTTCAGAGAGCGCGAGGGGATTGAAATTCCCCCAGGCTCCCTGAAGCCTTTGTTCACAGCCACAGCTGTAAACAAAGAAACATTGGAATGTTAGAGCTCCGGGCTTGTACCAGCCATTATAAGCCCGGAGCTACTCCATTGTTTTCAATGGAGCTCCCAACATTCCAATGTTCTAATAATAGATATGATAAACAAAGGGGCACATACTTAGGCGATTATAGTTTTCTAGTTTTTTGTTGCATTGATTCAAATTTGCTTTGGCACAACATAACTTTATATTTAAAAGTTAAATGAAGGGTCTGTAATCTATTTTTGATAAGGCTCCATCGAGGGACCAGAGAGATGTCAATGTAAAAGTAAGCTTAAGCAGCGCCAATCATTTTTGGACTTTACTGAAGCTTGAAAACAAATATATTTCAGCATGCAATGTACAGAAGAGGCAGAACGTGTGCAGCAGATGGGGATGTTTAAGTCCCACATATACTCAAGATTGCATTGCTGCTGCCATTGCTGGATTTGTATGTCAATAAAGTGTGATGAGTGTCTTGTCATTTACAAAAAGCCAAGAGGTGATGCACTGTAAGGAGAGGTACAAGAGCAGTGCAGGGTGCCCGGAAGAAGGGTAACTGCAAACTCTAGGCGGCTATGGAGCAGAAGCAACACAGAGTCAATGGTGCAGCTCACGGTCAAAGGAGGGGGCATCACAAAAGAGTGAGGGCAGTGCAGGGTCAAAAGGTTGAGAGGGAAGAAAAAATTGTCATTTGGTAGGTAAGCAAAAGGGTCCAAGGGGGGACAGTGCAGGGCCAAAGGGACACATAAACCATGGCTAAATATTTGCAAGAGCTCAGCCCTGTGGGATTGTTTCTGGCAGCTCGTCTGAAGACACTTACTGCATGGCAATGTGCATAGTGGAGGTGCTCTGGCAATGTCAATGAGACACTCGTGAGCTTAGAAACAGCAATAGAGATGCCATTTTCGGCAGTCAAGTGTGCTATAGTTGAAAAAACACACTAAAGCTAAAGCGAGGAGGGTTAGTCCATACCACAATGGGGCACAGAAATACACGGATTACCGATGCACTGCTTCATACACCAGACAGTGGGCCTTATTACGATGTCGCGCAGACGACACCGTTGTGGTCTCGGGACCGACCGACCTCCAGCCGGTGGTCCCGACACCCCTATTACAATGTGCGGCTGGAGCACAAGCTCCCATAGAGAAATGGGAGTTTCTGTTAATCCCTGCACCGTGTGGCAGGCCCTCATGGAGCCTGCCACACAATGCAGGGATTTCTCTGCCCCAAACTAGAGGCCGCAGGGAGAAGGGGGCCATGTAAGGGTCCCCAAACTCGCTTTCCGAGAGGCTTTCCATGTCAGAAAGCCCAACATGGAAAGCCTGTCGGAAACCGACATCGTAGTCCCGATGGCGGTAACGCCATCCATAGGGATTATGGTGAGGCCTCCAACTGGCCGGTGGACTCCTTGAGCCCATTGGAATCCAGCCTGAATGACCGGCCTGTTTCACTTTCGACCGCCTGCATTGTAATGCGGAGGTCGGAAGTGAAACCGGCGATGTGACTTGGAGAGCTTCCGACCTGTGGTCGGAGGCTTTCCGAGTCACATCGTAATGAGGCCCAGTGTGCTAGCAGTGCTACTTCAATTTCCATGCACCACAATAAAAATAAAAGAAGGCTTTCTGCTCTCTCTCACCACCAACAATATGGATTCCTGCTAGGAACATCAGCAAAGCGTTGTGAGGTAAAATGCTTGTTTTACGCAGACAGGGCTTTAAGTGGGCCGGTGCTTAGCACCGGCAGTTCTTAAAATCAGGTGCTGAGACGGGTCCCTAACAGGCTCTTCCTTATTGCCCTCACCCTATGATGAAAAAATTACATCTTAACTCTAAAGCAGCACCACCCTTCACTGCCTTTGATGTAACTTCAAAGAGACTCGTTATAGTGCTTCACAATCCCACCATTTCCGAACTGAAGCATTTTCAATATGCTATACTACGAAAGCCATGGTTGTTGCTTATTTATTTTATGGAACTAACAACCAAGCGTACTCGCTGGGATGACGGAAGGCTGCACGAGCAAGCACTCGGAAGGCGGTAAAACGGGTGACAACAAATAATAAGGGATAATACTAACACGATTGGGAGAGAAAAACTAACAAAGACAAGGAACTATTTGGGGAAACCGGGACGGAATTACAACCGGTTAAAAGATAACACTAACCATACCGACGAAACAGCCCTGAGGAAATCGCGGCCAACTGCCATGGGCGACGAAACACGTGTTGGCTAAATAAGAGGCTAAAAAAGAACTAAACAAGAACATATGAGAATAAACCTTAAGAATACAAAGAAAGACAAGAATTGTTGATCTCTGTTATTTATGTAATACATGTTGACATTAGCGTGTGCTGGGGAAACCAATTTTTTGTATGAACTAACAACCATTGACAAAGTCAATAGTACTGGCTTTTTGTAGGTCTAATGTTACTTGCAGTATTATATATCTCAATGTAATGACAGAAGTAGCAAAATGCCAGTCGGCTTACATGCTTTTACGTCAAGCACTTAATTACATAGGTCAGGCCCCTTTGAGAGACCCCCCAGTTTTTTCATCCCACTTAAAGCCCTGGTCTTGCATATGTTTTCTCAGGCAAACTATTTTTTCAATTTATACCAATGAGTAGGGGTCTTGCTTTTCAAACCATACCATTAACTCTGTGTATGCCTCTTCTTAAACGGCATGTCATATTTAGTGAAGAACATATTAGTCTCGCACAGAAGCGTGCATGAAATGCTTTGAGTTCAGAGACAGTGCCCACAACTATAGCCTTTAATGTGTGAAAGTTTATATACTTTCACGCTGGGAGCACATGTATCACTTAATGATATAATGAATTCCTTTTCACATTATTGTGAAATAACTTCACCCTATTGACGTGTAGCTTCATTTTCCTTTTCTACTCAAGTATACGGTGAACAGCATTGTTAATGTAGATCATATTCATGTTTTCATATTGTTTTTGTCTATTCTTCCATAGGTAGAATGGTTTTGTTTTGCTAATAACTTAGGCACGATTTGACGCATCTTCACAAAACCTTCCAAAAAAAAGATTTGTGGTAATCCGTCAAGCAAGGAGTGAGAAAAAAGGGAGTTTCCATAATGCAATTTCCCCATTCAAGTTCCATAAGGAATTTTAGACAGCGCTACAGCCAAAACTGTTGAACGGAATTACACCAAATTTTGCAGAAAAACTAGGGGCAAGATGTACACAGGATTTTAGCTATTGTGACCACAAAAATGCATTTTGAAATATACAAATACAGAAATCGCAATTTGGGTTTGTGACCAAAAATAGAATTCCTATTTGGAAGGAGCATGTTCATGGCATCCCTTCCAAATAGGGAATCCGAATGGTATATACTAATGTTTTGCGACCGAAATGTGCTTGCAAAACATTCGTACTTTACCACCAACTCAAAGTTGGTGGTAACCCATCCGCAAATGGGAAGGGGTCCCCTTGTGATGCCTTCCCCTTTTAGAATGTTTTTTTTTTTTTAAATTAAGAGCAGGCAGTGATCCCACGGACCATTGCTTACTATTAAAAAATAAAAATGAAAGGTTTCTTTTTTTTTTTTTAACAAAAAATGCCAGAAAAACAGGCTGTATTTGGAAAAAAATATTGATTTATTTAAAAGCAATTAGAGAAATGGTGGTCTGCTGACCCCAGCAAGCCACCATTCCTGTGATGGCCATGATTCCTAGTGGATTACAAATTGCGACCTACCTCATTAATATTCACAAGGTAGGTCTATTTGCGAACCACTACAAATTGCTAATTAGGAAATATGGGCCATATAAACTTTTGCATCTTAGTAAAAGTGATTACCAAATAGCGATTTTCAAAAAATCGCTATTTGGTAATCAATCTTACTAATGTTAGTACATCTGGGCCCTAGATTTTTATGCAGAAAGCATGCTTTTTGTCATTTGGTGTAATCCATTCAGTATTTTGGGAGAAATTAAGGTTCAAAATTTATAGTTATATCGATGGGCTGAAATTCAAAAATTCCTGCCTTCTGATTTGGCTGAGAGGGCTTTTTTGGAGTAAGCGCTCTGATTGGCTGACCTTTATCATGAACAGACATGTTGGGGCGGCCATTACAGGACTTGGTCCCTTGTCCTGAAAATGTTTTAAAAATATGACATAAGTGGGCTTGTGTAGGGGTACCTTGAATCCCAGGTCTTGGAAGGGGGGGGGGGCAGAGCAAACCCCCCAGGCCCCAAATGTAAAATAAAAATGCGGGGATTCGCCACAGTCCTGTGGGACTTTCACACCCAGGGTGTCCTGAGAGAGTCCCGAGGGACTAGGAAAATTAATTACAAAAAATGTGCTGTGAGTGTCCATGGGGGTTTGGCCTCAGGCCCTGCGCTCACCCCTATGCTGCACTTGGTTGAATGCTATGTGCGGTGGGGGTTGGCTGCCAGCAGGGGGAGTGGGTGCAGGCCCGGACTGTAGGCTAGGCTCTGCGCTCAACGTTGAGCATGGTCAAAGGCCTGCATGGTGGGGGTTTGGCCACCCGTGGGTACTTGGGTATGGTAATATGATCTTACTTATGTTAAAAACAAAACTAGAAATTCACTGACAAAAACAAAGAGTAAAGTGACGTTATAGTTAGATATATTGATAAAATCTTATTTACATTAAAAAAACTCAGAAATTCACAGAAAAAAATCAAAGGGTAAATTGACGTTAGGTGAAAAATTCAGTTAAAATGTAACATTCACATATTAAAAAAAACACTGAAATTTACTGGTTATAGTTTACTGAGCTAACTAGAACTTGTGCCCGCACCATGGTCTGCTTATGACCTCACAGATTGTATCACTCATGACATGTTCAATAACATCATTGATATCACTGATAAAATCTTAAATTATATCTGTGATGACAAGACTGGGCATGGTAGGGGCACAAGAGACAGCACCCCAGGGGGTGGTCTGCTAACCAAGTCAAAAATGTGTCATTTAATAACTGTATCCTTGGGACCAGCTGTGCTGTAAGGTAAAGACATGGGGACATATATAGCATTGCATTTGATGTCATTTTGAGAAATACATGCTCTTATTTTTTGAGTGGTTTGTCCAATGTATATTAATTCACAGGGACACCAACAGAGTATATAGCACTAGCAGACTTCAAGTTTGTGAATTTAGCAGTGTCTGAACTCTTTATAATGGATGTACATTCATAGACAGAGCGACTGCCACATTTGAAGTGCCCAATCACTTTGGGCAAACCCGAACAGCGTTCAACGGAACAGCCGGGAACTTTTAGATCAGAAACATGGACAATATGAGCCTCTACATTTTTGCCCCTTTTGAAATCAGAAAACTGTTCGCTGTTCTGTAATATGGGCCAGTGTTTTTTTAATGATTTTTATTACGGCATTGATGGAGAAACTAAGGGGCCGATTCCGATCTCGGCCGGTAGGGCTCCGAATCGGATTCGGCTTTACCGGATCCGATTCGGAGCCCTATTTCCCGACCGAATCGTACGTGCGTCCGGGCGAGCGAGTACGATGCGTGCGCTCGCGAAATCTCCGACCGACTCGTTTGCAGGACCCGACCGCTCCGACCGACTCGCACGGGGACGACTCGCACCGCGCAATGGAGACGTTCCCCGGCCGGGTAAGTACGATGCGCATCGCGACCGCTCCGACCGACTCGCTCCAAGGAGCTGTCGGAGCCGCACTTTGGGGGTCCGTGTCGGACCCCCCTGGAAGCGTAGGCACGCGAGTCGCACACAGGGGGACCCATGGGTCCCCCTACACGTGCATGTACGGTGCGACCCGCATCGACGCGAACACGCTGTAGGGGCGCCCTTGTTCGCGTCGTGCCCATTGAGTCAATGGGAGCCCGTGTACGCGTCGTACGACTGGCTCCCATTGACTTCAATGGGAGTCCGACCGAATCGAGTCCGATAGCATACGTGCGCATCGTACTCGTTCGGTCGGACTGCTAGGGTCCGATTCGGTCGGAAATCTCTCCGAGTCCGGCTCGGTCGGAGAGATTTCCGGCCCGAATCGGAATCGGCCCCTAAATGTAGTAATGCGTGTAAAACATTGTGTTTCGGGGTGTTTGGTAAGTAGTTCTTCCCTGGGCCAAATTCAGGCCCTTTTCATTTACTGTTTCACCAATCACTGTGTGTGGCTCCCATGTTGTCAGTTTTATTGCACAAAATTTCAGTTTATTGGAAGTATATTTTTTGTATTTACAATGCCTCTAAACCCGGATGAATTGACCCAAAGGAAGCCCATCTTTTAAGGGTCTCAGGTTTTTTATGTGATATTGTAGGTGAGTATCGTGTTCCATTTTCGATATAAAGACCATACATGCCAACCCTCCCGATTCAGGCGGGAAACTACTGATTTCAAAGCAAGTCTCCCGCCTACCGATTCCAGCATGCAAAAATCTGATTACTCGGTGACAGAGACTGGTCTTGTGTGACTCAGAGTATGTATGCACTGCCAGCAACCTTCCCCGGCAGGCCAGTGCACAACATTTTTGGCACGCTATCAATGCTAGTCATTGCGCTTTCTCCGTGCTCATGACAGTTAAGGAAAAAAATACATATATAGCTGCATTTATGAAATCCGATGATGCAGCAGCACACTTGCAAGTCCCAACATGACAATAGACCCGAATCAGGCCTCAGTAGAAGTCAATGGGAGAAATACATTCTCCCCATTATTTTTTTTAAAACTCCCACTTTTCTCTTCCAAAATGTTGGCATGTATGATAAAGACATACCAAGTTTTCCTTCAAATATCTGGATGGTGACATCCAAAACTGAAATGGATTTAATGCTATAGTTAATGGTAAACATAAGGCCAACATGCCATGATAGCGTTGAAACTCTAAACACTTTTTTGACCTGCTTAATGTTACACATCTTGTTTATGCCATTATGGCAAAAATCTCTGTCAATCTCCAGCTCCTTTCCTCTTCACTTCCCCCAATATCTTCTACAACAAGTATTCTAGACTTTACCTGTGCCGACTACCACCATGTATATCCCAACCTATCCAGAGCTCATATGGTAATTTATTAGTAGCTGTGTAGTGTCTATGGGTGCTGCTCCTGTGTGGAATTCATATTGTTTCCTGGTAGCGTAACACTGCCTCCAGGGTTGCGCATAGGTAGACTCCATATACCAATGGCAGGTGACTTAGCAATGACTCTAGGGGTCATTGTTGAATGCCACATATTGCCTAGTGGTTTAAGAGTGCTCCCAGCGGTTAAGCATATATCATTTTCTGGCTGCACCAATAGAATAGGTACTGGTTGGCAAAGCAGTGACTTTCAGGTAAAGGACTTATATGACTCCTGCATGGTCTCCTTATAACAATTCCTGATAGTGCCTCAATAGTGCCTCAAGGGGTAGTGTGTGGATGATATTCTTTACTTACTGGTGACTAGCAGTGCTTCTCGAGTTGGGTATCAGTTACTTTTGGATGAACGCTATGTGGTATCACTGGTGGTTTAAAAGTGCTTCTGGTGTTGAGCTACGATCGCTTTTGAATTGACATCATATAATACAACTGGTGGCTTAACTGTGCCACCAAGGTTTGGGCTCCTGACCATCTTGAGTTACTCCTTGTAGTATCTTAATGACGGCTGAAAATGGAGAGTGTCGCTCCTGGGTGGAATCCATCCAGTGGCTTTTGATGACCTAATCATGCCTCCAGGGGTGGGGGTCTTTGTCACATTTGGTTATACTCCTGTTGTCTAACAACACTTGTGGACCCCTCTGATTCTCATCAAGGGCAGATTCTACCTTGACCTGGACCACCATGAAGATAGCGTGTGTAAGGCATCTATTCTCACACTCTCTGCAACAATTCAGCTTTAAGTGCAATGAAACCATGTTTGGGACCATGTTTCTGAGAGTCACTGAATATCTCCCTTATGGCAAATACCACATCGCAACATCTTTCCAAATAAACACTCCAAAGGAGCACACACGAAAGACATGAAAATTGGAGAACGCTGTGTTCATTAAATTTTTTTTTTTAAATGCTCTGTGCTTCAAATATGGATTCATGTACTACATAAATCCTTTGCTTTTACAGACATATATGTGATTGAAGGTATAAATACATACTACACTTATTTGCATGTAACAAAGTTTGTATTTCAGCTTTGACTCTAAAGCACAAGTTACTAACTTGTGTAACGATATATCTGTAAGAGACAGTAGTTAGTGATAGATTCCTTACCTTAGAATATCCCCAGGCGTCAGGCTGGATCCGGAAAGTTTTGCGTAGCAGTACTCCTTGCGCGTCGGTAGGCGGCGTCGTGCGGCTCCGCGTCCGTCGTCGGCGTCGTGATCGCCGGGATGACGTCGCGGGCAGTACTTAGGCGCCGCCCCTGCGCGCTGACGTCAGTTCTGTACACGACTTTCCGCGCCAGGAACGCAGAGCCATGCAAGAAGCTGACACAGGTGTCTGAAAAATACTAGGGCCCTGAAAGGGATGTCCTTAACCCTAGAAATCAGTTCGCAGAACGGGGAGGATGGGTGGGCGGTAAGGAATCTATCACTAACTACTGTCTCTTACAGATATATCGTTACACAAGTTAGTAACTTGTGCATCTGAAAGAGACACGTTAGTGATAGATTCCTTACCTTAGAATAGATACCCCAGCAATACCAACCCCGGTGGTGGGTCTGCGAACAAAGATCAGACAAGGAAGTCCTGGAGGACAGAACGGCCAAAGAAGCCGTCCCTCCGGACCTGACTGTCAAGGCAGTAATGCTTTGTAAACGTGTGCAGCGAGGCCCACGTAGCTGCCTGACAGATAACCGGCAGCGGAACACCGCGGCCCAAGGCCGTGGTAGCAGCCGTTGCCCTGGTGGAATGGGCACGCAGCCCAACAGGAGGCTCCTTCTTAGCCAAAGAATAGCAGGTCTTGATGCACAAGGTAACCCAGCGGGAGATGGTCCTCTTGTGCACCGCCCGACCTTTTTGGCGCCCACGTAGCCAACAAAGAGCTGGTCATCCACCCGGAAGTGTTTTGTGCGGTCAATATAGAAAGAGAGCGCACGTTTTGGGTCCAGACGGTGGAGCCTCTCTTCCTCTCTGGAAGGATGCGGAGGCGGAAAGAAGGTGGGCAAAGTGATGGTCTGCCCAATGTGGAAAGCAGTAACCACCTTTGGCAAGAAGGACGGACGCGTCCGAAGAACAACCTTGTCTGGATGAACAGACAGAAAGGGAGGTTTGCAAGATAGAGCCTGGAGCTCACTCACCCGCCGAGCGGAGGTGATGGCCACCAGAAAGGCTGTCTTCAGAGTCAGAAGACGAAGAGGACAGTTATGCAGAGGCTCAAAGGGAGCGCACATTAAAAGGTAAGAACTAAGTTCAAGTCCCACTGAGGCATTACAAACGGAACAGGAGGGAAGAGGTGAGTAATGCCTTTTAAGAACCTGTTAACAACAGGGGACTTGAAAAGGGAGGGCTGATCAGGGAGCCTGAGGAAGGCCGAGATAGCACAAAGATAACCCTTGATGGTACCCAGGGCAGAACCCTGTTGGGCCAGAGAGAGAAGGAACAGAAGGACCTCAGAAAGAGGGGCAGAAAGGGGATCCACAGCCTTTGCTGTGCACCATGCCACAAATTTGTTCCACCTGCAGGCGTATACCACCTTAGTGGAGGGACGCCTGGCTGCCAGAATCACATCACAAACTTCGGGAGGCAAGTCGAAAGGAATCAACTGCCGCCGCTCAATCTCCACGCAAGCAGGTGTAGACTGGACAGGTTCGGGTGGAGGACCGTCCCCTGCTGCTGCGACAGAAGATCCTCCCGAAGAGGCAGACGGATCGGGGGATCTATGCTCATATTGAGTAGCTCGGGATACCAAACTCTTCGAGCCCAGTCCGGAGCCACAAGAATGACTTGGGCCCGGTCGTGCCGAATCTTCTTCAACACTCTGGGTAGAAGTGGTATAGGCGGAAAGGCGTACAACAGACCGCAACTCCACTCGCGACGGAAAGCGTCGCCGAGCGAGTGCCGCCTTGGAAATTCCAACGCGCAGAACTGATGACATTGCGCGTTCTCTTCGGTGGCGAATAGATCTAACCAAGGCTCTCCCCACTGTAGAAAGAGTCCTTGCGCCACTTCCGAGTGAAGACGCCATTCGTGATCCATCATGCACCTGCGGCTGAGTTCGTCCGCCCTGGCGTTCAGAGAACCTGCCAGGTGTTGAACCATCAGGAACATGCCCTGATGTTCCAGCCATGTCCAGAGGCGCAGAGCCTCCTGACAAAGGGTCCAAGACCCCACCCCGCCCTGTTTGTTGCAATACCACATGGCGGTGGTGTTGTCTGTGAACACCTGCACTACCTTCCCTTTGACAGAGGGAAGGAATGCCTTGAGTGCAAGCCGGATCGCCCGGAGCTCCAGAAGGTTGATATGGAGCCGGGACTCCGCCGGAGACCAGAGGCCTCTGATCTCCGCCTCTCCCATGTGACCGCCCCATCCCAGAAGGGACGCGTCCGTCACAACTGTATGCTCTGGCTGGGGAAGGGAGAGGGATCTGCCCATGACCCATTGCCGGTTCGAGAGCCACCACTGCAACTGTTTTGCAGTCCCCTCCGAGATCTGGACGTGATCGGACAGGTTGCCCTGGTGCTGCGCCCACTGGAACTTCAGGTCCCACTGCAGAGCCCGCATATGCCATCTGGCATGATTGACCAGCAGGATGCAGGAGGCCATGAGGCCCAGCAGCCTCAGGGTCATCCGTACCGAAACCCAGGATAAAGGCCGAAAGATCGGAATCATAGCCTGAATATCCCGGACTCGCCGTTCGGGAGGATAGGCCCGAAACTGCGTCGTGTCCAGAACTGCTCCGATGAAAAGGAGCTGTGGAGAAGGAATTAGATGCGACTTCGGCACATTGATGGAGAACCCCAGCGAGTGCAGGAGTTCGGCCGTAGTCTGGAGGTGGGAGACGACTGCCTGGGACGAGCCCGCCTTCAGCAGCCAGTCGTCGAGGTAGGGGAAGACTGAAACCCCTGCCCGGCGCAGATGAGCTGCGACCACCGCCATCACTTTCGTGAACACCCGAGGGGCACTGGTAAGGCCAAAGGGGAGCACGGTGAACTGAAAATGCTCGGGGCCTACCGTGAACCGAAGGTAACGCCGGTGGGCCGGCAGGACGGGGATGTGGAAATACGCGTCCTGCAAGTCCAACGCTACCAACCAGTCTCCAGGGTCGAGGGCAGTCAAGACCTGAGCTAGGGTGAGCATCTTGAACTTCTCCTTCCGGAGGAAGCGATTGACGTTCCGGAGGTCCAAGATAGGACGCATGTCCTCCTTGTCCTTTTGGGCACCAGAAAGTAGTGGGAGTAGCAACCACGCCCTACTTCTGGGGTCGGAACATGCTCGATGGCCCTCTTGGTCAAGAGGGCCGTGACTTCCTTCTGTAGAAGCACCAAGTGATCCCCTGACATGCGGTGGAATTGAGGTGGCATGGCTGGGGGTGGTCTCGAAGGGGAGGGAGTAGCCCCTTCGGACAATGTCCAAGACCCACCTGTCCGAGGTGATGGTGCGCCAGTGGGGAAGGTGATGGCGGACCCTGCCCCCTACTGGCGTGCCGTGCACCTGAAAGGAGGGACTAGGAGGGCTTGGAGGCCGCGGACGGGTTGGAGGTGGTGGCCTGACCCGCACGCTGGTTGCCCGATCCGCCACGGCGGAATCCACGTCCTCGGCCACGCGAAGACGCCTGCTGCGCGGGCCGGTGGCTGGGCTGCTGACGTGAAGGGGCGCCCCTACCGTGGCCACGATAGGGGCGAAAAGCAGAAGGCAGCGGAGGGCGTGTAGCAGAAAGGCCCAGGGACTTTGCAGTAGCCCGTGAGTCCTTAAAGCGCTCCAACGCATGGTCTGCTTTGGACCCAAAAAGACCGACTCCATCAAAGGGCATGTCCATGAGAGTATTCTGGACATCCCCTGAAAAACCAGTGGTTCTCAGCCAGGCGTGGCGCCGGAGCGCCACCGTCGTTGCAATCGACCTGCCCAGCGAGTCGGCGGTGTCAAGGCCACAACGGATAGTGTATTTGGCCGCATCCCTTCCTTCCGCAATGGCGCGGGAAAGCAGTGCCTGGACCTCCTCAGGGCACTGGGGCAAAACATCCGCCACCGAATCCCACAGGGAGTGGGTATATCGGCCCAAAAGACAAGCGGTGTTAACGGACCGCAAGCCAGCACTGGAGGAAGAAAAACCTTTCTTCCCAAACTGATCCAGGCGTTTGGATTCCCTATCCGGAGGAGCGGTAGGGAAGGCGGTTTGGGAAGCGGAGGCTTGGACAACCAAGCTCTCAGGAGTGGGGTGGACAGAAAGAAACAGGGGTCGCCCGGAGCGGGGCGATGGCGTCGTGACACGTTCCGATCCACAGGAGCCCCTGTGTTGGGCTTGGACCAGGCGCCCAAAGAACGTCAGTGAGGGCGTCGTTAAACGGCAGCACAGTCTCCGCAGAGGAGGCTGCCGGCTGAAGCACCTCTGTCAAGATGTTAGTCTTGACCGTTAAAGTAGGGAGCTGGAGACGTAAGGCCCCAGCAGCCCTACGCAACACCGTACCAAAATTGGCCCCCTCCTCCGTAGCCACGGGAGGAGACAGCATGCCAGTGTCAGGAGAAGTATCCAGACCACTGGCCTCCCTAGACTCTCTGTCCAGTCCTCATCATACTGACAGTTGCGTGTCAGAGGGTCATCAGACCCCTCCCAGTCCTCCTGGTCCTCCTCTGGTTCAAAATAAGGAGGAGGAGGGACATTTGGGACCCAAGGTCCCATCGGCGCCGGAGCCGGCGGTCGAGCGACGTCGCTCCGGGTCCATGTCCGGAGCCGGAAGGAACTGGGGACGACGCCGCCCGGAGCCCAGGGCGGCGTCGAGAACGGCACCGGAGACATCGGCGCCGGCGGAGGTGTCGTGAGGTCGACCGGCGTCGATGGGGGTTGTGGAGCCGGGATCGAGGCCGGGGCCGAAGCCGGAGCCGGGATCGAGGCTGGAGGCTCGGGCGACGCCGGGGCCGGAGCCGCCGGCGACGCCGGAGCAACCCCATCTGTGGCCCGCGGGGCCCGAAGGCGCACCGGAGGGGCCTGAAGGCCCGAAGAGGCGGGCCATGGCCGACAGGAACTCCTGTACCTTGGCCGGATCCGCCCCGAACCCGGGAAGGGCGGGTATGACGGGGCGACTCCACAGGCAAGTCCGGGGCCGCGGGGGCGGGGACGGTGCCGGGAGGGGCCTCAGCCGAGTCGCGAGACCGGCGAGGCGAAGTCCGAGAGCGACGATGCTTCTTGGACTTCTTGTGCTTAGACTTACCGGACGAAGAAGTCGACGACCGGTGTGCACTCCGCGAGCGACCCCTGGACCTCTCACGCGACCGGGCTTCCGCGGAGCCGAATGCCGGGCCTCGAGGAGCTTTCGAGACC
Source organism: Calotriton arnoldi (assembly GCA_963921515.1). Classification (NCBI taxonomy): domain Eukaryota; kingdom Metazoa; phylum Chordata; class Amphibia; order Caudata; family Salamandridae; genus Calotriton; species Calotriton arnoldi. The sequence continues at coordinate 2,348,395 of CAWUFW010000790.1, forward strand.
GCTCTCGCAAAGCTTTCGGGTTGAGGGCCTGGCATTCGGGACAAGACTCGGTGTCGTGGCCTCGGCCGAGGCAGAAGAGACACTCCCAATGCGGGTCGGTGACGGACATCATCCGCGCACAGGCGCCGCATCGCTTGAAGCCGGGCATCCCTACGACACCTTAAAGTTGAAAAACCAGTGAAAAATCACCAAAAAGTATGGTCAAAAATTGACCAGGGCACTGCTCTTCCCGGATCTGCGCTTGCTGGCGCGGAAAAGAAGAACTGACGTCAGCGCGCAGGGGCGGCGCCTAAGTACTGCCCGCGACGTCATCCCGGCGATCACGACGCCGACGACGGACGCGGAGCCGCACGACGCCGCCTACCGACGCGCAAGGGTACTGCTACGCAAAACTTTCCGGATCCAGCCTGACGCCTGGGGATATTCTAAGGTAAGGAATCTATCACTAACGTGTCTCTTTCAGATATAGATCTCAAATTTAAGTGAAAGCTCGTACAGATCCGTGATTACAGTTCCTGTGATGTCACCTCCTGTGACATTACTCTATGTAGCATCTTTGCGCTTGCAAATTAGTCTCTCGACTTGTTTTATTTAATGAGTTAAAGGGACATCTGGTCCTCCTTTGCATTATTACACAGTTGTTGACTACTGCCTTAATGAAGCATTGGCCTTGGAGGCCGAAGTCCAATGGGACCCTGCATTTCTGGCCTGAGTCTGCCGTTTTTATTATTAACAAATATATACTCAATTGAGCAGCAACTTTCATAGCAGCAGATTGAAGGTGGAGAGCAGAGGGTTCTTGAGTACATGAAAACCCGCAGTCAGGCACTCGCCTACCATAATCTCGAGTTCATGAATATCCACAGTCAGCTGCTCGCCAACCATAATCTCGAGTTCATGAATATCCACAGTCAGCTGCTCGCCAACCATAATCTCGAGTTCATGAATATCCACAGTCAGCTGCTCGCCAACCATAATCTCGAGTTCATGAATATCCACAGTCAGCTGCTCGCCAACCATAATCTCGAGTTCATGAATATCCACAGTCAGCTGCTCGCCAACCATAATCTCGAGTTCATGAATATCCACAGTCAGCTGCTCGCCAACCATAATCTCGAGTTCATGAATGTCCGCAGTCAGTTGCTCGCCAACCATAATCTCGAGTATATGAATGTTCGCAGGCAGGTGCTCGCCTACCATAATCTCGGGTACATGAATGTCCGCAGTCAGGTGCTCTCCTACCACAATCTCGGGTACATGAATGTCAGCAGTCAGGCACTCACCTACCATAATCTCGAGCTCATGAATGTCCGCAGTCAGGCATTGGCCTACCATAATCTCGAGAACAAGAATGTCCACAGTCAGGCACTCGCCTACCATAAGCATTTACCTTTGAATGACAAAACTCTGAAGCCTAAACAGGCGCGAAGGTATATCCCGACCATTTTGCCTCTGTGAAGAAAGTTCAATCATACATTGTTTGAGACTCACCAATTGGGGAATCAATCTTTAAAACCATACAATATTATCTATAAGTGATATCCAAGGAGCCATTTTATTTTGATATTGTGCATTTCCCTGTCTTCCTCCGTGGGTTTTGGGGTTAGCCCCTGTAATGCTGGTTTTATGATATTAGCTTTTGGCCTGTACATCACTGACCGGTCTCACTAGTGAAGGTTATCCCTCTGAGATGTATTGGAGCTTTTGTTCAGGGCTTCAATCGAAATATATCAAATCAAATTTGAAATTAAATGTACTAACATATACGAAGCTTAGTGACTAGACAGAATGTCCCCTACTTCAATGCCTTTATATTAAACTTTTGTATAACTTCACTTTTTTCTCTTGCTTCTGCATAGCTCAGCGAGTTAAGCACCCGTGTGCCTCCTGTAGTCAGTTTTGAATCCCAGCAAGACCGATCCTCTTCCTTTCGAGATTTAAAGAGTTGGCTAATAGTACTGCCTCTTATTACAGTAATTATAAAGGCAGGAGGAATCTGACATTGGTCATCATGGGAACACCATGTGCATGCTGGCATGAAGGATTCGGTTATGAAAAAACATCGAGGCTGGAAACTGGACGACGGGGATTATTTCCGTGTCAAAGGTGAAAATGCGTGCCGTGGAAATATGGTAATGAGTGAGGTTCGCTAGACCTCTGTCTTCGTGTAAAAAGAACTGCACAGAATGAGGCTAAATTGGTGGTTTGCAGCGCTTTACAAAACACCCAATAAATAAATAATAAAATAATAGGAGGTACACACAGCCAAATTAGGGGCTGGCGGGGGCTCGAGTCTGGGGTGTGTGGGGGGGTGGGGCGGGGGGGCTGGCGGGGGGGGTCAGAGTGTCGAAGATCATCGTGGATATTTAAAAAGCAAAGCGGCCACATTTCGACTAATATTACAGTTTGTCCAATATGTAACATAACACTATAGTTTCAGAAAGTATTTTAATACACGATTGCGCAAAAACAAATTGATGACGAAAATGAAAAGATTCGTACCAAAATGAATCAATTCGGGAATCATTTACACGTGTGGACCTTAGCTTTGTAGTATTACTTGGTACATGAATGTAAATAAATACAAATATAATAATGAAAAAAGAACTCCTTTCGATTTGATTGTTGTATCTTATTCTGTCTACATTTGGAAAACAGCACCGGACTTGCATTTTGTTTACTGTGCATAATCCACTATTACACGCTTTGCTGCCATCTAGTGGTTCTTTGAGGCGTTGCAACTATTTACTTAAAGTATTTCACTCTTAAAAATAAGTACGCACATCCCATCAAGCGCTACGTGTCCCACTCCCAAGTACACTGAAAAGATAATTAAGTGAACACATGAAGCAATGTTGGGAAATGGTAGTAAATATGATACCGCTTATCACTTCAGAGAGAAAATAATTCCTCTTCATGCAAACTTAGTGTAGTCAAACTCAACGTATTGAGAAGGACCCAATTCTACACATTGAGACGGATCCGACTGCTCACTTTGGCAAACCTGCTTATAACACCTAGAATTTTCAGAACGCAAATAATACACTTTGGTACCATTTGGCCTACCTTGCTTCGAGTGAATTGCTGCTTTTCATGTGCTCACGGACCTAACTCCTCGGGCACACATTCAGTAATATATGTTTCAGACGTCATGTCCGCAATGTAATGACTTGGAGATGCTGATTGGAGAACTTGGAGATAGATGCATGTAAGAATCAATGGTAGGTCCCCTCTCCACCCTCTCAGGTAGCCAATTGTGCATTTTAAAGTACAGTGGTCTAGAAGCATCGGTTAAAAATGTATATAATGTTACATTCGTTTATTTTGTTCTCCTCAAAATGCCTTGAATGTTCGTGACAAATGGTACATATTAAAGCACCCTGAGGACCTAACCATCCAAGGAATTCAGGGAAAAATGATTGGCCAATGGTGCATTTAAACCAAGTTGCGCCGGTAAAATTGGTGAAAATTAAACTGAATTGAATCATAATTTTAAAGAGGGATGGTGGATCTCCCTCCAAGGGTGTGAAGAATTTTAATGGCAAATGGTGGTTTTCAATGCTTAATGGGACAGAAACATTGGCCAAAACGGAAGAGTATTTAAATACATCTTTAAGGAGAAGCCATCCCGTGTCCCTGTGGGATTTTGGAGTTAATATGTGGAAATGGTACATATTAAGACTTTTGAGCAAATGCATCAATCAAAAGTGGATGAGGTGGTATCAGAGTGCTCAGGTCTGGAGGCAAATATATAGACCGTGCAAAGGTATTATAATCACTCATCGATTGTTGAGAATCAATGATCAGTCGATGGAAGCCCTCAATTATTCTCGTCGAAAGGTAGTTAAGCCTTGCAGAAGAGGCAACAGAGTCAAATGTTAGCCTTGACTGTAAAGCAATGTATTGGTTCCAGGTAAAGTGGATTTCAGGAAACCGTAATATCATCACATTACTTCAAGCGCATATCAGTGGGGATAGTATACCTTTCTTGGACAGTATCAAGATTTATCAGAAGGAATGAAACATCTTTGATGGGAACAGGATCACAATTTCTCAAAGTGACTGGTATATGCATCATGGACAGTGCCATCACTTCTCATCGGGGATAATATACTTTTTTTGGATAGTATAGAGAATTATCAGAAGGGATTCAATACCTTTGATGGGAAGAGGATCACAATTTCTCAGTGTGGCTGGTATACTTATCCTGGACAGTGCCATCATTTCTCAGCAGGGCTTCCAAACTTTCCAGAATTCCTCTTCATGCAAATTTAGTTGAGTCAAATTCCACATAGTGAGAGGGATACTCATTTGAACACACCTGCCCAACCAACTAAAATTAACAGAATTTAGATAAAACACTTTAGCACCCTTTTTCCTACTGCTTTTAAATCGTAAAGCATCATGTGTTCACGGTGATCCTTCTCAGTAAGGCTGCAACGCTTTCATTGGACAGTGCTACAATTTCGAAGCAAAACCTGTTGTCATGTTCAAGAATATTTGCAACAACTAAGCGGAGCTGGTTTACATTGAATGGGGCTGGACCAACATTTCTTAGCCGAGCTGCTATACTTTTAATAGACATTATCAGCCCTTCTCAGCAAGGCTGTCATACCTTTAATGGGACATGACCAAAACTCCTCAGCAGGGTTGCTAACAATTTACCCTGACTGATCTAGCATACAAACAATAGGACTATTTTCACACTTCTTAAGGAGGTTACGTATCTTTAATGGCACAGCAGAAACAGTCCTCAGCTGGGCCGATATAGCATTAATGAGACAACCCATACCAAGACTTCAAAGCAGAGTGGCACCATTTTTTTATGGACAGGCCCACCACATTTGACCAAGGTTGTTACATTTTCTGTGGGCACTACCAACACCTCATGGTATGTCTGCAGTAAATTACTGGATACTTTCAACACTTCTCAGCAAGTGTGCTTTAATTTATATGGACATTTCTCCTCAGTCTTTAATGAGACAATACCTAGACTGGTCAGCAGGGAAGGTGTGTCACGTTATTATTGGCATTTGTGCCACTGCTATGGCATTGCAGCACCTTTGGGTACCTGGGGGTGACTTTTCAAGTGGATCCTTCATAGATAATTTTGTTTGTGGATATGGACTCTCAGCAGAGTTGAAATGTACCTCGGTAAGGTGTTTGTGTCAACTTTAATGAGATGTGAGTAAAAGTTCTAGGAATTTGGTTATCAAAGGCTCTCCGTAATGTCTTATGCATCCTTTCCATCATTACATGGCCCATTACCCGCAGATACATACGTGTGGAAGGCAAAAGGTGCTAGCAAGTGAGTGCCATAAAAGGCAGTTAACTGCATAGGAGGGCTGTAATGGATGAATGGGCAGGGCTCTGTCTGAACATTTTCTGTTCAATGGTAGTGTGTGGTGTGTCTTGGTAGGCAGTAGTATTGTGATCATGGTGATACTCTATGGACTATCTATGTTGAGTTGGATGTGTACAATGTTCTGTTTAACAAGCGCTGTATGTTATGTATATGACGCATGATGTGGGATCAGACAAACTTGCTGCTGTCACCAAGGTGATACCCATCATTAGGGCATAGCTTTACTCTGTTAGATTTGACTGCAGTGTTCTGTCTAAAATGCAGTGTAGAATGCAGTGCATACAACAAAAAGGTTTCTAATGCATTATGGCACGAATCCAAACTGAACTGAATAATATGTTACTGACCCTTTTATTTGAGGCCAGGGCAGATGGAAGAGGTCAAAGGTGCTACTGTCCACTCGCGAACGACTGCTGCTGCTGTCCTGAAGTGGGGTTTATCATATCTACCACTATCGTTTTGTGGCGACCAGATGACACTCAGAGACTCAAGTGCCTTCGTAGGCCCAAAAGAGCAGGTGCTATGAAATAGTGTTTTATGGAGACACCTAGGAGACAATATGCATGCAAAGTTGTGTAAGTGGAATACTGAGAAAGGAGGAGGAAAGAAAGAGGAATAATACATCGTTTACAGAAAAGAATGAAGAATATGCACATGAGCCACACCCAAGAAGACTAAAGTCTTTTAGATGTGGCCCTATCAAACACGCATGGCATGGCATTGGTGGTTCCCCGGAGCAGTCCAGCACTGCTCACGCAGATGAATCCCAGTCGCTTCCTAATCGTGTCAGCAAAGCACACTCACTGATCAGTCCCCAGAGCGAAGCTGTTATTTCACTCTATATTCAAGTCTACACACAGACTACGTGCTACATTAGCCGCAATAGGTCGGTTTCCGGAAGGCCCTTGTATGTAAGGTTCCATAACCAGGTCAGATGTTCAAGATGACCCACTATTTTAAGAAAACATCGACCAAGGCACTGTCCAATGAGGCTTGTAGGTTACTCTGGGATTGGCGGAGGAGGAAGAGATGATTCAAGGGGAATCCAGGTAGAGCAGGAAGGGATCTCAGGTACTGGATAACAAAAAACAGTCTGTCATGAGTAATGCCGGTACACAGAAAACACTGAGCAGCTCAGGAGCCCAGCTGGACATTCTGAGACACCCCCCAATCTGATTGTAATAATTAGGGCAGGCTACCTGCCATGAGATTGGATGCATGCCAGTTGATTTAAAATCTGATTGTGCTCTATTGATTTGGCTTTCATGTTGTTTCTTAATGTAATTGATGTGCGACGAGCATAATATTTTACTTATGATTGGTACTATTTTTGCTGGTTACATTACCACTGTAATGCTAATTATATTTACTGAATAAATCTAATTCTTTGAAAAGACCAGGTGAGTGCATTTGATGGCATTTCTGAATCTACTTTGCCTCCTACTGCTCCCGAGTACCGCACTTCTTGGTCGAACAGAAGTGCCAACAGTTTGCGGTGGAAAATGTGGCCAGCACTAGAATAAATTGGCCCTCAGATGTGGGAACTCTACAGGCAGGTGGGATGTCTCATTGAGGAATGTTTGAAGGTTCATTCAGTTTGGTTTGGGACTGGTGAGTATGAGGGGCTTTTCATGTGGGTGGTAGAAGTGTGTTTCGAGTGCAGTGTTGATGTTGTCTTATTATTATTGATGATACTGGTATTATTTATGACTCTATTGTTGACTAAGGTTGACACTTTCTGTATTTTATCTTTTGATTTTGGTTTTAATGGACCCGTGAGTCAGGAATAATTTGTGGTTTGCCAGGTTTCATGGTTTCTTTAATAGTCAAGGTGTGAGAATGTACTTATCTGGAACAGACTGGTGATAGTAGTTTATTTGCGTAAAAGGTAAAACTATTTGAGGTCCTGAGTGGGGTGTCAGTGGTCGACCCCTAGCTCTTGGTGTGTTTGTATAGCACTTTTAAGATTTAGCATACTTGTGGCAAGTTTGAATTTGCTTCCCATTTCCTGGTGATCAGACACAGTTGTCAATTTCGTTTTTAGTTTATATCATATTTACGATGCTTTGTTTTCCATTCATTGACAATTATCTTTGCATTTGTAGGAATTTTGCTTGAATTTGTGATTTTAACAATGTGTATGAAGTCTCGTAAGTCTGGAAAGTCACTCAGTGAGACGCAACCATCTCCGGCATTCAGTGATTAGTGATTCAGTTCCACAATTTGCAGCTACCCTAGGGGTACAAGTACCTAGTCTGGCATAATGACGGTGCATTATGGGAGAGGCGGACTGCATGCTTAGTGCAGTTCTTGAGGTAGACCTGAGAGAACCATTTGTGGAAGATTTAATTAATGGTCATTCAGAGTCCTACCTAGTTAATTCTAGTGCTACCTGGTCCACAGCTGGATGGGTGGAAGTTCCTGACACCTCTAGGGAAAAGAGGTCCAGCTGTAGGCATTGCAAATAAACAAGAGGTTCATCAAATTTCAGCTTCTGTTCCAGTGAAGATAGGTTCAGTTACAAACAAGCATGAATGTATGATTACCGAAACCAATCCTGTGAAACGGCTCGGTTGAGATTTACTTTATAAACTGAATTGTGTAATTTATTGTAGACAACATGGTGCTCATATTCAGACAAATGACCTTGATGATGTGTTTAATCTGAAAGCAGAATCAGCAAAAGTCAAGTATTGTATTGGAGATTTATAGAGCGCGCGGCTACCCAACAAGGGTCTCCCGGAGCTGGACATGACGGCAAGCAGAGCCACAGAACCTGCTTAACAACAACCCCGAAGACAGAGAGTCAGGCATGGCAGCTAAAAAGCAAGGTCTTCAGGTTCATACGGAAGGTGAGCAAGGAGTGACACTTCCTGAGCGCAGCTGTTAGAGAGTTCCAGGCCCAGGTAAGAGAAAGAGCGGCCTTTCATGCGGGAAAGACGAAACCTGGGCAATGTAAACAGTGAGAGGCTGGATGATCTCAACTGTCCGTTGGGCACATAGGGTTTCACCAGGCCTTGGATGTAGGAAGGAGCCAAGCCATGTTTGGCCCAGAACATATAGCATAAGGCCTTAAATTAGATACGCTTATTAACCCTAAGCCAGTGTAGTTTGTGAAGCAGCGGTGAGACTAAAGGGTATCTAGGCAGCCGAAAAAGAAGGCGGGCGGCCGCATTCTGGATGATCTGCAAGCTACGGATCAAGGATTTGTCTGCGCTCAGGTATAAAACATTACCGTAGTCCAGTCTGGATGTCACCAAAGCCTGCATCACTGATGTCTGGATGGCCGATGGGATTATCCAAAGGATCTTTTTAAGCCATTTGAGAACAGAGAAGCAGGAGGCTGTAACCCTCGACACCTGAGGTTTGAGGGAGAGGTTGTTATCGATAATAAAACCAAGCTTTTTAACCTTAGTTACCGGAGCAGGAAATGTTCCCAGGGCATCCGGCCAGTGATTAACTCCTCAGAGTTCGGGGTTGTTTCCCAGAACCAGGACCTCCGTTTTATTGCCATTAAGCTTCAGGACATTTCTAGTCATCCAGAGGGAGACATTTCTCAGGCCAAGCTTGAGCAGGGAGGGATCTTGATGCTGAGCATTTGATAATGAGAAGATAATCTGAGTATCGTCAGCATATGAAAAGATGGTGAGACCCGATTTCTCAGCTACGTCTGCCAGAGGGCGAACGTAGATATTGAAGAGCAATGAGCTCAAAATAGATCCCTGAGGAACTCCGCAGGTTAACGCTAAGGTCTTCGATCTAGTATTTGTCGAGAAGACCTGAAAAGCGCGATCTTTTAGAAAGGAGATTAACCACCTCAAGGCCAAACCTCAATGCCTGAAGCCTCATGATGGTCTGTCAAGATGGAGTGTGACACTATATCGAAAGCCGCACTTAAGTCAAGCAGGATGAGGGCGGCAGTACCGCCGGAGTCAAGCTGTTGCCTAAGACATTCCATGATCCTGAGTAGGGCAGATTCGGTACTATGGCCAGCCCTAAAACCGGACTGTGAAGGTTGAAACAAATTACGGGATGCAACAAAAGGGGAGAGATGGACATTGACGTGCCTTTCCAGTATCATAGAAAAAACGGAAAGGGAGATTGGATGAAAATTTGACCAGCAGAGAGGATCAAGATCACCCTTCTTTAGCAAAGGAAGGACAAGAGCATGTTTCCAACTCTGAGGTACATGCCCTGTACTCAAGTATGTGTTGAGGAGGTTGAGAATCACGGTAAGGGCAGCATCGTCTAGGAGTCTGAGTTTAGAGGGAGGAAGGGGATCAAGCGGGGAGCCGGACTTGATGGATTCCAGTAATGATTGCAGTGTTACCAGGTCCAAGGAGGACCATACCCTAATTTGGAAAGGTTCCTCAGACTGAATATCCGGGGGGTATACGTCCTGGTGCCTATCTGCTTGAGTTGCAGGGAACGTTAGGTTCCCTAGTTGGGTGGCGTCCACGTCTAGTTGTTGATGGATTGACTCGACTTTATTTTTAAAAAACGTTGCTAGCTCATCACACTGATGTTGAGAGAGAGAAGGAGGTGCCAGGCCAGTGCATATTACATCAACTGGAAGCAGCCTATCCATTTATACAGCGGTGCAGACTTTTTTGTGAAGTTGAGAAAGGGATAACCTTATTGATGGAGAAGAATGTACAACACAGTATTGTAAAGAAAATTTTGGGGAGCCCATGTAACACCCCTATAATAGGGATTTGCAAGGGTAATGGAAATTGGAGGATAGTACAAGATTTACAGGTGATTAATGATGAAGGGATCCCATATTATCAAATGGTCCCAAATCCAGCAGTGATATTGTTTCAAATTCCAGCAAATGCAGAATAGGTCACAGTGACTGATTTATATTCAGCATAATGCTCTTCATGAGGATAGCCAGTATCTTTTTGTCTTCCAATTCAAAATAACATACTTGTGTATCAAAGATGACCTCAAGGTAACAAAGTCACCATCCATCTTTTGACAAACTCTCAAGAAAGATCTAGAAGCACAGAGACCTGCGAGTCAGTCTTGGTCCAACATATAGATGATCATATGATTGACACAAAACAAGAGAAGTTTGTAAATTGCAAACCGCTACATTGCTAATTCATTTTGTTAAAGAGGGACATAAGTTTATCACAAAAAGTACAGTACTTTCAGACAGAGGTTACCGATTTGGGACAGTAGGGTCAGAAAAGAGTGAGAAAGCGGTCAAAATAAAGCATCTCTGAAATTATGAGGATGAGTCCACCCGATACACAGAGATGTGAGAGAGAGTGTTCTTGGGAATGTTGGGCTACTGTTTTCAGTGATTTCCAAATGTTTCCTCAATTTTTAAGCCATTGCAGAGACTGACATATAGTGACATAACAGATCCAGTGCTCTACGATGGGGAATGCTTACAGCCTTCCTGGAGCAGAGACACTCAAGGCCTGATTCACAAAGTTGAAATTACACTTCTATGTAAATGTACTACTTTTCAGTATTCAGAAAATATGTACGTAGTTTTACAACTCTGCACTCCCTATACTTATGTGTATGGATTTCTATGCCCCGATTGCAGAGTCTCTATTTGTGGTTAACTCTGGACATAGGTATAGGGAGTGTGGAGTCATAAAACCCTGCACCCAGTTTTTAAATACCGAAAAGTAGTAAACATACACAAAAGTGTAAGTTTGCCTTTGTGAATCAGGCCCACATTGTGTACAGCCTCTGCTCTAGGAATGCAGGGTTATGAGAAAGAGTTTCTTTTGTATTGTCCCCCTCACTTTCTGTTATCAATCAACAGCACAGCAGTGGAAGAAGACATGTTGCTTGTTTTTCTGGAACCCTAGATTCAGTTGCCATTGCTCTTCCTAGATTCCTGTGGTCGGTTGCAGATACTGCTTTAGCCATCACCCACAGTGATTCAGTGGTCTTAGGTCACATGTGAATTGTGTTTGTGCCAAACGTATTGGAGACACTTTTGAACCAAACCAGGACCCAACATCTTAATAAAGCGAGAAGAAATAAGTATGACCGAATAATGCTTGCAGATTCAAAAGCGTCAGTCAGAAGATGTACTTTAAATCCGGCTACTCTTTTGCCACTTCTAAACGTAGAAAAGTATATTGACAAAGATGATAAAAAGCATGATTGTCTGGTAGTCACGGAATTGTGCACAAAACTGAGCCCTTATATACAAGAGATACTACTGAATCAAGCTGATTTGGTTCTATATGGCTCTTATTTATGAGAAACTGAAGGAAATCTGTGTGCATTTCCTGACTGCACACTAACATACATTGTTGAAGCTTTGTACTTCTGCAATGTATTTTCTGCCCTGGTTGCCGAACTGATTGCTCTTACTATACCCTGCTGTTTGCTCATCTACAATGGTAGTCAGTATGCTTTTGGAATTGTGAAAGGTTTTGGACAATGGAGGCCATAGCATGTTTTCATGACTTCTGCTGGGAGACCAATTCAAAATGGACCACAGAGTCTTGGTTTATTGAATTCTTTGCGATTGACACCTAAAATTACAGTTGTGAAATGTGCAGCACATGAATGTGGGAGTGCTGTCACTAAAGGAAGTAATTATTACTACGCAATACTGGGTACTGCATTGCTAATTCAAGTTTTCAATAACCTGCACCTGTTCTTGTGTGTCAATACATACTTTGGATAGTTTGAGGGAAGCAATGTCAGATGGGGGAAACAAAGAGTGGGGAAATGTTGGATGTAAACAAGGACAGGATGGCTTCTGTAAAAACACTGATGATTGGTTTGTCTTGTCAAATTCACTGATCATGAATGGAGAGATTTCATTCATGGACTTACACATGAGGGAAGAGATGGAATGATTAATACATGTAATCTCTACTGGTTCAACCCTCACTTTAGGAATAGTACAGAAAGTCTTCGTCAGAGGTGTAGAGTGTGTCAGCAAAATAGTGATGAAAAGAAAACTCATGTAGTCATGGTCCATCGAGGAAAGGCACATGGTCCTTTAGATCGCAGACCGAATTTGTGGAAATGCCACCAGATGATAATCTAACGTACATCTTAGTAGTGGTGTGCATGTTTTCAGAGTGGGTTGAGGCATAACCAACATGGAGATGTAATGCACTGAGAGTTGTGATTCATTAGGCATTTATTAAAAGTTTCACTGCAGTTACCACCCACACTCATCGGGTGTTGTTAAGAGACTGAATGGAGTGATCAAAAACAAGCAGGTGAAAGTGTGTCCATCTACTTCTCTGAAATGGCCAGATGCACTCCTTCCGGTGATGTTGAGTATGAGATGTACTCCGAACAAAAAGACTGGTCTAATCTCAAATAAAGTACTGAAGTGTAGACCAATGTGGATCACTGGTATCCCATCTGCAGCCACTCTCAGTATTACTGATGACTTGATCCTGGATTGTTGCAAGCATTTGGCTGAGACAGTGGGCTTTATCTGTCACCAGGTACAGCGTGCCACCCCCTCTGTGCACACAGTTGTATGTCATGAAATACAACCAGGAGAGTGGATTCTTCTAAAAAAGCATGTGAGAAGAGATGGTCTACAACTGGGATGAAAGGGGCTAATCAGCTTATCCTTGTCACGAACATTGTTGTAAAGTGAATCTACCTTTTTGGATTCAGGTCTCATACATTCGTAGTGAGAGGGAACCAGAACAATTGTTATCTTGAGTTGTTGACTCAGGGAGCCAGACATGGATATAGAGGGAGGGGTGAAAGACAAGACAAGTGAAAGTAGTACAAACCAAAGTGAAAACGAAAGTTCAAAAGCAAACAAAGAAAAAACAACAGAAAACAGAGAAAACCAAAGTTCAAAAGCTCAATTGCACAAATTCAAACTCAAAGAAAACAAGTTCAAGCTGAAGGTGAGGTTTGCAAAGAATTGTTGCACAAAGTAGTTATGTACTTGGTGATTCATAAGTAGCTGAAGAAACCTGATAAAGTGCTACTGGAGAGCCTGAAGTGAGCCAAACAAGAGGTACACAGCTCCTGAGGCAGAGGACTTGGGAATAATTAACTAGAAGACATTAACTTTAAAGGTCTACAATTTTTGTTTGGAGATCCAAAAGATCCATCATAAATTAAAAAGAGACTGTTTCCTAAAATACAGTGAGCTGTTGAAAAATGTTTCGAACTGATTTTGGAACAACTTTGAATTTGAAATTTTTGAAAGACTTTATTTTTGAGGTTCGGATCAGAAGAGAAAAGAGAAAATGTCCAAAAGATGAAAGATGTGTTTGTCTTCAAAAGAAGTTTTAGTAGTTTTAAAGGTGGCTGTTGTTATTGAACTGCTAGTGTACGCATTTCCTCCTGTGGGATATCTTTCAAAGGAAACACTTCTAATGACACATCCTAGTCTTGGAATTTGGAAATATGGAGAAGGGCACAAGTGTATGTCACATGATAAGGAAAATGGTAAAGTCAAAGTCCAAAATAGTAGATATACAGATACTAGTGATGTAAATAAGCATTACTTTTTATTTGCTAATCCTATTTTTAGAAGTATTTATCACATGTGCTAATATCACGTTTCCAATGGGTGCTTGTTATTTAGCATTAGTGTTTCCTAAAATCTATCACATGAATAGTGTAAAAGATGTTCGCTATAGTAGAGTGCAGAGTGATAGTGTAAGGCAAAAGATTCTGGATGCTTTCTCTGCCTTGATTTCTTCTATTGGGTTTGCTTTAAATGATATCAAGATAAGAAGGCTGTCTACTTTAATAGAACGTTAAGCAAATAACTCGGAAGGTGCTTTGCCCTTGTATTAATGAAGGGATGCTCCCAATTAGGAGCACGGCCCTTCAGAAAAGATTGGCTTTAGATATGCTTTTAGCAAAAGAGGGATGTGTTGAACAAGCTACTTACCTTCGGTAACGCTTTATCTGGTTGAGACCATATCTTGCCAGATTCCTTACCTTTGAATTTCCCCAGGCATCAGACTGGATCCGGAAGATTTTTCGTGAGCAGCACCCCTGTGTGCTGGTAGGTGTCGTCGGTCGGCTCTGTGCAGCGGCGTCTGTGCTGGAAGTGACGTCCACGTCACCTATATGGGTGCCACCTCGGCGTACTGACATCAGTTACTTTTCACAACTTTCCACGCCAGATGCACGGAACCATGAAGAGCACTGACCCTGATATGTCCAAATTGGCCCCTAAAAGCAATCAGCCCTGACCCGCAGATCTTAATGCAGAGAAGGACCCATCGAGAGATGGTCTGTTTCTGCACTGCCCGACCTTTCTTCGTACCAACATATCCCACGAAGAGTTGGTTGTTCACCCGGAAATGATGTGTGCGGTCAAGGTAGAACGACAACGCTCTTTTTGGGTCCAGGCAGTGGAGTCGCTCCTCTTCCTTAGAGGGATGTGGAGGAGCGTAGAAAGTGAGCCTGGTGACAGATTGGCCCACATGAAATTTTGTTACCACTTTCAGCAGGAAAGAGGCCCTAGTGCGAAGCACCAGTTTGTCCAAATAAACTGAGAAGAATGGAGGATTGGAAGATAAAGACTGCAGCTCCCTTACCCTCCGGGCTCATGTAATTGCCACGAGAAAGGCGGTTTTGATGGTGAGTAGCCTGAGAGGACAATTGTGCAAAGGCGTGAAAGTAAAGCGCACATCAGGAATGTGAAAACCAAGTTAAGGTTCCACTGAGGAATAATGAAAGGGGAAGGTGCAAGACTCTTCAAAAACCTATTTACAATAGGGGATTTAAAACAGGAGGGTTGGTCTGGCAGCTGCAAGAAGGCAGAACGAGCAGAAAGATAGGCCTTGAGAGTGCCCAGAGCAGATCCCTGCGGGCCAAGGGAAAGAATGAATAGAAGTACCTCAGAAAGAGGGGCAGAAAGGGGATCAGTTTGTTTGGATAAACACCATGCCACAAATGTATGCCAACTGCAGGCATATACCGTCTTGGTGGAGAGTCGCCTGGCTGCAAGAATAATGTTACAGACTTCGGTAGGAAGGTTGAAAGCTGTCAACTGCCGCCGCTCAAGCTCTACGCAAGAAGGCGGAGAGTGGACAGGTTCGGGTGGAGGGCCCTCCCCTACTGCTGCGACAGAAGATCCTCACGAAGGTGCAGTCTGATCAGAGAATCAACATGAAGGAAGCCTGGACATCCCCCGAAAAGCCAGACGTTCTCAGCCAGGCGTGGTGTCTGAGGGCCACTGTCGATTAAACCACTCTGCCCAGCAAGTCGGTTGTGTCCAAACCACAGCATATAGTGAACTTCTCTGCATCTCTCCCATCTGTGACTGCTTGGGAGAGAATGGCCTGGACCTCCTCCGGGACCTGTGGCAGCACTTTAGCAACTGTTTCCCACAGCGTGTGGGAGTAATGGCCCAAAAAGCATGCAGTGTTCATTGACCGCAATGCAAGGCTGAGCTGTCCAGCCTCTTGGATTCCCTATCCGTGGGAGAGCAGGGAACGCACCATCAGACGTGGAAGCTTGGACCACCAAGCTCTCCAGGGAAGGGTGCTAGCTGAGGAAATTTGGGTCCCCTGGATAGGGTTGGCGGGCAATCGTCCTATTCACAGGAGTTCCTGTGCTGGGTTTGGACCAGGTCCGCAGAAGGACGTCAGTGAGGGCTTCGTTGAACAGGAGTAGTGGTTCATAAGGAGACTCCTGGTTGCAGCACCTCTGTCAAGATGTTGGTCTTGATTGCCACCGAGGGCAACTGAAGGTTGAGGACCTCAGCCGCCCTCTGCACCTCCATTGCATATGTAGCTCCCTCCTTCGTAGCCATGGTAGAGGGAGAAAGCATGCCATTATCTGGAGACTCATCCAGTCCGATGGCATCACCCAGTGCCTCACACCAGTCCATATCCTGATCATAAGGCTGGTATTCTAAAGGGTCCAGCAACCCCTCCCATTCCTCTCTGAGGCCTAACCCTTCGGAATAGGACTCAGGCTCTGACCTAGGACACAGGGGTGTTGTTAGCACCGGAATCGGCGTCAGTCGATGCAGCTCCAGCTCTGCATCAGATTCGGGGATCACAATGGGGCTTGCGCCGTCGGTTGGTGGCGGGGCCAGTGCCTGAGAAGGTCAGAGTGGCACGACCGGCGCCAGTCTGGATCCATGAGGGCCCATCGGAGCCAGGGCCGGAGCTACTGCAGTGGAACCAGATAGGGCCCCCTCCGACCCTGGGGGGCCCGAAGGCGCACCAGAGGGGTCAGGCCACTCAAATATGAGACTCTAAGCCTCATAAAACACTTCAATTTGAGATGGGGTCGCTCCGGCTCACGAAAAACGAGGGAGGCTCAGAGTCAGCCCAGGCACAGGTCCAGAGGAACCAGGCCTTGAACGCCGATGTTCCTTTGTCGCGTCGGCCGACGGAAAAGGAGAAGTCGAAGCGTGCTTCGACTTCTTGTGTTTTTTGTGCCTCTTACCTGAATGCCCCGACAATTTCGAGTGGGACGAAGAGGACTTCAGACTCCTGGAACAGTCCTGAGACCTTTCACTTAATTGAGACTGTGACTTCCGTGGCATCGCATGCAAGGTTGCTAGCAGTTTCAGGGACCGGTATCTCAAAGCTTTCGGCGCCATGGCCTGGCAATCGGAGCATGACTTGTAATCGTGGTCGCGCTCCAGACACCATAAATGAGGTGTGGGTCTGTCACAGACATGGCGCGGCGACAGATGCTACAGGATTTGAAACCTGTTTTCCTTGATGACATCCTCGACACACCAGGAGGTAAAAGCCTCAAAAAATGTCAACAAAATGTTGCTAAAATCCTGTAAAAAAATGGAGAAAGGGGTAGCTCTTCTCTTGGATCAGTGCTGGCTGGCGCAGAAAGTAAAGAACTAATGACAACGCGCCAAGGTGGAGCCTATATACGTGATGTGGACGTCACTTCCGGTGCAGATGCCGCTGACCGACGGCACCTAACAGCGTGCAGGGGTACTGGTCACGAAAAATCTTCCCGATCCAGTCTGATGCCTGCGGAAATTCAAAGGTATGGAATCTGCAGCTAGAAGTCTCTATCAGATTGTAAGGTGATTTAAACTCACTGCTGTACATCTGCCAGATAATTCTCAAAATATGAATAGGTATTTATCAAGAATGTAACTAATTTTGCACAAGGAGTTCACCCATTAGTAGCACCTGAAACTGAGAACAAATTGGTTCATTGTTAGGATGTTAGGGTAAAAAGGTGTTTAAAGTAGTTGTTACCTCGTTTAGTGTAGTATTGTTAGTTGCTTTAGGTGTTTATCTAACCTTTACATTTTGTGGAGTTACTTTTAGCATGTGTTTGAAAATAAAGTGCTCAGTCAATAAACGAAAATATGAAACTAAGTATCTAAGTCTCTTGTACTTGGCAAACGATTCTCTTGGCACAGAAATGGAAGGCAGTGTATCCTCCTATGCAGGGACAATGAATAGGGAGTTATAAAAATGGGTGGAGGCAGAGGGCTACACAATAATAAACCAACAGAGGCTATGACATGACCATACTCAAATAACTAGATGGGATACAATAATACTGAACTTACCTGAAAAATGAGAATGAGAAACACCTTTTTATCTCCACGCTCAGCCAGTTGGTGGAGCCCCTGCCAGTGAGCCCTTAGCACAGGGAGAAATAAATAAATAGTTGATCCCATAAGGCCATGTGATTCAGTGGTCTCATTCCTCATTCCCCGCTATGAAGTCAATACCTCACCTCATTTGTGGGTCGGAGTATCTCTATGGGCCTCATGTTTTATCCCAGACGGTAGCCACTCTCTATACGACTCAGTATACCTAAGTAGGGCAATATATTAATATTTACACGTTAAAAGTTGGTAGTCGTCCTGTTTGTTTAATTTGACCCCAGGGCAAGAATTATTGCTCAGTTGCTCTGCATGTCGTCAGCCATCTTTCTTTTCTCTCGTTTTTTTCCACTGCATTTGTTCTGTTCGAAGCTTTACGATACGTTGTTGTTGTGGTGCTATGTCATAACTAACGTTCCGCACATCAGCAGCCGATTCCTGCATGTACATTCTGTACTACATTACAATTCCACTGTACCTCAGTTGCACATATTATAGGAAAGAGATGTAATAAAAAATATCATTAACAGCCAAGTGCACTGAAATTAGGAATTTAATCAGCTACTTGTAATCCAGGGCTTATAATCTTTCTCTATTGCCGGTGAAAGTACAGTGAGCACAGGAAATTAAAATATAAAACATCCTTTAATATAAAAATGGAATAAGAGGAGAACATTTGTGAAATGTATGTTCAGTAAGTAGTAAAATGGGTATGGCCGCATCTTGGAAAATGGTGCCTGGGTAATGGCTTTGTCAACATCAGCAGTGGGTAATTATTTAACAGAAACATTAAGAGAAGATTACATTTATAGATATAAGAGTAGACAGCTCACTTCTGAGAGATCTGTAAAGTGATCCCCAGTAGCGGCTAAAGATTTACCTCATGTCTCACTTAAGAGTAAAATAGACTGGAAATACTTTTCCAATTCTGACACAGGTTTAAGAGAATACTTTGATCACTTGAGGATGATTCTCATGGAGAATTATGAAAAAAAAAAAGAAATAGGTAGACTTGTAAACAGTCTGTGTTGCCGGACAATCCTTGTCGGAAATGCAGACTAAAACACTGCAGCTGAAAAGTGAATACCGGTCTTAAGTTAAGGGGGAAGTGAAGGGACATTTTGCAATGTATACAGTTTGTGTTTGTACATAGACAGTATCACAAAAAGGACATATTGAGGGAAAAGAACCCGCCGAGTCAGCGCAAGAATACAATTAAAGACATTAGAACATCCTAGATAATATGCTTTTCAACATATGGAGGCAAACATAAAGGAAGCTAAGAGACAATCACCTTGATCCATCGCAATAACAGAATAACACTTTTCCAAGACTTGGCCCTTGACACTATAAAAGAGGGAAATGTTTAAACAGAATTTCTAATTGCAGGTTGATGAGATATAGTTGGTGCTATGCTTGTGGTTTACAATTTAAGTTTTAAGCTTGAAGACTGGTGGAACAACATTATTGACCTAGCAAAGTGCATCAAATAATCACGACCTCGGTGTGCAGGAACATCTAAAGGATGACTTAACTGGTCCTATTCTCCTCTACTTAAATGGCACAGACAGAGATCAAGGAGATTTTGATGACAAGAATAGGATGAGGATTGAGTGTTTTAAATGGGAGGTGGTCAGAGCTACAGCACAGAAAAAGGTTTCTTATCATTGTACACAAATATTTTCAGACAGCAGACAGGATCCGGAAACTTTTTTCCTCTAGCAATAGCTCTCCAGCGTCGCCAGTTGTAGCCACTGTGGCTCAGAAAACACTGGAAGTGATGATACTGGTCTATACGCGGCACAAACTGGATCTGGTTCGCCAATCTGTATTTGAACTCAGTATATGGTTTTCCCCTTTTTCTCCTAGACAAAGCAGATTTCTTTCACAATAGGATGCTTCGGTCTTCAATCCTAACCTTCAAGTCTTCATCTTCACGCATGGAGATTAGGTGGTGCCAGTGAGAGGCTTTCATCTGATCGGCCCAGAAACTGGAAACCAAGTCTGTCTATTTGGGTCTCTGGGACAAGTTAGTCTGTTGGCACCGGGCTAATAACTTAGACCATCTCAAGGCTTAGCCATTTGACATCCTTCTTCTTGTCCTTCTGTAGAGCCTGACTACCCAAAGTGAAAACCTGGCATCCAATGGAGTCAAGGTGCTCAGACACATGGTACAGTAGTGCCGTATGAAAACTGTTGGGATTCAGTTTTGCTGGAAGTGCTTCAACCACCAAGTTATCCACAGAAGAATGGCTTGATAATAACAGACAGTGCAGACCCTATGGTGCTGAGCGATATGCCTGAATGACTGTAAAGCGCTTCCCCTAGGGAGTCAGTATCGATTTTAGTAGAGCTTCCGTGAAAGGTAGAAGCTGCACCAGAACCACTGGAGGGAGACTACTGCAGAATTTCCATTAGAATGCTGGATTTGGGCTCCAAAGATGGCAGGTGCAAATCAAGTGCCTCAGCTGCTTTACGCTAAAAGGTTGTGAATGGACAAATTTCCCCAGAAGGATAGAGACTATCTCTCTCATGGGGTGTATCAAGGTTAATGGCTTCTGACGTTCTGAGAAAAGCCCAGAATCTCTATAAGGATGGAGGAGGTTATCAGCCTCTGAATCATCTTTCTCTATACACTTAAAAGCCAAAGAGTGATCTTCGGGGTCAAAGATGAGACGAGCAAGAGGCTGATTCTCAAATGAAGCTTTTACCTTCTCTCTAGCAACCTGAATGAACAGGAACAAACTGAGCAAAGAAGAAGAGCTCCAGATCTTGGTAGATATGGTGGGGAAAACCAGGAACCAACACCAGCATGTAAGGTGTTGATGTATATAGGCTAGTTAGTGTTGTCACAACCTGAACAGGCACATCCATGACTCGAGACAGGACCAAACTCAGCAAAGAAGATGGGCTCCAGATCTGTGAAGGTATGGTGGGGAAAACCAAGAACTGATGCCATTATGTGGGGAGGTGATGTATATAGGCTAGTGCTGTCACTTCCTGGCACAGCTGCTACAGGAGTCACGTGGAGTCGTATCAATTCATGTGGAGAGCTATTTCTAGAGGAAATGTTTCTGGATCAAGACTGGTGCCTGGGAATATTCATAAGATGAGGATAATTATGAAGAAGGATCCATCAGAACACGGTGTTGCATGGCAATGAATGATATTGACTGTAAAACTAGAAGAACCAAAAAACACCTTCTGGTTAGCATTAAACAAGGACTTCTCTAAAAGGAGATGGCTCATAGAAATGTGAGCTACCAGGTAACAAAGGGGACAGGAATGAGGTTTAAAAAGATGCAGTAGTTTGCCCTCTAAAAAATTCATACGCTTTGGGGAGGTGAACGATGTGCCACCTGGAACCTGGGGGAGAATGCCCTCACTCTGGAGTCACATGGTTTATAATGCATGTAGGCGTGGGAAAAGAGGGAAAGTGAGTGGTTTAAGGAAAGAGGATTTACTAGTTGAGGTTGTTTAGTTTAGTGGGCGGATAATGTCAAAGGGGGAATAGTAGGCGAGGGGAGTGAGAGAGTGGTCTCCTTGATATCTTGATTCACAGTATGCAAGTTGATATTTCAAAACACTGACGTTGACTGTGAAGAGGTGAAACTCAACAAATAAGAGGATGAGAATACACACAATGTTAAGGATATCCAACGTCTGTCGAGTGCTGCTACAAGAGACTCGCCTTTTACAAAGGGATACTCAAAGGATGAGCTCATGGCAGCTCTCCTCACCACAAATATAAGCTGCAGCTAAAATTATAACGAATAGTAAAAACAACCTGAATCATAGAAATACACTTGTCCATCTGAGAAATGCTCACTTATAAAGATGGTAGAGTTATGTGATAGTAAAGAGTACTCATAACACTGACATGCTCACCATGATCTACATGTAGGCCCCCCAATCATTGTTCCGAGGAATTCTTCTCCAAACGTCTGGGCAGCCATTCAGGATCTGGGGAGTGCACACTACTTCTGGGAGGGAAATTCAATCAGACTACAAACACAGTAGACAAAAGGTCAGTGGGTATGGCCGCATGCAAAAGAATTGCCTGAGACAAGTCCCAGGACACATTAAGTAGGTAGGGCTTATGGAGCATTTGGAGTTTACATCACAAAGGTAAGAGGGACTACAATTTTTACCATCAGACTTTCCTATAACTGGTGCTAACTAGCTACCACATGGATCATCATTCTGAATCTGGAATACATGTCATGCGGGAATACCACACTCCTGATTTCTTTCCTCTGTGAACATTGTGGCAGGAACACATGGTTAAATGTGGGATGGGGATAAGGACCTGGAATAAGGGAAAATATGTGGGAGTCTGTGTGCAAACACAGATTCCCATGGCTATTCCCCACTCCAAGACCTCAAGGATGTAATGGTGTAGTAATAAGGCATCTGAGATTTACCACACACCATGGCATGAGGGATTCAAGAACTATGGAACGAAGTCCCAGAAGGGGACCCCATCCCTGAGATAGCCGATTTTTGATAAAGGTCTTGCGACATGACACTTTAAAGGGACATCCAGAATGGACTGGCCTACGCAACTAATCCTAACACCCAACATGGTTTTAGCTAGACTCTGGAAACAATCTGAGCTGCCAGCTCAAATAATGCTTTTCCTTAAAAAAAAGGATGCAATGCTGATCCCGAGAATCACAGCTCATCTAAATAATGAAGTAACACATCTTTTCTCCATACAACCACTATTCTTTAATATGGCTAAAGAAAATAGGGAGGTAAGCATACTCTAATAATTAGAGCTCTCCACATGTTTGACTAGACTAATTTTACAATGAACTAATAAAGGGGAATCTGAAAAAAGTAAAGAAATGCTGTATCTAATAGGATGCGACGGGATGTTTACTCGTGGGAGGCCCAGGAGTCTAAAGACTAAGAGTCACTTAGGAGAGGGTTTGAACTCAACAGTAAATATTTTTGTATAACTGACCAAGATTGGGTAGGATAATAGGTATCCCTAGTTTTGTAAGTGGATGGAAACTTACCTGATAAAAAAACTGACTACCTAGTCAAAGTTTTCAAAACTAAATTACTTTGAAAGGGCATGAGGCCCAGATTGTTTATGGGGGTCGTTTTGAGGCTGGGAATCGGGGGTGCCACTTTTATGCCACTTTCAACGTTGTGGGAGGGGTGGGCTCACTAGTCAATGAGACTACAAATCTCATGGGGCATAACTGCTACAAGCCAGTCTATTTGTATTTGAGGAATTAACAAATAAACAACTTTTACATTTGGAAATTGATTGTATAAAACAATTTGTCTCAATATTTTAAAGGTAGATTTTTCTTAATTATGCTAAGGGTATTTTAGAGCCTTTCCTGAATTCAGAATGGTATCCAGTTGTTTAAAATGTACAACTTTTTATGTTCATCTAACAGGCTTCAAACCCATTTCAGTAAAATAAAGCATGCATAATTCCTCAAAGAATGAGAAATTAAGCACCTGTTATCCAAGTGATGATATATCATGAAGTGATTTATTCTAACTTTATCGTTTGGAAACATGGTAAGGGTGGTTAATAAATTCACAAGAAAGAAAATTAGTTCACAGTTTTCTATTTTGATTTAAGGTGGAAAGTCAGTAAAAATGTTTGCTTTTTAATTTAGAACCTACTCTAAGTGGCCTTGGCAGACCCTTTTGTTTTGTGGGCCTGAGAAGAAAAAAATACATTTAAAAGCCACGAGATCTTCCCTCTGGGCTCTGTAAAATGGCTAACCCGGGGCACTTAAAAGACACCACTTCTCAAGATGAGCCTACAACCTCGCATATTCTGTTGCTGTTTTGACTGCTTTTATTAAGCAAAGTGTCTGTATGAAAGTGTAAATTCCAGTGATGCCACTTACATACTAATTCATGATATTAAATTGTCCCATATCTTGCATGTTTTTCACAGAACCTTGGTAAATTATATCAATCATAAAACAACCACCATGTATGAGTGATTTAAATGCTGGTGATACAATGTCAATATTTAGCAAGGTTAACATCAAATATATTGCACTTTATTTTTTGAGTGCTGCAAATAGATTTATCCAGTCTAATTTAGAAATCTGAAACTGGGCTGTACAACAAAATGCATAATTTTCAACAAGGTCTGTACAATGTGTCTAAATCTGCTGCAGAAATTGAGATGCCCCATCATTCCAGGGATCTTGGTCATATAATGTAAAATTATTGGCTATGGTACATAAATTTGAATATACATTCAACATTCATGTCTTCAAACCACACACTACATGGCACATGCCTTCAGTCCTACCTGCACCATGTAACACAGTACTGAAGAACATGCTCTTCCACCTAAATGTATTATTCACACCATTAAGAAATCTGAATGCGATGAACAGTCCCCTACAAAGACGTCATCAGACCTGATGTGTCTGTCACTCTTCTGAAAGAATACTGATGTCATTTGAAAAGTCAACAGAAGGTAAAGGTACTAAAATATGTTTATGTGGCTTGTTACCTTTCACATTGTCCAATAACTTAACTGATGATTTTAAATGATACCAATGAAGAATTTATTAATCATATCAGATGTCTTCCAATTTTCAAACTCATCTCTGGACTATGGGTAGATGTCACATACCTAGATCTGTTAAGCGCTCACGTACAGGAATGCACTTCTAGCATCAAAGCTTATCTTGATAAGCTCGTTGATAACTCTTTTTCTTGTGCACACACAGTATGATGTAAATGCTCCAAGGAAAACAATAGAGAATACGCATTGTCTTTTATTTTTTTATTGAATTTGCCAAAGTCAGTACCTTTACACAGCCAAACATTTTCCCAACACAATTTTGTATTAACCTGTATTTAATACATTTCCCTCTTTGTGTCTCACAACGCTGTCAATTTTGAATCGATAATTGTCAGTTTATATCATTTTAAGGGCATTCACTGCTCACTTTCTGTGTAAAGGTTACTTTGCAAGAGTACATGCATATGACATTAAATGGAGACCAATTCGCCACTAAAAGTAATGCACATAAAACTTAATACAGTACTTTTTTTAAACATCATTTCAAATAAATACCCACGTACAGATGAAATACATGTTTATGTAACATTATTTCTTATGAATCAATACTGCAACAGAAAATAAAAATATAAAAGTTCCCACACTAGGAATTATAATGTGCTTCTTCCAGCAAACAGAAATCTTTAATTCCCATAAACATGAACAATAATACAATTTGCAACTTTTCTTTTTACAAAAAAAAGTATATTTTTGCGAAGTACCAATTGAATCACTCCTAGCTTCAACAAACAGCACCAGAACAATTAGGCACAGCTTGTTGATGCTCGCTTCTGTTTCTGTTTCCTGAAATAACAAACATTAGGTATAACATGCAAGAGAAGATAGTCTTATTTTTCACATTTGCCAACAATACTATGGTTAATCTGTGACCGCCACCGTACAAAGCTAATATCAATATTAATATTGCCAATACAACTTCTGTACTGCAACCACAAATGTGTTAATACGTCTTGCGTTTGTTCGTTACAAGTCCAAAGCTATTCGATTTGGTTCCCAACATGTTTTCATTGTTTCTTTGAACCTTGAATCTGCAATGATCTGCAGTTAAAGTATCATTGACCAACAGAATTGTTTACAATTTCTTGAATATATATCTATATCTATATATTAAGACTATCCCATTAAAAATGTGCTAAAGGGGAGTTCTCTTTGCACTTATTGCTCCTCACTGATTTTTTTCATCAAGTTCCAAAACAGCTTTTTCATTTATCATAAAATAAGCTATTCTGGATTACTCCCGTCAAATTATTAAAGGCACTACTGGCAATAATTAAGAACAAAAAAGGTGCAGAAATAGACCACCCTATGATTGACAACTTTAGAATTTTCCTTTTCTAAATGCACCACAATTTGGCACAGCAAACAAAGAAATAATGAAACAATTCCAATTTGGAATTTAACTTTTTCAGTTGTACAAAATTCTGTTCATCAATAATGCTTTGCAATTTCCTAAAACCCAGGAATTCTGGCATTTGTAGGTAATACTACGTAGTGAATATTTTTCAAGTGCCCGTTATTGTTTTAACCAGAGCAAAGTCAAGTTTTCTTCTTGTTACATTGAACTATTCCTAAGAATAATAATACATTATGAAAAACCCCAGAATTTGAATACCCTGGATTTCTTAATGAACATGGCAGTTAAAATCAGTAATATTAAACATAAAACTTAACATTGTGTGATGAAAACAAAAAAAGAAATATAGCTGCTGAAGCACAGCATATGTATGTTCTTAGCAGAGCCCTGGGTTGTGTTTATTCATGTTAGAAACACAGACCAAAGCAAAAACAAAAAAAAAAAGGTATTTGGCCTGCTGATACTGAAACCAACAAGCACAAACCCTGCTCCCAAAATGGAGACCATTAGCACAAAATCACTGCATTTTATAAAACATTTCTACATAAAGATTTATAGAAGCCAACATAAAATATCAAAATATCAAAAGTGCACAGGTTTAATGATCAGATAAAAAACATTGAATATCTGAAATAAAATAATAAAATCCCTTCCCACTTTCCCATTTGAGTGTTCCTAGTGGATCAGAAACAAACACTGATAACTACAATTGAAGTAAGTTTCTTCAGCACTTGGAAGTTTTCTTCCTGAAGCAGCACTTATTGGCAAAGCCTTGTTTTCGAAATATGAAAAAATAAGTTTTTTGAAGTAGTGGTAGCTGTTACATGGCAAAGGCTGTCAAATTAGCGTATTGTAGTGGTTTCCACGCTTATGTGGGACATACTACCACTATATATCTTAAACTGGATGGGATAATAAACAAAGCTGCAAAGCAACTCAACGCACGTGATGGATAGTCCACGTCCAGGAACTAATCTACAGCTGAAAAATGGAAAATAAAATGTAATTAGAAAACAACTGATTATTATTCTCTGTCTTACAAAGTCATAATTTCAAGACCGATTGTGCAGGAAAAGCTCCATCGCAGTTTAGAAATCAGGCAACTGTTAGTTTCCAAAGGTAGATCAGAGATCTGTTCAAGCCTGTTTGCACGATGCAAGCATAAACCAAAAGTTTGCAATAGCATTACCAGTAAGTGGCAGGTGTAGGAAGGAAAGACTCTTTACAAGTACTGAACAAAGCTTTACTAGTCAAGCTTGAGAGGTGATGACAGGTATTTAAAAGAGAAAATCAGTGAAGCTTTAAGTTCTCCAGAGACATGCAGGTCAGTATATCATGCAGACAGACACAGACAGCAGATATCATTTCTATAGGAAGATCCGCTTGCAGAGGTAGCTGATGGCGTAAAAAAGAAGTCCATGCTGTAATCCAAACTTTGCCAGTAAAAGTATAGGCAGACCACCGTACAGTGGAAGCACATGCATGGCAATTCAAGAAAGCCCCAAATCACTTTCACGTATGACAATTAAGAGAATGTGAAGATAAAAAAACAAAAATCAACATTTTGTAACGTTATTCTCGTCCTATTGTACATTGTTATATAGTAACTCAATACAGATTTTCTAATAACATGTTCATCTAATTAGGTTAATTTTCTTTAGAGATAGTGAAGTATTATGTGAGAGATGGTAGTATACACAGGGTTTGCTATATTGTGTGGTTAGGCTTACACCAATCTTATAGTAACCACCACTAGACACCACTAAGATTTGCCAAAACTCTGGGAGAATTTATAAAAGTGGCCAATAAATGCACCTCTTTTCCTGATGTTTTACGAGTCAGTATTTGAAAACATCAATTTAGGGAAAGAATCATGTGAATGTAATCATTAGCTTCTTAACTTGGAGCAACAACTTAGCTAGTCATTGTGAAAAAAAAATTGGAATATGGAAGGCTTTCTTTGAAGGATTGTGCATCAACAAGAGAAAAAAGGTTGAAACAACTGTTAAAAGGAGAAACACTTCTAACACTGTTAACCCTTCTTTATAGTAACATTAAAGCTCAAGCTTCAGGAGAATAGAGTATTGACCACAAGGAAGCAGTAATTGATACACTCAGATCTGCTTTTCCAACTGCATTGTTTAGGCTTCTTTTCAACTTTGAGAAAAGCTCGCAATAAAAATTCCTGATGGTTGCTGGTATTCACATTATGCGTTAGAATGGAGCTAGAGAATTCATTTTTATTTTTTTAGAACAGACGCGTCAAGAAAGAAAATGTAACTATTTGCCCTACATTGACGTAATTTATGCGTTAACCTTGGAAAACGCATTTATAATAATAATTTGCGATGTCTTACTGTCCCAATTAAATTTGGTTTACTCTTGCTGGAATTAGCATTGTAGAGCATCCAAGTGACTAAATCACAGAAAAAGCAAGAGCTGTGTGTGCTCTATTACTGCCTGATGACGTTGTGACTTCTCCTATCCACTTTCAGGCAGAGCGGTGAGATTCAAAGACCAAGCTGCTGACAAACTACCAGAAACAGTGAAGACGGGAGGCACCCACAGTGGGATTATTAGAATGGCTTTTGAAAAACATTGTCACTATTCGCAGATGAAACAGCGCTACCTTGCATCCATTTGATTCATACTATAAGCATACAAAATTACTTTGAGTATAAAACAAGCAGGGCTTTACATTAAAATATAGTTTGGTTTTAGGCACTTTAAAGTCACAGTTATGAAAAAATGTGCCTTATTGTGCTCAACATTATTTTTCCACAATTTGTAAAGCAACATTTTCTAACCAAATCGCCTTTCCACATATACAGGCACCAATTAGAATATATATTTTTCAGTTTTGACAACACTGAAATTAAATAGTTGAACGACCATTCAAGAGTCCAAAAGCATTCACATTTAGAATAATACTCTAACCTACTTCCACAATTCTTAGAAGTAAGCTGGACTGGCTGTATTTTATGTGCCTATAATGTAGAGCCCTGCAAAACACGTGCTTGCATAAGTTAATGTAATATTCTCAATTGTCTGTTAAAAGCACTGTAACACTATCATCGCTAATACTGAGAAAAACTGCATTGAGATGTTGACAACACTGGATACACAAATCTCAGTCCCTAGGATAAGCCTCTTTATTATTTTCAATTTTCCGCAGAGATTACTCTATTTGTCCTAACACTTCGAGCAAAAGTGTATTTAATAAGTCTCCAGTTACCCTTTCCTTTTTATTAAGCACAAGAAATGGCAACACATTAATTAGCCATCGTATTTTGTTTAAATGTGTTCATTAAGTGCCCCACTGCTCAAAATATCAAAGCCCTTCTTGTACGAAATTTTTAATTTTAAGGAAAGTTTGTACACTGGCAGGCTTGCAAGATTTTGTTTCCCTGCAATTGTTTATTGAACAGATTATTCCTTTAATTAAAGACACCGAGGTGTTACCCAATTCTTTTTTTTTGTAATCTGGAAGCTTATATTGCTTTCTGCATTCAAAGAGATAGACCGCACACATATTTGTAATGAATATGCATTTTTTTAAGCTTACCCTTACGTTCACATGAGATTTGTTCTCCAAAATGTACTGTTAGCAATAGCTTTGTGACTTTGTTAAGTAGTGACATGGCAGAGAAATCTAACAGAGGCTCCATTGGACATATGTACAGTACATTTGGTATTGATTTTTAACATGTTCTGCATTTACATGTTATACATCTACTTTTATGAGTTGCATTTCACCACTTTTCAATCCACAGTGCCCACCGTTTGTTGAAAAGGCAATCGCAAATTTGAATTTAGTTACAAGCCTAAATGGATGAATTACATTTGTGCTATACAGACTAGACTGATTACTAATGATATAGTAGATCTGGTCAAGACACCACCTCTTTTGACATGTAACAGTTCAAGAGCAACAAAGCTTAAATGTTAATGGTGGGAGTATTTAGTTAAGTTCCCTTCCACTATTAACCTCTCAAAAACATGTCGATATATACAGGCGTTAGTTACAGCTCAAACCGGAATAACAGAGGCTGCTTTATTTGGTATAGCAAGAAACCTGACAAGTCAACTCACTGCAACATCATAG
The DNA here is from genome assembly GCA_963921515.1 of Calotriton arnoldi. Classification (NCBI taxonomy): domain Eukaryota; kingdom Metazoa; phylum Chordata; class Amphibia; order Caudata; family Salamandridae; genus Calotriton; species Calotriton arnoldi. The sequence goes on from CAWUFW010000790.1 coordinate 2,378,331, forward strand.
ACAGTGGGGCTTCACTGACTAAGCATAAAAGTTAGATGTGTAACATGAATTCCTTCTTGCATTCCCTAGTCACAATAGATCTTATACTTCTCGCTGCAGAACACCGGGTTTTGGAGAACAGACCCCTCGGTCCTGTCCGCACAGGACCGGATATGACTTACGCTGGGGTTACTGGTCTTGGCTTTGGACGCAGACTTTGTGCGCACCCTTTTGGTCTGCTCGTGGTCAAGCTCAAGATGCTCCAGTCGCTGGGTGAGGGCAAGTTTCTGCTGGATGGCCATGCGCAGTAAAGAGTTCAGGGTCCTCTTCTCGTCTTCTGCGGCCGCCAGCTGTCGCTGCATTTCATCCAGCTGTGTGACGTATTCATCACACCTGCAATTAAAAGTCAAATCATTAGAAGGCGTACTCTGAATGGGAGAATGGGGGCTTTGCATCAGACAACCATTGACTTAGGGTCTTAAACACCAATAGGTCTCTATTCTGAATACCAGCAGTCTAGCCATTCCTTTATCTAGTTAAGCAGAAAGTGCTGTAACAAACATTTGCATCCTAACTGTAAGATACCCAATGTGCCAATTTTGACAAAGCATTTTGTATGAATGTGACTATGTTACATTTATCTCACATGCAAAGCAAAACATATACACACAAGGCAACTTGGCATTGAAAATAAAAAAATCAGACCATAGCGAGCATAGCACTTACATGACACACTCTACCATGTAGGAGCTATATTTTATGCAAGCCACTGCAAGGATTATCAACATGGCTCTGAAAAGAGATTGAATCAAGTATTCCGCACCAGAGTAAGAAGTGGAAAACAGTGCAAAGCCTTCCCTGTTTAGAACATCGTCTCACACTGCAACACACTTACTGCACAACCACTGACTCCAGGGTCACAGAAGGAGTGTAGCTTTTATTTACTTGGGGAAACTAAAGGGGGAAGATTCTAAAGGTATGCCTTCACGAGATGTGCGTATAAATGGACGCATGCGCACTGACGATGTGATCCTTTGTGTTTACGTCCGTCTGTTTGGTATCGGTGAGAATGTGTTTCTTTACAACCACGTTTTGACCTTGGTGTGAGGAAACAGACCAGGGCCGGACTGGCTACCGGGCGTTTTGTTGTGCTGCCGAGCTGGGGGCTGATTTCACTGCGGTGGGGGCTGATTTTGTTGATGGGGACTTGCGTGAGCTTCAAAATAAAGAAAGCAAAACGAATGTTTTTAAGCACACGCAGGTCCCCATCAACGAAATCAGCCCCCAGCTCGGCAGCACAACAAACCGCCCGGTAGCCAGTCCGGCCCTGAAACAGACACAGGGCAAAATACCAAATGGAGGTTTAATGTTCAAGGCTTATCCAACATGTTTAAGGTAATGTAGGTGAAAAATAGAATGTCATCCAAAGTATGAATCTGAAGAAACTACTGACCTGCATTGGGATATCTATGGGACCGTTCCTTGTCAGGGGTGGCTCCTCTGCTATGGCGGAAGAGCGTCGCCCCACTGCTGAAAGGCAGCAGACAAAATAAAAATAAAATGACAATAAAGGAAAATGCTACTTACCAGTATGCATCTGTTCTTGGCATGTAGAGCTGCAGATCCTCACACTGTGCATTAGATCGCCATCTGGTGTTGGGCTCGGATGCTTGCACTTTGTTGTTGTCTTCGAAGAAGTCTTTGTAGTCATGTGATAGGTGACTCCTCCTTAGGACAATAGTGCGCATGGGCATCGACTCCATCCTCAGATTGTTTTTCGCCATATTGGGGAGTGATGGAGTTAGTAGAAAAGAAAAGAGATGTCCATGTGTGTGTATCTAATTAAGATAGGACTGGAGCACATACAGGTCCCGGGAGGTGGGTGGGCGTGTGAGGATCTGCAGCTCTACATGCCAAGAACAGATGCATACTGGTAAGTAGCATTTTCCGTTCGAGGCATGTGAGCTGCAGAGCTCACACTGTGCATAGACTGTACAGCAGTATCTCCCTAGCGGTGGTCACCTGTATGTGTTGCAGTAGTTTGAAAAAGGGTTTTAAGGACAGCTTGGCCCACGGAAGCTTGTTGCTTGGCTTGCACATCAACACAATAGTGTTTAGTGAAGGTGTGTGTTGTAGACCATGTGGCTGCCTTACATATGTCTTCTAGGGAATGTTCCCTAAGAATGCCATGGATGCCCCTAGTTTGCGTGTTGAGTGCGCTCTAGGGGGAACTGATAATGTGCGTTTGGCTTTTTGGTAGCAGATTTGGATACATTTAACAATCCACCTTGCAACCCCGGCTTTTGAGATGGGATTACCTTTGTGTGGTGGAGAGAAAGCCACAAACAATTGTTTGGTTTTGCGAAAGGATTTGGTTCTGTCAATGTAATACATAAGGGCTCTTTTGACATCTAGGGTGTGGAGAGCTCTTTCTGCCACGGAATCTGGGTTTTGGAAGAACATAGATAGTTCTACTGATTGGTTAAGGTGGAAAGGCGAAATGACTTTGGGAAGGAATTTTGGGTTTGTTCTGAGAACTACCTTTTTATGATGTATTTGTAAGAAAGGCTCTTGTATAGTTAGAGCTTGTAGTTCACTAACTCTCCTTAGAGAAGTGATTGCAATTAGAAACGCAACTTTCCATGTAAGGAATTGAAGTTCACATTTATGTAAGGGTTCGAAAGGTGGACCCATGATCCTGGTAAGTACTATATTAAGATTCCACACTGGGGAAGGTGGTAATCTGGGAGGTATGATCCGCTTAAGGCCTTCCATGAAGGCTTTAATGGCGGGAACTTTGAATAGTGATAAGTGTTGCCTGTTTTGCAAGTAAGCAGCAAGGGCTGCGAGGTGCAGACGTATGGATGAGTATGCAAGACTACATCTTTGCAAATGTAGCAAATAGCAAATGATGTTTTGCGTAGAGGCTTGTAATGGTTGGATGTTATTATTAGTGCAGTAAATAGCGAATCTTTTCCATTTAGCTGCATAGCAGGCTCTGGTAGTTGGGCGTCTAGCTTCTTTTATAACGTCCATGCAGTCTGGGGGTAGGTTAAGGTAACCGAATTCTAGGACTTCAGGAGCCAAATTGCAAGGTTCAGCTGAGATGGATCTGGGTGCATTATCTCTCCATGGCTCTGCGTTAGCATTGTTGGGGAGAGGTGTAGTCTTTGGTATGGGACTACTGATAGCTCCAGTAGTGTGGTGAACCATGGTTGGCGTGCCCATGTAGGGGCTACTAGTATCATTTTGAGAGACTGTTGTCGAAGCTTGCGTACTACAAGTGGGATGAGTGGGAGCGGTGGAAAAGCGTACACAAATCTGCCGGACCAGTTCATCCATATTGCATTGCCCTTGGACTGCGGGTGTGGAAGCCTGGCGGCGAAGGTTGGGCATTTGGCGTTTTGGTGTGTGGCGAACAGATCTAAGTCTGGCTGGCCCTACATCTGGAAGAAAGGTAGAAGAACTTGTGGATGTAGTTCCCACTCGTGAATCTGTTGTGCCTGTCGACTTAACAGATCTGCAATCTGATTGTGAACCCCTGGTAGGTGTTCTGCTAGAAGGTAAATGTTTTGTGGAATGGCCCACCTCCAAATGTCCTGTGCTAGTTGGGACAGTTGTGGAGAGTGTGTCCCCCTGTTTTTGTATATAGTACATAGCTGTGATGTTGTCTGTTCGGATCAGGACAGCTTTGTTTTGTACGTGGAGTTGAAAGGACTTGAGAGCTAGGAATATGGCTAGTAACTCTAGGTGGTTGATGTGGAACCGCTTCTGCTGAGTGGTCCACTTTCCCTGTGTTGTATGGTGTAACAGGTGTGCTCCCCATCCTGTAAGGGATGCGTCCGTGGTTAGTACTACTTGTGGAACCGGCTCTAGGAACGGCCGCCCCTTGGACAAATTGTTGGTGTTCCACCACTGCAGAGAGCGATGTGTGCGGCTGTCTACCAACACCAGATCTGTAAGATGTCCCTGAGCCTGGTTCCATTGGCGCGCTAGGCACTCTTGTAGAGGACGCATTTGAAGTTTTGCATGAGGGACGAGAAAAATGCAGGATGCCATCATGCCGATGAGCTGCATAAACACTCCGGCTGGAAGAGAGTGTTGCATTTGAAACCTGGGGACAAGGGTTTGTATACTGGCTATCCTGGCTGGGCTGGGGTAAGCTAGAGCAGTGGAAGTGTTTATCGTGGCTCCCAGATATTGAAGGACATGGGAGGGCTGAAGGTGGGACTTGGTATAGTTTATTGTGAAGCCCAATTTGTGTAATGTTTGTATCGTTTGGTGAGTGTGTTGGACACACTGGTTGAATGATTTGGCTTTGATAAGCCAGTCGTCCAGGTATGGGAAGACATGTATTTGTTGTCTTCGTAGATGCGCTGCTACTACTGCAAGGCATTTGGTAAACACTCTTGGAGCAGTGGTGACTCCGAATGGCAGTACTTTGAACTGGTAGTGCTGCCCATTGAGAACGAACCTTAGATACTTCCTGTGAGCAGGATGTATGGGAATGTGGAAGTAGGCGTCCTTGAGGTCTAATGTGGCAAGGAAGTCTTGTTGTTGTAGTAAGGGAAGCACTTGTTGGAGAGTGATCATGTGAAAATGATCTGAGTGTATGTATTGATTGAGAGGTCTGAGGTCTAAAATAGGCCTGAGAGTGCCGTCCTTTTTGGGAATGAGGAAGTACAGGGAGTAAACCCCTGTGCCCTGCTGTAGCAGAGGCACTGGCTCTATGGCGTGCTTTTGAAGCAGGGAAAGTACCTCTTGTTGTAAAAGTGTAAGATGGTCTGTGGACATTGGACGCTGCCTGGGTGGTATGGTGGGGGGTAGCTGTTAGCTCCAGGCAGTAGCCATGTTGGATAATCTGTCTCACCCACCTGTCTGTTGTAATGGAGTTCCAGACAGGCAGGAACTGTGATAGTCTTCCCCCGACAGGGGTGTTGTGGTCGGGGGGAAGTGGAGGAAAGTCACTGTTTGGGAGTGGTGGAGGTACGGGTGTTGTTATTATTACCTCGACCTCTGCCCTTAGAGTTGTTGCCTCTGTAACCACCCCTAAAGTATCCTCTATTAGGGGAGGTTTGGGTGTTTGTCGATAGGAAGAGGAACTGTCTGCGGTGGTATTCCTGGAGCCCCCTCTGTAAAAGGAGCGGCGAAAGGAGCCACGTTGCTGCGGGGACTGCAATGCTCCCATTGATTTGGCAGTGTCAGTATCCTTCTTCATCTTTTCTAGTGCTGTGTCGACAGCAGGACCAAATAGTTGGTTTTGGTTAAAAGGCTGGTTTAGTATAGTAGTCTGAACCTCTGGCTTAAAACCTGAAATGCGAAGCCAGGCGTGTCGTCTGATAAGCACGCTAGTGTTAACTGACCTAGCGGCGGTGTCGGCTGCGTCTAAGGCGCACTTAATGGAGGCATTGGAAATAAGTTTGCCTTCTTGAATGAGGTCAGTGGCTTGTGTTTTGTATTGATCAGGTAGATGTTGAAGGAGGGTTTCTAGCTGATCGTAGTGTGCCCTGTCGTACCTAGCTAGTAGAGCTTGGGTGTTAGCGATGCGCCAGATGTTGGTGGCTTGCGCAGCTACGCGTTTGCCAGAGGAATCTAACAATTTGGATTCTTTATCAGGGGGCGGAGCATCCCCTGAAGTTTGGGAATTGGCGCGTTTTCTGGCATTAGAAACGACCAGTGAGTCAAGGGGAGCTGACCTTTGATGTAGGTGGGGTCATCGGGGGCAGGTCTATACTTTTTATCCACTCTAGGATTAAGGATCCTGGCTCTGACCGGGTCGTTAAAAATTTCAGGTGCATGTTTAATGACACCCTTGATCATGGGCAAAGTTTGAACCGTTTTTGAGACCGTTCAAAAGTGTCTAGAAGAAAATCTTCCTCTGGTTGGTCGGTGTGAATATGCACCCCATGAAAACGGCCGCCCTATGTATGAGTTGCCCAAAACCTATGTGATCATCTGGTGGAGATGGTTTTGTGGGATAAGGTGGAGGGCTGGGGAGGTCTGTAGGGTCTGGGGGTCATTATAACCCCAGTCATCCTGTGGTGGATTATCTGGATCCAGATATAAATTATGAGGGTCATCCCCGTACCCCATGTTGTCCTCATACTCATGTGGGGGAGAATCCGCAGGTTGAGGAGGTGTGACAGGGATGTGGAGAGGAGGGGTGTTAGAGAGAGGTATAGGGGAAGAAGGAGGCATAGGGGAAGTGGAAGAGTCTTTCTTCTTCGGAGGGACAGGCTTGTGACGTGGCACAGAGGAAATATGTCCTGTTTTAGGATTGATATAAAGTTTGTGTTGATTAGGATCGATGGGATCCGGTGTAAACAGTTCCTCTCCTTGAATATTAGTTTTCGGCGCCGACTTTTTCGGTTCCGAACGTGGTGATGGCTTCTTTAAATGTTCCTTTGCTTTAGAAGGCGTCGAGGCGTCCTTCGGTTTAGCTACAGGCTCGACCGGCTTTAGTTTAGGGGTGTGTCGAGTAGATTCGGTTTCGGTGCCGAGGATCCGCGTGCTTGGAGGCGGATTTGGGGACCGAGCTGGATTTCGGCGCCGGGTGGTCTTTGTGTTTGGGCGCCGAAGGTGCCGGTGTAACGGGCACATGAGGTTTGGTCGGTGCCGAGGAACTAGAAGGCTTTGTTTTCTTGTTCGGTGCCGAGCCCGAAGGCGGGGCGTCCGAAACACGTTTACGGTCTCGACTGGGGCCCGTAGGCGAAGTACTGACCGGTGCCTTCGATTTTGCAGGGAGGGTTGGGGCAGGGGCAGTAGTACTCACACGCTGCCCTGAAGGGATGGAACTGTCGGAGTCCTCTGCCTCGGAGATGATAGCGAGGTCTTCGGAGTCTTCTTCCGGAACATCGGGACCCTCGTCGAAGATGTTGACGGGTTCCGGAGCGGACCTGTGCGCCATGATGTGCCTTCGGGCTCGACGATCTCGGATTGTCTTCTTGGAGCGGAAGGAGGCGCAGGCCGGACAAGTGGCCTCGTTATGGTCTGGTGAGAGGCACCGATTACAGACCTGGTGGTGGTCACTATGTGGAAACTTTGCTCCACATTGGGGGCATTTTCGGAATGGCGTCCTTTCCATGGGCAGTAGGCCTTACGGCGTCGATGGGCCCAACGGCCCGCGTCGACGGCTGGAAAGGAGATCGAGGAAGGGACGTCGAGATGTCGATGTCGGTATTAGGCATTGAAAAGTGGAAAACGCTGCAAAAAAACGAGTTTCGAACCGGAGTGTCGAAATGCATCCGAACCCGATGGCGGAAAAAAACAATCTGAGGATGGAGTCGATGCCCATGCGCACTATTGTCCTAAGGAGGAGTCACCTATCACATGACTACAAAGACTTCTTCGAAGACAACAACAAAGTGCAAGCATCCGAGCCCAACACCAGATGGCGATCTAATGCACAGTGTGAGCTCTGCAGCTCACATGCCTCGAACACTAATTTATTGTCATTTTATTTTTCACTTCCAGCCGCACAGTGTAGGGTGGGGCGGGGCCATGTTGCAGCTCATACAGCAGGGAAAGGGGGAGTAGTAGACACTGAAAGTGCGTATGTCGGTTTGGCCGGCCGGCCAAACCGACATGCACACTTGGATATCTCCAGGCTTTACCTTGGAGATATCAGCAGTGCTCAGGAGCACATGCTCCCAGTCCCTGCTGGAGCTTAAACCCGGCCCACTCCGCCCAATCCCAGCGCTGCTCTCATACTGGGAGTAATAGCAGGAGAGCAGCGCTGGGATTGCGTGGTGAGCTGGGAGCCTGTGCTCATGAGATTGGAGTGCCAGGAGCAGCGTGGCGCGGGAGCAGAAGCTCGGGCCCGGTGCGGTGAAAGGTAAGTGTACATTTTTTTAAGTTTTTTTATTTCCACCCTGCGCTGTCCCCCCCCCCTACGTCGGATTAGCAGCAACCGCTGCTGTTTCTTGTGCTGTTATTGTAAGAAAAAGATGACTGAAGGCACACATAAATGAAGCCGCATCCTTGGAATGTCTCGTCTTGAAGATCCATGTTTTTTAGCGGAGCAACACAAGTTGACAAGTAGGATGCCTGTAGGTGAATCGCGCAAACCGCCACACCACAAATATATATACCATCACCACCCCGCTTGAATCAATACAACCACCTTCCACGAGCAAAGGGCTTGTTTACAATGGAAGGCATTATATGAAACAGACACGTGCGACACAAGGCTGTGTCAGTACCTGTCTGCTAAAATGTCAATGCGTCAAACATATACAAATATAAACAACCCGTGAGCGTAACACAGATCGTTACCCTCTCGCACATACAACAGTTATGTCACTTAATCTTACATACTGCAGGTCTGTCTTGTTATGTTCATGTAGCGCTGTGGACCTTCCTGCATGGAGAGCACTGCTGGAGTGGGGTTGCAGACACATCTCAAGTCAGAGTCTTCCTGAGTCCCATATGCATGTGTGTATGTTCTAGAGTTGCCTGTGTCGTACCATAACCTTCTTGTGCTCTACTGTGAATAACATGCTGTAGGTATCGTCATGCAGTGCTATGGGCTTCCCAACTAGTGGCAAGCTGTGAGATACTCGGAAGAGATTATGTATTCCTTCTATATGCCACCATGCAAGTAGGCAAGTCTCCCTGTGCTTGTGCACCTAGCCTTATTTTCAGCAATACTAAGCTGTTGGGGGGTGGGTCGGTTGGTATGTGAGTGTGCATTTCTGTTTGTCTCTATCCACCGAAAGGTCACAGCATGAATGACTCTAGGATGTCTAAAACTGAATGAAATACTCTAAGGCCTTACAATTCTGCCCTTTGGAAGTTTTATGAGGCATCTGCCAAACGTAGGATCAGTTTTAGTATCAGAATACACATATTATTAATTTATATTGATAGGCAACTACTAGTTGCAGGTACTTAAAATCACAAAACTGCTGTCTTATGAAGGGCCAGAATTTAAAGGAAAATGCTTACCTTTTACTTTCCACACTACTAGGAATTGCAACAAACGATCTGGCCATTTGGTGCTCTGCAGCAGCCTGGGGAGCAGATTTATGGGTAGAGGAGAGAAATTTTTTCTGTCACTTGTCTGCCTCAAACACAGGCTGAGCAAGCGCAGATTCTATCCCTCGAGCCCCCTCAGCATGCTGCCTTGGGTGCAGCAGGTATATTTCAAAGAAATATGTTTTGACTAACTTTCTTCCCAAATTAACAACTTTTTCAAGTAATGACAACGAGAAACATGAGTTTGAGGTATTATAGAGGATACTTTTCAAAAGAAAACTTGTTTAAAACTCATGAGATCAGATTTAATGTCCATGCAGAAGTAGGAATACCAACACAGTGTAAAAGATATTTCAAAACATTTTCATATGCAGTTCCTACAGAAAGATGCTAAACAATTATTTATTATGCATATAGCACTTTATATCGTGAGGCCAGTAGAGTTAATAAAACTGATGTTCCAAAGATCTTCTTGCCTGGCGAGGTCTATGACTGATTAATGTCCGATGATGTACTAATTGTTCCAATAGCTTTTGTTTATTATTTTTGTATGAATTGCATTTAAGAACCTGTAATGTGATTATACATTTGTGATTGTTTTTTTGGATCATTCGACCAGCAGAAAGCCTTTTTGTGATTATAAACTGGTTTATCTGCCCAATTAACAACCATGTTTCTTCTTATACACTTCATAGTCTTTCCGACAGCGTCAATCAGCTGGAAATCGCTCAAGTTGTGGCATTTCAGAAGCTACAGTCACACGTCCAAAAAGCAATGTAGATTTTTCCCTATTGATTGGAGCAAATAATCCTGAGAAAGTCGATTCCTCATTGGGGACATCAGACATATTGGTTCAGTCATAAAAACTAGACCTATTGGGATCACATAGGCCTAGCCCTTCTTCTGTCCTGTGCTGTTACTTTGGTCAACGGGCAAGTTAGATAAGGTATGTCATCGATTGGATAGCTGTCGACAGTAGGACAGGCTGTTCATGGAGAGCAAGGGCTGGCCCACTCCACCAGCTGCACATGTTGCTTTCAGTATTACACAAGAAACATATGGGCCTATTGCACAAGCACTCTATTGAAACTGCATATCATAAATTGGATTTGCAAATGTGACCAAACAGAAGGAAAAAACAACAGCAATCGGTCAGGGCTTAAGGCCTTAACTTGTACAATAAATATTACCAATTGAATGCACTTGTTCTAAAAATATATCTACTACTTAAAGGTAGCTTTAGATGGTCCTCCACAAAGTGGAAAAATGCCCTGACTCTCTGGTCGGTGGTGGATGAACACAACAAAATGTTCACAATAAAGTAGACCCTTCTGCTAGGTACTTTCTGCAATGTGCTTGTCACAGTTTCAAGACTTTGTTCACCGCAAAAACTATCGGTGAAACTAAAAATCATCAAAATCTTATGATCTGTGCATTAAAGCATCTCTCTGCTCAATATATCTGAAGGCCAAGTGCAAATTCAATCGACAATGTTGTCGTAACAGTCACACGGAACAGAAGCCTTGCAAACAGGGCCCTGGCAGCAGAATCTGGTCGCTTTCTCCTTTCGGGGTGCCTACAGATCATGGTCAGGCTTACTATTCATATAGTCGTACTGTGTCTAGTGACACTAAGCCATCCATAGCGAATTTAAGTGGGCTAAGAGTTATTTTACCAGAGATTAATTGAACAGAAACTAAGTGTTCAGTAATAAATTCACTACTGTAGCATACTTTTTATATATGATTGTCTGATCTTTTGAGAAGACTCTTAGAAAGGTTAAGATGATCAATAAAGGTGAGAAAAGAAAAGAACTGAAAATCTGAGGCGGTGCAGTGAACGTAAGATGAAAACAGAGTAGGAAAACATTGGTTTCAATTAAAAAACACCAAAGGCTTACTCCCTACCAGAACAAAAATTCTGCATATTTCTCACTACAATAGTAACTTATTTTTCAAGTAGCGCTTTATATCGTACTTCTGCCAGTTGTATGTGCTGAAAATAACAGGTGCTACTATTTAGTGCTCAGTTAAATGGTCCTTAATTCACCAACCTCTGAAGGCTGGGTGGCCAGTTGGCCTTGTGGGGATTTGTACTTGTGTCCCGCTGATCCCAGGCCAGCATTAGCTCAATGAGCCAAGTTGATTGAAGGAGTGACCACATGTCTCTTGCTGTGCTAAATAAAGTATCTATGTTTAGCAATGAACTATTTTCTACATTCAGCCCTGAAACCAGATTAACCTAAAAAATGACCAATATGAGGACATCAGCTCATTTAACTACTAGAGCAAATAAACACTCAACATGCCAGCCACAAGGTATGAATTTCAAAGGAAGAGTCAATGAGAAGTGAGAAAACACTACATACCCACCATTAAAGAAAGAAATGCTCTTTTTCTGAAATGCCCATTATGAATCAAGGCTAAAGCCTTACTTAGCCAGACCTAAAAATAAACAATTGAAGCTCTACAAGGAACTTTGGCTCCAACAAATTTGGGAGATTAGGCAGGGGCAGGATTAAGATTCTGATGAAAAAACCTACAGGCACTGTGCGTCATTTTCAAGTGATCTGTGCTCATTTATGATCATCATAAACCTTGGCCGATGCCCGGTGGAGCTGTCCTATACAGCTATAGAGGAGTTTGGCTCTGGTTCACCCCCTTGGCCGTCACCTACCCAGCCGAACATTGGACATTGTTTTCCTCGTCTCCCCGTTGTGTTTCCTTCCCTCCCCCGCCTCCTCCCTCCGTGATTCTTTGGCTGTCTCCCCTTCTCCAGTCCTGCGTGGAACCGTGTAGTCAGCTACCTTTATTGTTTTTTGTTTGATTTTGTATATTCCGCCTTTGTGGGATAATGCTATCGGCTTCTGTTGGGTCCTCCATCATGGCAGCTTCGATCTATCCTCTTTGCTACTGGTCTGCTCCTTGTTCGCCTGATTGACCTTTTCTTCTATTCCACCCCCCCCCTATGGTCTCCCACACTCCTCCCTTCATACACTTTTACCGATACCCAGGTCGGTTTTGTCTTTCTTGCACTTTGACTGCTTTGTTCCCCCTGAAGTACTTTTCCCCTTGCCGGTCTGCCTGACTCTATCTGCATTCCTTACCCCTGTTTACCATTCCCCCTCTACCTTTCATTCCCCATAAAACGTGTGTCTTGACTATGCTACGCGCTAACAACTCATATTATTGTGTAATCTCATGTTTTTCTCCTATGTCTATACTTGGCTCCTGTAATTGATGTAATTATGTAACCTGTAATTCGCTGATCCTCATGTAAAGCGCTCTGATACCTCCGGGTCTAGCCAGCGCTATATAGAACTTTGCAAATAAATAAATAAAATAAATAAATCATTGTTGAAACACCTGCAATCTCTCCACCTTGAACGTACTGCATATGCTTTAAAATTCTATTGGAATAAAAAAAAAAAAAGACACCAATCATGTCCTTGAAAGATTAAAAGCTTGTCGTTTCCCCATCTATTCGACTGCCAGGTCGCTGCAGCACCATGACACCTCTGATACAGGGCTTTGCATAAGGAGTGTATGAGTTTTTGGTTGTATTTGAAAACTTCCCCACTTTAACCAATAGGAAAGTGTTACCAAGAAAAGCGTCGCCTTCCTAGACAAGGGAGCAGTTTATGTTGTGCCGTCCAGTTCCACATCTGCCTGCCATCTGCACAATAAAATGTAATTGGCTTTCCAGATGCACGATGTGCACAAGAGTATTTCCGGTACACGAAACTCAGCAGCAACAGCTGAAGCAACGGTTTTAAAAATGAGATCTCAGTGGAAACTGTACATAATGTTCAGTGGTGTATTCTCGTGGCACTGGGTGCGTGGCTCGTATTTTACAGACTTGGTGCATGCAACAAAGCAAACCAGCCAGCAATGGGTGACATAGCACTCAAAGTCTTCCAGCGCCACCATCAATCCGTGGGATCCCTGATCCCGTCGGGCGGTGGTTGGAATCGCAATCCCGAATGGAGGCAGTGCAGAGGCAGGCACCGTCGTCGGGATTACGAAATTGGCTGCAGAAAATCTTAAATCTATTCAAACACCTGGGGTAAAATGATTTAGCAGGCGCGCCCCACACATTCAAGAGTCCAAGCTCTAGACTTTCCTTCTGCTTTCCTTCAGTCTGGAAATAAACTTCATAGTTTCAAAACAGGATTGGAAAGACATCTCTGCGGCCCCACGTGTAGTCTTGCTGGTAGAGGCTAAATCCACCCTACATACAGGACACAACTTTAATCGATCGCTACAGACTACTGCCTTAAACTGACACATTTCACGCAGCCTTTCTATCTTTAACGACGTTATAATATGACCTCTTTACTGAAACATCTGTTCATCACTCACATTCCCTGGCACCTGTCAAGATTGCTGAAAAGTCTGACTGACAGCTATTCCTGCTCTCCCCCCACTCCACAGGCACTTTGTATTGCATTGCATTGTAGCATTTCTATCGTGCTTCCCTACCTCTTGTCTAGGGCACAAAGTGCTTTTCAGACAGACTAGTGGATGACTGCTAAAGCTGAAGATGAGTGGGAGAAGGGTGTTGGTAGAGTGTTTAGGTTTCAGGTCATGTGCATGTTTGATGAAAAATCGTGTCTTGTATTGCTTTACAAAAACTATAAATCAATAAATCAATAGAAATTTTCATGTGAAGGTAACAAACATAACGAGTGCAACTATTTGCTGTCAAGTCAAATGTTCTAATAGAGGGAAAAAATGAAATTAGCTAAATTCGTTTTCAAGACAGGGTAAGTGATCGGGTAAGGGGGGTACCTTACTTTTCAAGTTATACAAGGCAAAAAAAGTCAAAGAATTCAAAAACTTTATTCTCAAAAGAATCAGATACAAACTAAGGGCCTGATTACGATGTCTGTCAGACAGCCACCGACAGGCTATCCATGGCGGGCCAACCGACCGACAGCCCTTTGGTCCGACTGATGGATTACAATCCAGGTGGTCGGACCCTAAAGGTTCACGGGGAAGACGGCTGCCACCGACAGGATCAGTGATCCGGTCGGGGTGGCGGTCGGAATCGCAATCCCGAATGGGGCGGTGCAGAGGCAGGCACCGCCGTCAGGATTACAAAATCCCTTTCCGACAGCCTTTTTATGTCGGAAACGCTGCCATAAAAAGGCTGTCAGAAACGGATTTTGGGGGCCCCAAACAGTGCACCCTTCCATTGTTGCCCAATGTTGAGTGGCCAAGGGTGCACATGTAGGGCCCCCACACATCTCCATGCACCGTGTGCCACGCACCACACGGTACGTGGCACATGGTGCATAGTGGTGCAGGAAGTGCTCCTTTACACGGCGGCTTGTGCAGCAGCACCTTTCCTGGGCCGCAGCACAAGCTGCCATGTAAAGGAGCACTTTGCGGCCGCCATCTTAATAAGGCCCTTAGTGAGCCCTTCTCTCACCAACAGTAAGGCCATCCACAGTGACCTTCGTAGGAAAGGAGCGCAGCCCTGTTTCCATGACCTCTGTGGTTGATGCACCTGCAACAGGAGTCCACCTCCAGCTCTGTGGCATAGGTGTCAGAAGTGCTTTTTGTGCCTGCTCCAACAACTATTACCCACCCACTTTTCCTTGTGATAGTACTTGGTATCCGTGTATTCAATCATTTACACAGGGCCGTTTCTACCACTAGGCCGGACTAGGCGGCTGCTTAGGGCGGCAAAAGGTGGAGGGCGGCCGGCGGCCGTGCCGTGGCAAAAGTTAAAAACATGAGAGTTCTTCTTTACTCTCTTCTCTGTCCTGACTTCGTTCTATTGAATGAATCTACCAGGTAGTGTAGGTGTAGGGCGGGCGCGGCTCGCCTTCAAATTAGACAGTCGACATCATCATGACCAGGGTGACGTGACGTCACGTTCGGCCGCGCCACGGCGGCCGCGATGGCTGTGCCTATGCGCACGCGGCCGGCAAGAAGAGGCAGGCAGAGCAGAGAGAGTTGCTGCGGCCCGCCTGCAGGCACCAGGGTCCGGGGGGAGGCCGGGATGGGAATCGGGTCGGCTGGCAGCGGCAGGCAGGGTAGATCAAATGTAAAAAAAATATAGGGGGCTAATTATTTAAGGCCTGGTCAGGTACGCGCTGTACCAATGCCATTGCCAGTCACAATAAGCGTTCCTTCAATAGAATGCACCGGCTAAAAATCTATTTATGGGCATTCGGGCAAACTTATGAAACTTCGGCTTCCTGCTGGTCGAGTAAACAACAGCCCGTTTAGATTTGTCACGCATATTATTTGATTTTGAATGTTTGTAACTTTGTAAGACTGCTCACGGGAATGCCGATTACATACAGGGAAGTATTAACTGGACAACAAGAGACAATTGTGTTATTAAAAAACATGCTTCGAGGCTGTGATTTATGAATACCTTTTCATTAACAAAAGAAGGACAAAATGCGAGGGTAAGCAGTAAGACTCAGTTAGGTCCTCCTGGCTAAGTAAAGTATGACTAGTCGGTTTGCTAATGTTCTTTACAACACATGCTTTTGGCGACGAGTGGCTCGAGCCCATTTGAGCCCTGAACAGCATCTGAACAACCGTTTGTTGGCTTTCATTAACCTTCAGGCAAGTGCATAGTTCGGCATTTCTTTACCAAAGCTGCGGTGCGGAGCAGTGTGGGACTACTTTCAGGCAAGTGTGGCATTTATTTGGCAGTGCAGGACTTTTGTTAGGCTTTGACTGCCTGTGCGGCAGTTGGGGGGCCCCAGGCCTATGAGTGAGCTGACTCTACAGGCAGCATTAAGGGATGTCAGGGCTACGCACATGCTGCTGGTGTTGCCGCTCTACTTACTGTTGGCTCCTATCAGTGCACGTGGTGTTTGCGCGAGTGACAAACTCAATCAAAACGTTTGTCAAAGGAAACTCCACAATTGTTAGATATGCCAAAAAGATATTGTTTTCCATGAATCCGTAAGACACACAACCCAAACTAAAGGTCCCAGAAGTAAAACAAACATGCTCTCACGTGATAATCACTGACTTTCATTTCTAAGAGATTGTGGGGAAACCGCCAGAGCTGCTGACTTTAGAACTGGGAAACAGGCCGAGTCTCAGCGTCGGCTCAGCAGCCTGTGATTCTGAGCAAATCGCTTAGTCTCCATATGACTTAAAAAAACTAAAATGAATGTTTCCTTGTGTAATATAACTGGTGCTCATGTAAAGTGCTCCAATACCTTTGGGCCAAGTTCGCGCTATATAAAACTGCTAAAACAAATACCATTGGTATTAAAGTTTCCTGAAATACATGCATTGAAGACTGCAGATAGACACACCACGAGAGATGGTCCTGGGTGAGAAAGTCCATTTTGGATTTTTAAAAAGTACAACAATGGGTTACTCCTCTGTTGGGCAGCTGCTCCTTAGAAGTGGGTTTGTCAATATTGTCTAGGAACAGAGTAACCACAATGACGGGTATAGACAATGTCTGCATTGAGACATATAACGTAAATGTAATATATACTGAAGCAACGGTAGATAAGAGATCATTAGATATTGCCGAATGTAAATCAAATGGATTACTAGAGGAAATGGTTTATGAAAAAAGGCAATTTACTTCGAAAAATTCTGCTTATTAATTATTTAACTTCTTTGCCAACTCTATTTAATAAAGTGTATAACTAGTATTAAGTGTCTGCTCCCGGTGAAGCCCCAGTTAGAGCAATCTGCTTAGTGTGGCCCTTTTTACAATCGATGAAATTCCTTTTGATAGATCTCCGTGGAAAAGCAACTGTTATATTACCCTGGCTTGCAAGTGCCTTTTAGGAGCCTGCAAAATCAATACAGTCCTGTAAATAAAAGAGAGCTGGGAGCCGCTGCAATAAAACTATACACTAGGCAGCCAGAGGAGGTATTTTTAAACCACCAAACTTGCCTTTAGAAATGAATAAGCCATTGATATTGGTGAATTATCAATAACCCGCAATATTTACTCGTGTAGACCAGACTTTGAACCGAATCTTGGGATGTTTGACGTTTGATGGCGAGGATTTCCGAAGTACCACAGAATTGGGCTTCTTCTTGTAAGCAACATTTCTAAATCTGCACGTAGGCTCCATTGTGAATTTCTCGTCCCTTCCATTGTTTCTCTACGTTAGTCAAATACAAATGCAGACATTTATAGCAATTATATTTTTTTATTTATAGAGTTTTTTATAGCGCAAACTTGACCCAAAGGTATCAGAGCCCTTTACATAGATGGCAAAATCTTAGTTACAAGAGTTAAACATTATGTAAATATAAACAGGTAGTAGGCACAATATATAGCACAATATACACGAAATGTATAAGATAAACAGTAGTAGTTGCACGAGTTACATGTGGAATAAATGTTTAGCCACAATATACACAGGAAGTATACAGTAAACAGTAGCAATAGCTCGAGTTACATATGGAGTAAATGCAGTCATAAGGAGTAAGCACAGATACATAGCAACAGAGTATATGGGACGTATATGGTGAACAATATGAAAAGTGGTCCGTAAGGTTCTGAGGTAGTTACGCCAGAGTGTGTTGACTTGGGAAACAGTGTATGCAACATTGTGCATAGGGGGTATTCGATAAACAGTAGCAGTTGCACTAGTTACATAAGGAGTATATGTCGGTACATTGGGTAAGCTCAGATACGTGGCAACAGAGTAAGCTGGAGGCATGAGATGGACAGTAGGAGATGTGGTCTGTATAGGTTTGAGGTAGTTACGGTAGGGTGTGTCAGCTTAGACCGGCGCGGTGGTTGAGGGATGCTTTAGGTTCTGTTTTCTACAGCCGTATGCCTGGAGGGTTGTGTCTACAAGTTTGTGTTACTGCAGTCATTATAATATATGCATTTCACAAATTGAAATGACTTACTCATTATATAACACCTTGTTAAAAAAAAATCCTTCATCCAGGACAGCTGACACTTAGATAACAGAATTAAACACGTTAATCAAATGCATTGCTCATAGATGTTTGGATCATATGCTGCCCCTTATCTAAACTTTAGTGCTTATGTAATGGCAGGAAGACCTTAAGCTGTTTAGACCTGCCTTTGTGCCTAATTACATCCGAGGAGCCCTGCTGGGATTGAAAAAGGTAATTTGCAGTCTGCGCATCTTTCATTGGGTGATCAGTATTGTTGTTTCAGAAATGAGTCATGACCCAATATTTTATGAGGTTGCTCTGGTGTTTGCACTTCCAAAAAACACGTGCAGATTTTGACAGTCAGTGGCTCTTGTGTAGGTCTTCTGTAATAGTTCTCCCATTTAGGCCATAATTTTGATTGCCCGGTGCATTTCTGCGGCTGCGGGTCTAATGACGGCAGTTACTGGGCCTATTGAAACTGAGGCACAGTTTTTTAGGAGGGCATCCTAAAACCTAGTGTGAAATACTGGAGATAAGGGCAAAAGCTGCAGAGAAAAACTGAAAAACAGACCGCTTAAATAAGTAAAAAATAGACTCATGAAACTGAAGAGAGAAACTTTTTCAAGGATTTACAGAAGGAGTGATGGTTGGTGCTGCGCCTAAGGGAAGGTGGGAGAGTATTCCAGTGTTTTGGCTACCAGGTAGCAGTGGAAGAGCGTGTGCCTGTCTGGGTTTTCTGAATTGCAGGGAGCCAAAGTAGATGGTGAGAAGCATAACCGAGGATATGAGAGGGAACATAGAGCAAATAGCCTCTAGAAGTAGAGGGGGCAGTTTTTCAAGACCTTAAGAATTGAAGGGGAAGTGAGGAGCCCGGATTATAGTTACTGTGAATCTAAGGAGCCAAAGAAGGTTCCTTGAGGAGTGGGACTACCATGAACAGTGCTTATTTAGTTATTTATTGTTTGATGTGTTTTTTGTTTAATGTTGAATGCAAGTTCTTTTATATCTAATGCATTAATTCTTCTAGCCTGGATGACCGGGGGAGAGAGTGATGGTAGTAAAAGGGAGGGGGCGGCATTTTTCAATTCTCGCCTAGGGCGGCAAAACACCTAGAAACGGCCCTGCATTTACAGTTTCCATTTTGCAGGTTTTGTCTGGTGAAACCAAGGCAGCCCCTTACTTCAGAAACAAAATTCCCATTCACTGGCAGTTTGGAACACCCAGTTCGCTGACATTGTTTAAATAAATGAAGCAAAAGGCCCCATCATAGCAGAAAACTTTGGTGACAAGTACACTCAATAAAGTATAACATCATATAACATAAGAGGGCACTGGAGTGGCATGTGGCATGCTTATCACATCAAATCAGGATTCTTTTGCCAAGCGCTGGTCAATACTGGCCAGGACTGGGGGGCGGAGCTTGCCGGCGTAGAAGATGGGCGCTTAAGTGAGGAGCTCCGCACATCGGTGAACTATCCGGCATGAATCCTGCGTCAGACGAGGGCCGCGCTCCAAACAGCCAAGGCCACTTCAGACCGTGATGGTCTGCTCCCGATTGATGGGTCCCGGAGCTGCTACGGGACAGTGACACTGGTCAGTTAGCCGAGCTGGTACGGTGGCCGTACTGGGCCTGATAATCCCCGGACTCAAGTTTGCAGCCGGCGGGCGTGAGGCGCTGCCTGGTCGGTCGCCCGTGCCTGTGTCTCCCGGTCGGTCCCCGCGACCTTGTGGGACGGTCTTCCCCCTCCCCTGCGGCAAGCGAGGGGTGCTGGCTGACGCGTGTGGTGGGCGCTGAACCGGAACGATTGGAGCTGGAAGCTCGGCGACGCGCACACGCTGCTGTGATCGGGCGGCGGTGCGCAAACAACAGTGGAACTCGGCGGGAGGCGCCGGACAGCTGCCTCGGGCACCCGCGGTGAGCGGCGACTTGGGGTAAGGTACATCACCCCCTGACGAGCGGTGCGGCCGCCCGGACCTACTCAGCCCCTCCCCGCTGCTGGTGGGGGAGGCCGGCTGAGGCGGAGTGCCAGGATTGAGAACCCGAGCAGCCCTCACCCTCGAGGACACACAAGAGTCTTTTTTCTCCTGGCTGTTCCCTCTCCCCGGGGGCACATCAGAGCGCTATGGTGGGGCTGTCGCCTCTCCCAGGGGTGGAGGAGAATAGCGCCTATCATCAGTGATCGTCGCCTGCAGCCTGGGGCGGCAGTGAATGCCCTTTGCCTCCCTGTTGTGGTGCTGCACTGAATGGGGCCTGGTACAATCTGATGGCTGAGACCTGTGGCGGTACGTAACTGGAGTTGGCCTGCACTAGTCCTAAGCTTAGTTGGACACACAGAACTGTACTCCGGGGGTGTGCTGCGACGCCGGTGTCCACCTGTTGGCGCTAATTGCTTGTTCTTCACTAGACGCTTTGCCTGCTTTCCTGGATAATTGGACACTGATTCCTTCTTGATCGGAAGGGTCTTGTGAGGGGGAGCTGCCATGGGCCGGACGGACAAAACGCAGCAGAAGCTTTCCTTCGATCAACGCAAGCCCAGAGATGATCAGAGACTGCCCGAAGACGAAGATCCGGTGGCGGAGCGAGGGAAGGACACTCATGTGGACACGCTCCAATCCATGCTAGTCTCAATGGAAAAAGGGTTGCAGAATTCGCAAACTGTATTTGGGACGAAGATTGACTCCCTGTCCTACCGCATGGACCGAATGTCCGAAAGGATGGACAAGCAGGCAGCGCGCATGGACATGGCCGAGAGACGCATTACAGAGGTTGAGGAGGCGCAGACAGTCATGGACTCAAGCCACAAGCGTCTGGACAGGGCGCTTCAGGGACTGCTGGATAAGACGGAGGATTTGGAGGCGCGGTCTCGCAGATCTAACCTGCGTATCATTGGGCTGCCTGAAACTACACACACAGGAAACATGGAGCAGTTCGTTGAGAAACTACTGACAACGCTACTAGGCCCTGACACCTTTTCAAATATGTTCGTGGTTGAGCGCGCGCACCGCTCCCTGGGACCTCGCCCTGCCCCGGGTGCTCCACCGAGGCCAATAATAGCCAATCTGCTCAATTATCGGGATCGGGATGCGGCACTACGAGTTGCGAGGGAGAAACGGACCTTGCACTTTGAGGGCTCCACGATTGCACTATTCCCGGACTTTACGATGAGGGTGCAGGAAGCCAGACGTCAGTTTGTGCCCCTCAAGAAACAGCTGAGGGAACAGAACATCGAATATGCTATGTTGTATCCAGCTTGTCTGCGTGTCAACCGACAGGGCAGGTCGCAAATCTTCACAGACCCCAAGATGCTGCAAAAGCCCATTAAAGACTGGACTAAAGAGAAACGACGTAGCCCAGACAAAGAATCCCTGAATGGAGCGGTTGGAGGATCCTTGGATGATCAGGACTGAAGTCGTTGGATGATGTGCAGTTAAGAATTAATTCACTGGGGGGTCCTGACGAGCAGTTGTTGAGCCTTGTGGTTGCGGATCCGAGGGGGGGGGGGCTGAGGTGTGTTGTGGGGCATGGAGTGGCTGCGGGATGTGTTATATGTTAGTCACAAAGACGTGATGCCCGACACCTTGGTCTGATGCTCAAATAAGCAATTGATGTGCGTGGGCCAGATAGTTGTTGCCTAGTTGTACGAAGAGGGAGGGCCGGCAACCTCCGCCTACACGTGTATCACACACTTGGGGTTAAGTTCCTACACCCTTTTGCTGGTGGGAGGGACATGGCATTTATGTGCTTTGGATTATAAAATTGCATTGTATGTTTTGTTTGCAATGAGGTTTTGGGTAATGTTCTCTCAGGTCCTAGTTGGGGGGTTCTCGATGTGGGTGGGGGGTGGGGAATGGTTGAGACTCAGATGTTGCAAGTTCACGCCAGTGTCGACAGACACATCGGCTGCGTTGCACTGGGATACCACACATCACTGATACATGGCAAATATGACTGACTCTATTCCACAATCTGTAAGGGGGGATGGTGGAACTACAGTGCCCACACTTAGAGCTCTTACATGGAATGTCCGGGGTTTGAACGACCACAGAAAGGTCCGTAAGGTCCTCTCCTACCTGCAGAGGCACAAAGTGGATGTGGCACTTCTGCAGGAAACCCATTTGCCGATTGGTTCCCCAATGCTGCGGTGCAGAGGCTTACTAGGTAACATACACGCTGCGGGCTTCACCACACACGCGCGCGGGGTCATTACGTGGGTCAATCCTGGATCAGGGCTTACTATCCACCCTTTATTTACAGATCCTGACGGTAGATGTGCAATTACCAGGTGCAGAGGGAGGGGCATGGAATTACTTGTTGTTAATATCTATGGACCAAATTTTGACGCCCCAGATTTTTTTGCAAAGATTGCAGACACAGTGGACGGTTATGGCGAGGGGCGATATCTGTGGGGGGGTTGCAATTTAGTTGGGAGCCCAGCTTTGGATAAGTCAGGGGGGCCAGAGAGGAACATATCAGCGGCTGCTAGAGAGCTTGAGTCTGTCCTGACCCGGCACGATTTGATTGACGTTTGGCGCTGGGAACACCCACACGAAGGGGGCTACACACACTATTCAGCGTACCACAATCTACATACGCGCATTGATTACTGGTTTGCATCTAGAGTACTTTGTGATCGGATCCGTCACTGCCAGGTGCTACCTCGTACACTTTCTGATCACTCACCGATTCTGTTGGTATTAGATGCTCCTACTGGACGCATACCTCCATTTACATGGCGGTTCCCCCCTATTCCTTACTGGATACAGTTTTTAAGGAAGAGTTGGCCGAAGCCATTGAAACCTTTTTTGACCAAAACGTGGGTTCCGTAGATGATTTTCAAGTGGTGTGGGAGGCTTTCAAGGTGTATATCCGGGGGATCACTATTTCAAAGCATGCGGGGGTCCTTCGGTCGATACGAAAACGTCTTTCCGATCTAGAAGGGAGGATCAAGAATGTTGAGCAGCGATTGCTGGCTGACAATAACAACCCAGACGGGGGAGAATTAGCAGAACTTTTAGGAGAATATAACGCTGCGGCCGATGATGAAATCAAACACCTTGGTAAATATGCCACTGCCAGGGCCTACGGTGAGAGTGAACGTCCGGGGTCGGTTTTAGCGCAACCTATTAGGAAACGTAGAGACGCGCTGCGCACTGTGCAGGTGAAGTCTGCTGAGGGCGAGCTCCTGACCGATGACGTCAGCGTGGCGGGCAGGTTCCGGCAATTTTACTCTGAGCTTTATGCATCTCGTGACGCGGCATCAGATGCAGAGATTATAGATTATCTGTCGCACATACGTCTTCCATGGCTCACTGATACGCACAGGGAATTTCTCATGCGGCCCATAGAGAAAGACGAAATACTCCTTGCTCTAACTAGCATGAGAGCGGGTAGTGCTCCGGGGTCAGACGGTCTTACGGTCCCATTTTACAGGGCCTTTACGGATTTATTGCTCCCGCAGTTAGCAGTGCTGTTCGATGATATGTGCGTCACGGGTCGCATGCCTCCATCTATGTCAGAGGCAGTTATAGTCGCCCTCCTCAAACCCGGCAAAGTGGCGGAGGAGTGTTCCTCTTATCGCCCTCTCTCCCTGCTGAATGTTGATGCGAAGGTATTCGCTAAGATACTTGCTAACCAACTGGTCCCATTAGTTCCATTATTAGTGGCACCTGAACAGGCGGGATTTGTGCCAGGGAGAAACTTAACTTACAACCTGCGCACCATCTTTGGCACCATGCAACATATTAAACCAGAGACACCCGTAGTGGATGTCTTCCTGGATATAGAGAAGGCGTTTAACTCTGTGGAGTGGCCATTTTTGCGGCAGGTTTTAACTAAGATGGGACTTGGTCCAGTTTTCCTGCAACTTATAGGTACTCTCTATAGCACGGGTACTCATAGTACGGCCCACGGGCCGCCGCCGGCCCGGCAAGCCTTCCTTGGCGGCCCGCGGACCTTGCAGATACCTACCTGTGTTTTTTCTTCTTCTTTTTTTTTTTTTAAATGCCAGCAAACACCGCCGGTTGCAGCAGCGCTCTATGGGGGCCGGGCGATTCTTTAAAAACCATTCACTTGTTAATGAGGCTTTGTTGTATTTCACCTCTTTTAGCGCCCTGCATCTCCATGCAGGGGCGCTAAGAAGAGGTGAAATACAACAAAGCCTCATTAACAAGTGAATGGTCTTTTAAAGACCTGAGGCTGTGAAGTACTCGGGTGCGGCTGTGTGTGCGCCTGGGAAGCTGTCTCAGCCCGGGCTGACACACACGCGGGGTGACGTGACAGAGCGAGGGAGACAGACAGACAGAGGAAGGGAGACAGAGAGAGGGAGACAGACAGAGGAAGGGAGACAGAGAGAGGGAGACAGACAGAGAGAGGGAGACAGAGGGAGACAGAGAGAGAGGGAGACAGAGGGAGGGAGAGGGAGACAGACAGAGGGAGACAGACAGAAGGAGACAGAGAGGGGGAGACAGAGAGGGGGAGACAGAGAGGGGGAGACAGAGAGGGGGAGACAGAGAGGGGGAGACAGAGAGGGGGAGACAGAGGGAGGGAGACAGAGGGAGGGAGACAGAGGGAGGGAGACAGAGGGAGGGAGACAGAGAGAGAGACAGAGGGAGGGAGACAGAGAGGGAAACAGAGAGGGAAACAGAGAGGGAAACAGAGAGGGAAACAGAGAGGGAAACAGAGAGGGAAACAGAGAGGGAAACAGAGAGGGAAACAGAGGGAGACAGAGGGAGACAGAGGGAGACAGAGGGAGACAGAGAGGGAAACAGAGAGGGAAACAGAGAGGGAAACAGAGAGGGAAACAGAGAGGGAAACAGAGAGGGAGACAGAGAGGGAAACAGAGAGGGAGACAGAGGGAGACAGAGGGAGACAGACAGAGGGAGGGAGACAGACAGAGGGAGACAGACAGAGGGAGACAGACAGAGGTAGACAGAGAGAGAGGGAGACAGAGGGAGAGGGAGACAGAGGGAGACAGAGGGAGACAGAGGGAGACAGAGGGGGGGAGTCAGGGGGAGGGGGAGGGAGACAGAGGGAGACAGACAGAGGGAGACAGAGGGAGGGAGACAGAGGGAGACAGACAGAGGGAGATAGAGGGAGGGAGACAGACAATGAGAGAGGGAGGGAGACAGAGCTAGAGGGAGGGAGACAGAGAGAGAGGGAGGGAGACAGAGGGAGGGAGACAGAGGGAGGGAGACAGAGAGAGGGAGACAGAGAGAGGGAGACAGAGAGGGGGAGACAGAGAGGGGGAGACAGAGAGGGGGAGACAGAGAGGGGGAGACAGAGAGGGGGAGACAGAGAGGGAGACAGAGAGGGAGACAGAGGGAGACAGAGAGGGAGACAGAGGGAGGGAGACACAGGGAAACAGAGGGAGACAGAGGGAGCGAGACAGAGAGAGGGAGACAGAGAGAGGGAGACAGAGAGGGGGAGACAGAGAGGGGGAGACAGAGAGGGGGAGACAGAGAGGGGGAGGGGGAGACAGAGATGGGGAGACAGAGATGGGGAGACAGAGAGGGGGAGACAGAGAGGGGGAGACAGAGAGGGGGAGACAGAGAGGGAGACAGACAGAGGGAGACAGACAGAGGGAGAGGGAGAGAGGGAGACAGATGGAGAGAGGGAGACAGAGGGAGAGAGGGAGACAGAGGGAGAGGGGGAGACAGAGGGAGAGGGGGAGGGAGAGGGAGACAGACAGAGGGAGACAGACAGAGGGAGACAGACAGAGGGAGACAGACAGAGGGAGACAGACAGAGGGAGACAGACAGAGGGAGACAGACAGAGGGAGGGAGGGAGGGAGGGAGGGAGACAGACAGAGGGAGACAGACAGAGGGAGACAGACAGAGGGAGACAGACAGAGGGAGACAGACAGAGGGAGACAGACAGAGGGAGATAGACAGAGGGAGATAGACAGAGGGAGATAGAGGGAGGGAGATAGAGGGAGGGAGAGAGAGGGAGACAGAGCTAGAGGGAGGGAGACAGAGGGAGGGAGACAGAGGGAGGGAGAGAGAGGGAGACAGAGAGAGAGGGAGACAGAGGGAGGGAGACAGAGGGAGGGAGACAGAGGGAGGGAGACAGAGGGAGGGAGACAGAGGGAGGGAGACAGAGAGAGGGAGACAGAGAGAGGGAGACAGAGGGAGACAGAGAGAGGGAGACAGAGAGAGGGAGGAGGGCGACAGAGAGAGGGAGGAAGACAGATAGAGGGATACAGAGGGAGGGAGACAGACAGAGGGATACAGAGGGAGGGAGAGAGGGAGGGGGAGAGAGGGAGGGAGACAGAGAGAGGGAGGGAGACAGAGAGGGAGACAGAAAGAGAGAGAGGGAGACAAACAGAGTGAGTGAGACAGAGAGAGGGAGAGAGAGGGAGGGAGAGAGAGGGAGGGAGAGAGAGAGAGGGAGGGAGAGAGAGATAGAGAGAGGGAGGGAGAGAGAGAGAGAGGGAGGGAGACGGAGAGAGAGGGAGGGAGACGGAGAGAGAGGGAGGGAGACGGAGAGAGAGGGAGGGAGAGATAGAGAGAGGGAAGGAGACAGAGCGAGAGAGAGAGAGATAGATAGATAGAGAGAGAGAGATGTGTGTATGCCGGGTCTGGTGGCTCAGTGGACGAAGGCGTCCACTGCAGGGGCCTGTGTTCAACCTCATGGTCATAGTTATTTTTTTTATCTAGCCCCGCCCTCTCCCCCACTGACCCCGCCCCCACCGGTGCGGCCCTCGGCCACAAACCACACTGTAAATTTGGCCCCCGAGAGAAAGTTTGTGAGTACCCATGCTCTATAGTAATCCCACTGCCCGTATCAAAGTAGGTAACATAGTGACGGATGCCATTCGCATAACCAGAGGGACGAGACAAGGATGCCCGTTGTCTTCCTTACTTTATGCGCTGGTGGCGGAACCTTTGGCTTGTGCTCTAAGGGAATACCATCAACATCGGGGTATAAGCTTCCCGCGCTACAAAATTATAGTATCTATGTATGCAGATGATACGCTATTGTACCTCAGGCATCCAGAAACAAACCTCTCTGCTGCTCTTAGGGAGGTGGTGCGATTTGGAGGGTTTTCGGGATTGCATGTAAATTGGCAAAAATCTATCATTTTCCCTCTTACGCACCATACATCTCGCCACGAGCCAGACTACCCTCTGTCGTGGTCCACTGAGGCGATCACATATTTGGGGATTAAACTGCATACAGATGCAGACACGGTATTCTGAGAAAATTATGGGAAGATTTTTAGTAAGCTAGAGGACGAGGTGGAAAGATGGATAAAGCTCCCGTTGTCCCTCCCGGGAAGAATTTCCATCATGAAGATGGTGGTGCTACCGCACCTGCTATTTTTATTTCTTAACATCCCTATGGTTCTGCCCCAAGTTTTTTTTGATCGACTCACCTCATTGATGGTTTGTCTGGCGTGGGCAGGTAAGCAGCCGCGTGTGAAGTGGCAGGTTCTGGTACTCCCCTACTCTATGGGAGGGCTAGGGGCTCCGGATTTTAATTTATACTACAGAGCTGCACAATGCTCGCATGCATATAATTGGATACATGGTTCTCCAGACATACCGTATCTGCGTATAGAATCGGAAGTGGCTGCTCCACTCCCACACTATTGTTTAAGGTGGCAGACCGTCGGACCTGCTTATTGGACTCCATAAACGCTACAACACATGCTTGGCACCACCTACTGCAATTGCAAGCGGGAGCAATATTGTATTCCCCAGCAGCTCGGTTAGACTGGTGCACTTGGTTGCCGCCATGCCAGGAGAAAGGGGTCACACAAGCAATGCAAGTGCCAGGTGTTAACGAGATAGGGGAACTATTTGCGGATGGAGTAGCTAAGGGATGGGAGGACCTCGCTGCTGATAGGCCGGAACTTACTCTCCTCATAAAGTTCCAATTTCACAGAATGAGACATGC
This sequence comes from Calotriton arnoldi, assembly GCA_963921515.1. Taxonomy (NCBI): domain Eukaryota; kingdom Metazoa; phylum Chordata; class Amphibia; order Caudata; family Salamandridae; genus Calotriton; species Calotriton arnoldi. Next base: position 2,406,045 of record CAWUFW010000790.1, read on the forward strand.
GCTGAAAGGGCTATTGGGAGATGAATACCAGGAACCGCCGGAACTAGATGCCTTGAAGCGCACTATACGCGCGAAATCCCCGAAACACATGGTCGCGATAATTTACGGCTCATCTATGTCACACGGTGCTAATTATTATACTAAGGCGCGCTTGGAATGGCAAAGGGACTTAGATATGGAAATTGCAGATGATATGTGGCTCTATTGTTGCACTAGCACTAAGCGAATTTCACTCAATGGCCGACACCGATTGGTGCATTTTAAGTTCCTTAACAGGGTCTATTACACCCCTGAGAGGCTGCACCGGTATGGCTTACGGGAAACTGCTGATTGTGAACGATGCAAAGAGAGGTTGGAAGATTTCATTCATCTAGCATGGTTATGCCCGGGAATAGCGGCCTTCTGGGTCCTAGTGTTTAAGGAGGTGAGTCAGATCACGAAGCTGGTCCTAGAACCTGAACCGACGTTAGCGCTACTAGGTTATTCCAAGCGTATCCAGAGGGGAGTCAGGCGGCTGACCGACATGGGAATGTTGATAGCCAAGCGCAGGGTTGCTATAAATTGGTTTAGAGGTCCGCTCCCAACGCTTGCGCAATGGAAATCTGATATGACATACTGTAGCACACAAACAGAGGTCTTCAGCGAATTACTCCCCCCACGCAGCCGCCCTAAAATTTTTGGGGAATTATATAGTACTTATTTACACACAAATAACAGCGGAGCCAGCGATCTCCCCACACAAGCGCACAGTTAGAGACCATGCAATGTCTGAGAACCCCTGGGTAGCTACCATGTTGTCGCACATTTGTTACCACCTACCGTTCTTGAGTGGGCATGTGGGAGTGTCATGCACGACAGATTCCATCAATTGCTCCTCCCTTAGGCGATGTCGGTGTCTAATGATGTCAGTCATGGGTCGCCTATATGTGCAATGTATAATGCCCTGCTGCAACTGAGTCTTCTTGCTGTATGTTTTTAATTTGTTTTACTTTCTTGATTTATTGTTTGTTTTTGGAAAATAATAAAATACATTAATAAAAAAAAAAAAAAAAAAATACTGGCCAGGACTGCAAACCTGGGGAAAGCTTCATGAGCAGGGACCGCTAACCACTTGCAAGCTTCATGGGTCTATGCTGGTCCATGCACTGGTTCAGGAACATGAAAACCAGGTCTGCAGATGCCATAGGCTTATGGAGTGTGCCCTGGGCTTTTGGTCATGGCCGCATAGGTTAATGAACCCTACTATGGAGTACGTGAACCCTAAAAATATTAAAAGAAAAAGCTTATGTCCAGGCCCTGTGGCTAACCACCCTTGCGCACAGTCAAATGCCATGCTCCGCAGGGGTTGGCTGCCTGTAGAGGGCTGGATGCACGACCTGCACATAGGCCAGGCCCTACGACCACCCCCTGCTGTACATGGCCACCAGCCATCCACACTGTGGGATGGCAGTCCGCAGCGGTTTGGGCACAGGGCGTGACTTAAGACCAGATCCTGCATTCCACATCTGCTGAGGATGGCCTTCAGACATGAGCATTTGAGGTTGTCCATCTGGGTCAGGTTGGAATTCTGCTGGATGTGGTATATGATCATAAACCTTAAAACATTATTTGAAAAAACAATGGTTACATTGAAATTATGGTAAGCTTTGCTTGTAACGCCTAAAAGGTAGGCTTAGAAACTCAGAAATTCAACCAATAAATAATAGTACATTTATAGTGTTATGGGTAATGTATGCCAAGCTCTTGCAAAATATTTGTTCAGTTAACTTTTGCATGTGGCATACATAGTTTTTGATATTTGTTCTGCTGGTGTTCTCATAGCACCTTTACCATTCTCTTGCATAACCAATTAACATCCTTATGTATGCTTTCCGTGTTTTTATCATGTTCTTGCATATAACGGTGATTAGTATTCCAGCAGGCTCAGCAAACCTGAAAAATGTGGTTAAAGGAGTTAAAGGGTTGGCATACAGTGAGCTTCTTACAAGCAGCATCCAGTGCCAGAGCAGGAAGAGCATCACTGGCCGTGACCTGGCATTTTTGTTGCTTTAAACCAACCACGTCATTTTACGGTCATGGTTTCTTTTGGTCATCATTACAGAATGGACACATTTTTTAACAAATTTGAGTCAAAAAAGAGTTTTCAGCTCTCATGCCAGGACATTTGCTATTACAACAGCAGAAATAAGAAATATACCTCATGTAAACTCTGAGGTAAATATGGGAGCCACAAATGGTTACATCATTTGAGTAGACACACTGCAGCGTACATGTCAATGATCAGTCCTCCACAGGCAAAGTCATAGCCTAAGATAAATCACCTAATGTAACTCAATGAGCTTGCTTAATTAGAGAGAGATATTTATTAATATTACCCAATCAATATAATGCATAGCGATAGGCATTTAGAAACGTATTTTTTCTGCACTCGGAACTGCATTGGGAAACAGCAATTCACATTTTAGTTTCAACAAAAGTAGGTTATCTGAGCCCTTAGAGCTAATTTTGTTTTTATGAGAGGTGGGTGACAAATTCTGCCCTGCCGGTAGAGTTTGCGGAGTTTTGTGCACTCTGCGTTTTACACTCAGAACATGGAGTTCTGGCAAACCTCCACCAACCACCGTGTGGCGGAGTTTTGTCGTGCACATGGCCTGCCAACGCTAAGCTGGCGAGCAATAAGTTGCACCCCTTCGTGCGATACTCTGGTGCTAGAACGCCTCCCAGTGAGATTTCTCAATGTGGGAAATCGCGGCAGGTCGCGTCTGTTTGCGTTGAGAAAGCTGCCGCTCAAATAGAAAATCTACTCGAGCAGCAGAAAGAAGCAGCGCCCTCTGGCACGCCGCATGGTGCCACTCGTTCTGATTTTACAGCGCGGAACAAGCTCACGGTGCTAAAAATCAGCGCAAGCAGCACAACGTGCCGAATTTCGCTTGCTTGTTGAACTCTGCGGAATCTCGCTGAATTTTTATATAACTCCGCAGAATTCCATGGAGTAAAACTCCCCTTTTTTATGTTAAAAGTATGAATACTGAGGTAACAAACGCGTTTTTCATGTTTTTATTTGTTGGTATTAATGCAGAAACTGCATAGGAAGCAGAATGCGCATGGAAGAACTTGGCAGGCTTTTGAATACGTTTCAGGTTTTATTTTAATTTAGATTGGAAATATTTGCCAGGAAATGTCCAAAAGTGAGCCACATGGCCCGAGGCACACCCTGCTCCTCTTCAAAAGAGGCTTTTCAAGATAGGTCTGGGTGTTTTCATCCTATTGCCATGTCCTTTCCTGTTTTCAACTCTTGCTGGAATTTAAACAAAATATTGTGCAGCTATGCTTTATTCTGTATGGACTGTTTTTACAGAACAGCAGGATGTCCCACGAAAACAATATCATGCTGACCGAAAGTGATTGAAAAAAAACATTAAATGTTGCCGTTACAGAGCATGGAGTAAAGCTTGTTTACAACTACAAAGTTACATTTACTATAAACATGACGTCCGACGCATTTGACGGTTATCTTTGAAGATATTAAGTGAATGTCATATTTTATTTGCAAACACTGCACCACAACAAAGGTGATAAACGGGAGGAGCAGCAGGGCCGGCGGTAGCCATGGGCAGCTGCCCAGGGCCCCGCGCCTGCTCGCAGCCATGGGGCCTCGCACTTTTAAAAACTGCAGAGTTTCGAGGCCCGGGGGGGGGGGCCCCCTAAGAGTTTATATTTTTTCTATTGTTATCAATTTCCCCAGCTGGCCCTTCTCTCTGGGCCTAATCACTGCATCTGCATGAAGGTAACAGCGATTAGACAGGTACTTAAAGAGCCCTTACGTGTGAAATGCGCCCTGCCCTGGCCCTGTATGAATGAAAAGCAGGATAACCTGCAGGGCTCAGAACAAAAGATAGAATGATGGCGCATCATAATAGAAACCGCTCAGCTCACCCAGGATGAGGGAAAGGGAGCAGAGAGGTGAATAAAAGGGGTAAGACAAACTGAATAAAGTGAGAGGGGGGGGAGAGCAGATAGGTGCGAGTACAGCAGCGAGACAAGAGGAGCAGAATCAGCATGTAAAAGTGGCTAGGGCTTTAAGTGTGCTGGGTCACTCGAGTCTTCGACCCGGTGGTAAATTAAAACGTACATTGAAACGGGCTCCTATCGGGCCCTATAGTCATGTCCTTAACTTTACCTGCAAAAACAATGATCCAGTGTCTGCACAATAAATGTAACACGTTAGCCGGGTTGGACTGGCCCATAGGGCAATCAGGCAGTGCGTGGTGGTCTAATCTGTCAGGTTAGTATGTAGGCTGTTTTTTGGGCTGTTTGTTGGCCTGCTTTATGGTCAGGTGAGCCAATTTTTACTGTTGATTTTCATGATATTAAAACAAACATTGCGTGCAGCAAAATCAAATCTATGCAATCTCTCATACTTTAAAAAAAACGTATACAACATGTCTTTACAAGTTAAAAATTGCCCTAATTTGAAAACATGGGACACTTTTCTAGCTAACTAATTCATTAATGGGGGCCCACTTTTATATTAGTGCCAGGGCTTATTTCGTGACCCAGTCTCACACTGCATGTTAGGGTAATCGATGGCAGCGATTTTGTTCCTGTTTATATTTCACATGCTTTACTTAATCTTGCATTCCCCAAGAGTGTTAGCTATTTCTAGGATGTGTGCTTCTGTATTTCATTTCACAGCATTTTACTCTTGTCTGGGGCACACATCATAGTGAGTCGCCTCCAGGTGTTTATAACAGGCAACCGTTGAGGCTGAAGGCAGTGCAACTTTGACACTGTGCCTGTCTGTGGGTCAAAACTTTGTCCAGAATACATGATCATTCAATGCATGGCCTCTCTGCTGAGCACACAGAGCAATGGTCCCGTATTCCAGTTGCAGTTGGGATTCTGTGCAAATGTGTGTGAAGGAGGTAATCATTGGTCAAAACAGTGACGGGTTGAACATAACATAATTTATTGTTGTTACTCATTTATCTTAAATAGCTAACAGCCATTGACAAAACCAATACTCCTGGCTGTTTTTAGATGCAAGACAGTTGTTGTCTTATATTCCTGGATTCAATCACAGAAAGCTGTGGGAAAGATGAAAAAAAGAGTAGAGCATTGAGGGGGAGGAGGATTTAAAAGGGTCAGCAAAAACAGGAAAAGATAAGATGCTCAAGGAGGATGGAAAGAGAGAGGTGGATGTAAATGAAGCAGAACAAGGAAAGAAGTTATGAGGCTGGGGGAGAGATGAGAGTTGAAGGGGAGTATATGGATAAAATGTGTGGATATAAGAGAGACAGAACCAGCAAGGGAACATAAGCAGAGTGGAGAGAGAAGTATTGGTGAGAGGTGGATGGAACAAAGCTGGACCACTGAAAGATGTCAGAGGTTGGGCCGGATGAGGCAGGAGGGGACAGGTGGAAGTTAGAAGGGTCAGAACCAGCAAGAGAAATTTGAATCCTAGAAAAAAGAAGTCAACTTCCAAATCTCTTTCATAAAACCTAATTTACTCATTGACAATGTGCCGGCTTCTGACAACTCTAGGAGTTTGAAGAAGCGTTTGTGCTATGTCAGATGATTTGTTGCTGACTCTTGATTGTGGAGTTAGAGCAGTCTTATTACTACTAAAACTTAGCACAACATTTGACACTGTTTCCCAGCCAGTGCCTATAAATCAACTAGTACAACCTGGAATTTAAGTATCCCCTGGTGTGGCGTACCTCTATCCGATTTGAGAAATCTGAAACAATCCACTTACCACCTATTTCTATTATGTACTAAACCTCTGACTTGTGGAATTTATTGGGTTTCCACTGTTCAATCTATATCATTCCCAGTTAGCCTTACTCATACAGTCCTTTGGTTTCTTGCTGATATCTTGCACATATTGATACACAAACATCATTTCCCTCAGTGGCAATCTGGTCTTTGCCCAAGAATATGTTTGGACTTGTATGCTAGCAGTTGATTTCTGAATAAAGACAAATTCATTAAAACCTCATAGTGACAAATCAAGGGTTTTGATTTTTAAAGGATCTCATACCATATGGTGTTCTTTTTGGTGGCTTACGGAGCTGGTTCAATCGCCCACATTGATAGAGTCAGCAAAAAAATCTTGGATTCATTTTCCAGCATCTTCTCTTTTTTTCGGAACAGATTAACCATGTTTCATCCACTTGCTTTTACTACATCCATAAGCAACACAAAATCATCCCTTTTCACCCCTCTCACTACTGTGAAGCTGTTGTGCAGTCAATAATCTTCTCACTAGATTATGCAAATGCCCTCTCGATTGGGCTTCCCGCCTTTTAGCGTTCAGTACCCTCCAAATCATTCAGAACCGTGCTAGGCTCCTCATCTGAGACTGCTGCATCGCCATGCTATTTCTTCTCACCTTTCTACTGTCTGCTGTGTTTTTGGTTTAAAACCCTACATCAGCAAAGCCCTATCCATTTGTCATTGTGCACTGCATTAAAAAGGTTCTCTCTTTCGACAGCAGTCCATACTGTTCATTCCAGAATCCTATACTCTGTGCCATCCAAACTCCTGTGCCATCCTAAAATTTAGATGGCCCTGATTGGAGACAGATCCTTCTCCTTTCTAGATGTGCAGAACTAGGACTCTCTCCCTCTTGAGCTATGGTGTGAATCCAATCTTTTGGAAAAACACTTAAAACTGTCCTTTCTCGAACATCAGTAAAGTCTACACCTCTCCTTTGGAGCTCTCTTAGTGCCAGAATGCCCAATTTGCATATCATTTTCATTCATCCCATTCAAGAGAACAACAACTAAGTTCAATTCATTTAATGTATTTCCACTTATTCGAGATTTAAAATTTATGTACATATTTTATGAGGATTATTAATGCTATTTTTAACCATTTTACTTATATCCAAACTAGGTAAGTAGCTTCTTGCAAAGCGGCTATAAACAATGCCATATAATTAATGCCAATTGATATTACCTCCTATGATGTCACTTCCTGTCAGGTTAAATCTTATGCAAATTATAGGGGCCTTGCATGTTCCTATTCTGCCCGGAGCCCCACAAATCCTAGGACCGGCCCTGAGGAGCAGCATTGGGAGCCCTGGTATGGAAGAGGCAGATGTGGCTGTTTTCTCTGGCACCAGCCCCACTTATGCACGGAAAAACACGATTCAAGGGAACCCGCTGATATAGCTAATGGCAGAACCTCCACTAGAGGGCGCCACAGTCTGAACAAGCCAGCCGAGAGAAGCAGTGCTTTCTACTGCTGTTTATTTAAGATGGCCCCAACTGGGGCGTGGCATTACAGCACCTTTAATAGTATTGACCCAAGCCTCGACTTCATTCTCGGCACCGCCTGCCTCCAGCCTGTACCCCTCGTATCCATGTGCTAATGTTTCAGGAGGGAGGGAGAAGTAGAGAGCGAGAGAGAGAGATCTCACTGAAATGTGCACTTCTGCCTCAGAGGAGTGTGGGGGGGAGAGGGAGAGAGAGAGGGAGGGAGAGAGAGAGAGATGTGCACTTCTGCCTCAGAGGAGCGGGAGGGAGAGGGAAGCAGAGGAGCGGGAGGGAGAGGGAAGGAGAGGGAGAGGGAAGGAGAGGGGGGGGGGGAGAGAGGGAAAGTGAGAGGGAGCTATCTCACTGAAATGTGCACTTCTTGTTCCCATACATGCACTTGCTCTCTGTGAGACAGGGAGGCTTCCATGCTTGCTGGGCCGAACTTGCCATTTGGACTCTGCCATTTTTTTCTAGTGTTCTACAAGGTAGGGTTGTTTGCGGGGTTGGGTGGGGTGATATATTCAAGTCCTGAAGTGCTTAGCTAAGATATGTAAAAAACACGTTTTTTAAAATTGACTGTTGGGATCAGTTTTTTTTAGGTCTTTTATATTTATATAAATTATATGTATTATATAGTTTCTTACCGGAGCTTTCAGCCATCTCTCTTCACCCACTGGTCTGTTACTGTGTCAATCTCATTTTTATTCCACTCACTACAGCTTAGAGAATGGGGCAAGGGGTGTGTTTTTATGCTATTTGTGTTTTACGTTTTTTTTTAAGGTTCATGAGGGTGCAGCCCCTGACATAGTTTTGCAAAAACAAAACGAGCATTTACTAAGTGAAAAGGCTAGCAGCTAATGCCAGACATACTGACTTTGCCAATCAATGCTTGTCCTAAAAATGTCGCTGGAGAGAACCCTTCCTTCGCGCACACAACCTACAGAGAGAGACTTGCTCTCAGTTCTCACTCGCATAATGTAGCAGGGGCTGGTTTAAACAGTCTGAAACTTGAAGGGGTGGTAATGAGAAGAGAGACAGTAGCAGTGTCAAAACACTGCACATCATTTGCAGTTATTTAATGAGTAACAAGGAAAAGAAACAACTGCATGGTATGACTAACATATATACATTTGTGTACAACTGTGTGGTATTTATGATGGTTACAGTCAAGTGCCTCTTATTATATTTAGTGCATCTGAAGGTGTGCAGCCTGGACTGTAAGATGCTCTGGGAGTGGCCGTGATTCACGAGAGAAGCCTCGAGTGAGCCATGAAGCCCTTCCCTACCTCAACAATGGCCATAAATAGAATATTATACTCGGCTGCTCTGCCTATATGGATTACGCCACGCCTTTCCTTCATGTGCATTAGTTATAATAAACAAAGGTATCTAATCAAGTCCAGAAGAGAAGGGGTTAAATTCGTGAGATGAAGCCACATTAACACGGTTTCGATGTGTGGCCCCAGTTGTGTTCTTTTGTCGGCTGAGGCTATATATGGAATCTGTGAGGCAATCCGCACTGTTTTGTCAAGTCCTTTACAGCGTGTTGTGGGAATAAAGAGGGATTTGACCTTCGTACTCTAGTATTAAATGTGAACAAGTGGGTTTATTAGTACACTTCTTTCAAATAACACTTGTTTGGTCGTGTTTATAGTCACTGGATTGTCATAAATCCAAATCTTATGGTGATGTACACTTGTTGTAAAGCGATCTGTACAATGTCGTGCAGGTCTGGCAAACAATTATTATCCTACGAAATAGTGCTAGCGTGTCATTCCAGGGTTCCCTTAATACCAACAAGTACTGTCTTTAGCAATCATCATTATAAGGAAATGAGGCATCATGTCATTAAAATAATATAACCACTCCCTCCTACTCCCCTTCATAATGTTGCTGGCTTCTTCGACAGGAGGGTTTAATACTAAGATACTGCATTAAGACCAAATGTTGTACTTACGGAGCCTGAATCGAACAATTCGGGCAATAAAATTGTTCTAGCTGAATGACATCCACTGCACTGAGAGACACTGACGGAGCTGCCTCTTGCAAAGGATAACTATTCATATTCCGTACACACAACTAGGTGCATCATCAGTCGACGCAATAGTTCTCTCTTTAAAGAACACTGAGGGATGAAACAATTGTTCCTCCCTGCCTGGTCTTGAATCTGTGACCTGCAGATCTTTGGGCAGGTGGTAAGGAAATTGAGCTCCCTTAGTGGCCAAGAAGAAGATGAACAGGAAGAAATATAGTGATCTACAGCTAACATGCCTCGAACATATAGCTACTGATGACCAAATTAGAACTCAACGACACATAGGCAAGGAGTACGTAAGAAAGTCAATAAAGCCCAAATCAGAGATCTATTTACTTCTTTTCTATTTAAAGCGGGGTAATATAATGCGGTGCATCCTCAATATGGTAACTACAGAAGGCTGTCATTCGCTAGAAAAGTCTACTTCAAGAGTGTGGAAAGTGGAGCCTTATCAATAAGTGAGAACCTTCTCCGATGAACTTCAGTCACAACCCTTTCTCTGCATCTAACAGGGCTGAAGAGCTAGCACTGGGAACCAGCTGGAGAATGGATCTAAAATAGGTATCATACGAAGGAAAACAAACAGACTGAGGCATACTGGTAATGCACATAGGAAATTGCAACAACAATGGCCCCACGGGAGACTGTTATGGGCAGAAAAGGGAAATTAAGTGTTTGGATATTATACTGAATAAATCATCTCCTAGTGATGTAGAAACATCATCTGCAGACTTGTCAATAACTGATAAACTTATATTAATTAGTAAAGTAACAATTACACAACTGTTACTTATTAGCATTAGCATAACAAAACTAAAGGGTTCACACAACTCCCCACTGCTTTAAGTAAAGTCTTCTGTCTTGCCCCCGGGTTCCATGACACTACTTAAAATAGCCTGTCCAATATATAGAATTGTTTGTCAAAATATTACTTTCTTTACTGTCGCTGAGTAACTAGTGATGTATAAAAAATGTATCTGTACAATGTGTCTTGTCTACCTTCTTCCCTGTCAAGGTAAGAGGAGGAGCAATGGCCCTTCAAGAGGCACTGCAGCTAAATCAAAGAATTCCCTCCCCACATGCCCGATGGAGCAATGACCTGCCAGTACACTGCCAGAGGTCCCAAGAAGAAAAAATATAACTTTATAATCTTGGTAAAGATAGCCTTGAGGCGGCCTTGTGACCAGAAATGCAGGTGATGTCAGGGCCAGACGCGCTAGGTAAAAACCGCAAACCCCACCTTCTTCTGCTGGCTCACTCCCAGGCCAGGCTGGGATAAGTTCCTCTTGGTTAGAGGATCATTCAGAGGGGGATCATTAGGACTAAGCCAAAGAGTAAAATGGGTGGAAACAACAATAGTGCTCGTTTAGGACTATATCTCATTAGTGGTTGGCGTACAAATGATGGTTGTGCAAGATCTTGTAGTATCCATCAGCTTTTAGTTGATGGCAACTGCCCACACAAGACAACTTCCAAAGGACGATAAAATGGAGGAACCGGTGCACATTTGTTGTGCTCACTTTATTCCCCATACTTACACAAAGGTGATAATCTGGTGCAAAAACACAGAGTACCCAGAGAGAGTAATACCTACACCAGGGTGTTTTCACAGCAGATTCTACTTCTTGGCTGTAAATAACCCCAAAGTGACCTGGTCTAGTTACAGGCAGGCCGCACATACTGGGTGCAAATCGTGCACTGGCTTTTGTGACTAGCCTGTTCTTTTACAATACAGTCTATATAGTGACAGGCCTCGCTGCCAAATGCCCGTTCGCAGGGTGTCACAAAAGGACTTGCCTAAAGATTATTAAGTAGGAAGGTTCCAATTTGTGACCCCTCTATGACCACCATCACCAGACGCGGCCGGTATGGTAAGAGCGGTGAGGCGGGGCGGGGCGTGGACAAACGACGGGAAAGGGAAAATAAAATAATACTGCGGCGAGCGCAAAATAAGTGGTTTTATTTATTTATTTTCTCCATCTAATCGTATGTCGACTTCTCTCCCCCTGCCCCACCACTCTTACATATACCGGCCGCGCCTGACCATCACTGCATTTGCTTTCCCAAACTGAAACATTTTTTTTTTTTTAAAGCAACTTGTATCCATTAAAGGGACAGGTGCTGCCATTGCCCAGTACGGAGGGACGTATAACCTTATTAATGGTGACTTGTTACACTTCTGTAAATTATCCACGTCCATTAGATAACACCTGATGAAATTAAATTTATATATAAATAGCCAGTATCTGAAGCGTCTAAATGTCTCAGGGAAGGGTGGATCAAACAGATTAAGTTAGACAAAGACTTTATTTCCGAAAATAACACGAATGCAGTATAGCATGCATAACATTAACATGTACTTAAAGTAATATTGTGCTTCCACTCTTTGATGCGGATCTATCTTTAGCAACACCCACGCTCCTCCTCAGTGGAAATCAGCCGGAATAGAGTTATTCGAGCAAGGTGCATCCATCCCTTCTGCCTAGACTGTGCAACTGAGAAAAAATGAATCTGCTTCGGGGGCTACTGGATTCGGTGGTTTAGAAGCCACAACGTTTTCCACCTATTATGGATCGGCAGCACTGGCGCCATAATCTTCTGGACAGCTTTCAATAAAACATGTTTCTAGCATAAATGCCAAGTGGTGTTAATATCCCAAAATGAGGCACTGGGGAAGGTCTTTTATGAGCATTAGGAAACAAAAATCTTGCATATTTAAATACCATTTCGACAAGGTGGGAAAAAGGGTTCCTTATTATCATTAAAATATTTTGTTTTAGTATTCATGCAAATTCGTATTTAAATCACAAAACAGCAATTATTTCAAGAGGCTTCCCCGTTCAGAAGACTCACAAATGTTTTGCATCTCTTATTAACCTGCGATTGTTTCCATCTTAAAGCGTCTCCCAATGGTAAATGTACATAGTAAACATGAAATGTACAGTGCTGTTTTCGGGACTGTGTTGTAATGGAAAGAGGTTCTTCCAGAGAGTAAAACCAAAACTGAATGCACGCGTTACAACCCTCAAATCCACAAGACAGACCCCACTCTAACAACCATTAAACATGCCCCAATATGTACTCTGCTCCCACCAGAAACCTCTATAAGAACGAACACTTCCAGGCAACTGAAGCATACTCAATGCTCGGCCGTGGAATTGACAAAAATATACTTCAAAGGTAGGTGGGCCCAAGGGAGAAACCACCAAGACACTGGGAAACCCACCGAAGATGAATACTAGGATGAGCTGTCTAAATCACTCAGGGCACAGCCTTCACTCTAAGGACATCTTTGCATAAACCGTGTGCCTTAACCACAAGAAATATGGGCAAAAATGTGTGGCTATTGAATTTGTGTTTGTTATTGTAAAATGCGCAAATCTGTTGTTCTCTCCTGATGTTTTTATACTGTGTGATGCATTATAGAAGGTCACCCATAGTACAATGCCCCTTGTTGCTCCCTTGCTTTTCTTCCACGTGTTCTGCTTTTCTTCTCCATTCCAGGTCCTTCATATCTGCACTAAGCAAAGTGCAGATATGAAAGACCTGGAATGGAGGGCTGTCCATTTATGTAAGACTCAAACATCTTTATCACATTACAAGAATTCAAGTAGAAAGGGGGTGGTAATGCGTTAGAGGAATGTGTTGGACAATCGGCTGATGCGGCAGCCATGTTCAAAACATTCGGGATCTTTTACCCTCCTAAGGATTGGAGATACGGACCAAGATGATTCAGAGAGGGAGTGAGGTAAGACAATTTCTTTTATGCATGAAGAGAACCTTAAATCTAAGATATCGCCCGAATAAGCAGGCTTGAGAGCATGGGAGATACAGCTGGGCAAGCCCCTACCCTAGAGAAGCTGGAAATATTGTTCCAGACAAGATAAGGACACGTTATTTAATTAGACATAAACTGGTCTATTTTTAATGCTGGACCACTTGTATTATAGTCCAGAGAGCATAGCTACATTTAAACCAGATAGTCTAGTTGAATTTTAAAAATGTAAAGCCATTCATTTAGCATTTTTGCATATCACATGAACTTGCGGAGAAGTGACCCGATATTAGCCTGAGGTGTTTCAAATATTGGAGGTAATGGTTGACTTGGAACTTATGGCAATCCGAGAAGTTGTACTGTTGGCACTAACCGAGGACACCGAAAGGGAGGCACAGACTGGTGTTCATGGCGCTTTAGCTGGTCAAGAGGCGAGTGGCCACCCATTGGGTGACCTCTAGGGCCACAGAGACTGAAGCATGGCTCAAAGACATGACATATTGCAGTGCAAAGAAATTCGAATATGATGACATAGTGCATCCGAAGGCACGCCCATGAGATTTTTAGGAACCCTACAGAATAAATATGCGAAGTAGAGAAGTCGAGCTATCAGCAGACAATGAGAGTTACAGCATATAGTATAAGATGAAATGTTTTTTTTTGGTAGACTGACATGTAAATCTGTGATATGCGACTATATCAAGAGTACTGTCTGGGGTGCCTTATTCGCAATTTTCAGATGTATGTTAAAAAGCATAAATACAATTTTTTAAAGCCTGAAAGATTTGTCATTGGATTGAACACAAGACAGAGTGGTAAACACGAGGAGTGATTAAAACAAACCTGGAACGCTCATCCAAGAGGTAGTGGTCTAACTAAATTCAATACTAAGAAGAGGAAGGTTATACACCTATGGCATAGACATCTCAAGAAAAAGCACAGGATGGCAGTAATGAATTTTAAGGTCCCTAAATAGGAGGGGTACTTTCAGTGTATTACATAAGATGATGGAAAAGTGTCCCAATTATGTGTGAGGTCTGTGGGGGTGAGCACAAGACTTTTAGGACACATGGATGCACGACCTGCACTTAGGCCAGGCCCTACGACCACCCCCTGCTGTACATGGCCACCAGCCATCCACACTGTGGGATGGCAGTCCGCAGCGGTTTGGGCACAGGGCGTGACTTAAGACCAGATCCTGCATTCCACATCGGCTGAGGATGGCCTTCAGACATGAGCATTTGAGGTTGTCCATCTGCGTCAGGTTGGAATTCTGCTGGATGTGGTATATGATCATAAACCTTAAAACATTATTTGAAAAAACAATGGTTACATTGAAATTATGGTAAGCTTTGCTTGTAACGCCTAAAAGGTAGGCTTAGAAACTCAGAAATTCAACCAATAAATAATAGTACATTTATAGTGTTATGGGTAATGTATGCCAAGCTCTTGCAAAATATTTGTTCAGTTAACTTTTGCATGTGGCATACATAGTTTTTGATATTTGTTCTGCTGGTGTTCTCATAGCACCTTTACCATTCTCTTGCATAACCAATTAACATCCTTATGTATGCTTTCCGTGTTTTTATCATGTTCTTGCATACAACGGTGATTAGTATTCCAGCAGGCTCAGCAAACCTGAAAAATGTGGTTAAAGGAGTTAAAGGGTTGGCATACAGTGAGCTTCTTACAAGCAGCATCCAGTGCCAGAGCAGGAAGAGCATCACTGGCCGTGACCTGGCATTTTTGTTGCTTTAAACCAACCACGTCATTTTACGGTCATGGTTTCTTTTGGTCATCATTACAGAATGGACACATTTTTTAACAAATTTGAGAGTCAAAAAGAGTTTTCAGCTCTCATGCCAGGACATTTGCTATTACAACAACAGAAATAAGAAATATACCTCATGTAAACTCTGAGGTAAATATGGGAGCCACAAATGGTTACATCATTTGAGTAGACACACTGCAGCGTACATGTCAATGATCAGTCCTCCACAGGCAAAGTCACAGCCTAAGATAAATCACCTAATGTAACTCAATGAGCTTGCTTAATTAGAGAGAGATATTTATTATTATTATTACTCAATCAATGTAATGTAATGTAATGCATAGCGATAGGCATTTAGAAACGTATTTTTTCTGCACTCGGAACTGCATTGGGAAACAGCAATTCACATTTAGTAGGTTATCTGAGCCCTTAGAACTAATTTTGTTTTTATGAGAGGTGGGCGACAAATTCTGCCCTGCCGGTAGAGTTTGCGGAGTTTTGTGCACTCTGCGTTTTACACTCAGAACACGGAGTTCTGGCAAACCTCCACCAACCACCGTGTGGCGGAGTTTTGTCGTGCACATGGCCTGCCAACGCTAAGCTGGCGAGCAATAAGTTGCACCCCTTCGTGCGATCCTCTGGTGCTAGAACGCCTCCCAGTGAGATTTCTCAATGTGGGAAATCGCGGCAGGTCGCGTCTGTTTGCGTTGAGAAAGCTGCCGCTCAAATAGAAAATCTACTCGAGCAGCAGAAAGAAGCAGCGCCCTCTGGCACGCCGCATGGTGCCACTCGTTCTGATTTTACAGCGCGGAACAGGCTCACAGTGCTAAAAATCAGCGCAAGCAGCACAACGTGCCGAATTTCGCTTGCTTGTTGAACTCTGCGGAATCTCGCTGAATTTTTATATATCTCCGCAGAATTCCATGGAGTAAAACTCCCTTTTTATGTTAAAAGTATGAATACTGAGGTAACAAACGCGTTTTTCATGTTTTTATTTGTTGGTATTAATGCAGAAACTGCATAGGAAGCAGAATGCGCATGGAAGAACTTGGCAGGCTTTTGAATACGTTTCAGGTTTTATTTTAATTTAGATTGGAAATATTTGCCAGGAAATGTCCAAAAGTGAGCCACATGGCCCGAGGCACACCCTGCTCCTCTTCAAAAGAGGCTTTTCAAGATAGGTCTGGGTGTTTTCATCCTATTGCCATGTCCTTTCCTGTTTTCAACTCTTGCTGGAATTTAAACAAAATATTGTGCAGCTATGCTTTATTCTGTATGGACTGTTTTTACAGATCAGCAGGATGTCCCACGAAAACAATATCATGCTGACCGAAAGTGATTGAAAAAAACCATTAAATGTTGCCGTTACAGAGCATGGAGTAAAGCTTGTTTACAACTACAAAGTTACATTTACTATAAACATGACGTCCGATGCATTTGACGGTTATCTTTGAAGATATTAAGTGAATGTCATATTTTATTTGCAATACACTGCACCACAACAAAGGTGATAACCGGGAGGAGCAGCAGGGCGGGCACTAGGCATGGGCAGCTGCCCAGGGCCCCGCGCCTGCTCGTAGCCATGGGGCCTCGCACTTTTAAAAACTGCAGAGTTTCGAGGCCCGGGGGGTGGGGGGCCCTAAGAGTTTATATTTTTCCTATTGTTATCAATTTCCCCAGCTGGCCCTTCTCTCTGGGTCTAATCACTGCATCTGCATGAAGGTAACCGCGATTAGACAGGTACTTAAAGAGCCCTTACGTGTGAAGTGCGCCCTGCCCTGGCCCTGTATGAATGAAAAGCAGGATAACCTGCAGGGCTCAGAACAAAAGATAGAATGATGGCGCATCACAATAGAAACCGCTCAGCTCACCCAGGATGAGGGAAAGGGGGCAGAGAGGTGAATAAAAGGGGTAAGACAAACTGAATAAAGTGAGAGGAGGGGGAGAGCAGATAGGTGCGAGTACAGCAGCGAGACAAGAGGAGCAGAATCAGCATGTGAAAGTGGCTAGGGCTTTAAGTGTGCTGGGTCACTCGAGTCTTCGACCCGGTGGTAAATTAAAACGTACATTGAAACGGGCTCCTATCGGGCCCTATAGTCATGTCCTTAACTTTACCTGCAAAAACAATGATCCAGTGTCTGCACAATAAATGTAACACGTTAGCCGGGTTGGACTGGCCCACAGGGCAATCAGGCAGTGCGTGGTGGTCTAATCTGTCAGGTTAGTATGTAGGCTGTTTTTTGGGCTGTTTGTTGGCCTGCTTTATGGTCAGGTGAGCCAATTTTTACTGTTGATTTTCATGATATTAAAACAAACATTGCCTGCAGCAAAATCAAATCTATGCAGTCTCTCATACTTTAAAAAAACGTATACAACATGTCTTTACAAGTTAAAAATTGCCCTAATTTGAAAACATGGGACACTTTTCTAGCTAACTAATTCATTAATGGGGGCCCACTTTTATATTAGTGCCAGGGCTTATTTCCTGACCCAGTCTCACACTGCATGTTAGGGTAATCGATGGCAGCGATTTTGTTCCTGTTTATATTTCACATGCTTTACTTAATCTTGCATTCCCCAAGAGTGTTAGCTATTTCTAGGATGTGTGCTTCTGTATTTCATTTCACAGCATTTTACTCTTGTCTGGGGCACACATCATAGTGAGTCGCCTCCAGGTGTTTATAACAGGCAACCGTTGAGGCTGAAGGCAGTGCAACTTTGGCACTGTGTCTGTCTGTGGGTCAAAACTTTGTCCAGAATACATGATCATTCAATGCATGGCCTCTCTGCTGAGCACACAGAGCAATGGTCCCGTATTCCAGTTGCAGTTGGGATTCTGTGCAAATGTGTGTGAAGGAGGTAATCATTGGTCAAAACAGTGACGTGTTGAACATAACAATTTATTGTTGTTACTCATTTATCTTAAATAGCTAACAGCCATTGACAAAACCAATACTCCTGGCTGTTTTTAGATGCAAGTCAGTTGTTGTCTTATATTCCTGGGTTCAATCACAGAAAGCTGTGGGAAAGATGAAAAAAGAGTAGAGCATTGAGGGGAGGGGGATTTAAAAGGGTCAGCATCAACAAGAAAAGATAAGATGCTCCAGGAGGATGGAAAGAGAGAGGTGGATGTAAATGAAGCAGAACAAGGAAAGAAGTTATGAGGCTGGGGGAGAGATGAGAGTTGAAGGGGAGTATATGGATAAAATGTGTGGATATAAGAGAGACAGAACCAGCAAGGGAACATAAGCAGAGTGGAGAGAGAAGTATTGGTGAGAGGTGGATGGAACAAAGCTGGACCACTGAAAGATGTCAGAGGTTGGGCCGGATGAGGCAGGAGGGGAGAGGTGGAAGTTAGAAGGGTCAGAACCAGCAAGAGAAATTTGAATCCTAGAAAAAAAAAGTCAACTTCCAAATCTCTTTCATCAAACCTAATTTACTCATTGACAATGTGCCGGCTTCTGACAACTCTAGGAGTTTGAAGAAGCGTTTGTGCTATGTCAGATGATTTGTGGCTGACTCTTGATTGTGGAGTTAGAGCAGCCTTATTACTACTAAAACTTAGCACAACATTTGACACTGTTTCCCAGCCAGTGCCTATAAATCAACTAGTACAACCTGGAATTTAAGTATCCCCTGGTGTGGCGTACCTCTATCCGATTTGAGAAATCTGAAACAATCCACTTACCACCTATTTCTATTATGTACTAAACCTCTGACTTGTGGAATTTATTGGGTCTCCACTGTTCAATCTATATCATTCCCAGTTAGCCTTACTCATACAGTCCTTTGGTTTCTTGCTGATATCTTGCACATATTGATACACAAACATCATTTCCCTCAGTGGCAATCTGGTCTTTGCCCAAGAATATGTTTGGACTTGTATGCTAGCAGTTGATTTCTGAATAAAGACAAATTCATTAAAACCTCATAGTGACAAATCAAGGGTTTTGATTTTTAAAGGATCTCATACCATATGGTGTTCTTTTTGGTGGCTGACAGAGCTGGTTCAATCGCCCACATTGATAGAGTCAGCAAAAAATCGTGGATTCATTTTCCAGCATCTTCTCTTTTTTCGGAACAGATTAACCATGTTTCATCCACTTGCTTTTACTACATCCATAAGCAACACAAAATCATCCCTTTTCACCCCTCTCACTACTGTGAAGCTGTTGTGCAGTCAATTATCTTCTCACTAGATTATGCAAATGCCCTCTCTATTGGGCTTCCCGCCTTTTAGCGTTCAGTACCCTCCAAATCATTCAGAACCGTGCTAGGCTCCTCATCTGAGACTGCGGCATCGCCATGCTATTTCTTCTCACCTTTCTACTGTCTGCTGTGTTTTTGGTTTGAAACCCTACATCAGCAAGGCCCTATCCATTTGTCATTGTGCACTGCATTAAAAAGGTTCTCTCTTTCGACAGCAGTCCATACTGTTCATTCCAGAATCCTATTCTCTGTGCCATCCAAACTCCTGTGCCATCCTAAAATTTAGATGGCCCTGATTAGAGACAGATCCTTCTCCTTTCTAGATGTGCAGAACTAGGACTCTCTCCCTCTTGAGCTATGGTGTGAATCCAATCTTTTGGAAAAAACACTTAAAACTGTCCTTTCTCCACATCAGTAAAGTCTGCACCTCTCCTTTGGAGCTCTCTTAGTGCCAGAATGCCCAATTTGCATATCATTTTCATTCATCCCATTCAAGAGAACAACAACTAAGTTCAATTCATTTAATGTATTTCCACTTATTCGAGATTTAAAATTTATGTACATATTTTATTAGGATTATTAATGCTATTTTTAACCATTTTACTTATATCCAAACTAGGTAAGTAGCTTCTTGCAAAGCGGCTATAAACAATGCCATATAATTAATGCCAATTGATATTACCTCCTATGATGTCACTTCCTGTCAGGTTAAATCTTATGCAAATTATAGGGGCCTTGCATGCTCCTATTCTGCCCGGGGCCCCACAAATCCTAGGACCGGCCCTGAGGAGCAGCATTGGGAGCCCTGGTATGGGAGAGGCAGATGTGGCTGTTTTCTCTGGCACCAGCCACACTTATGCACGGAAAAACACGATTCAAGGGAACCCGCTGATATAGCTAATGGCAGAACCTCCACTAGAGGGCGCCACAGTCTGAACAAGCCAGCCGAGAGAAGCAGTGCTTTCTACTGCTGTTTATTTAAGATGGCCCCAACTGGGGTGTGGCATTACAGCACCTTTAATAGTATTGACCCAAGCCTCGACTTCATTCTCGGCACCGCCTGCCTCCAGCCTGTACCCTCGTATCCATGTGCTAATGTTTCCGGAGGGAGGGAGAAGTAGAGAGAGAGAGAGAGATCTCACTGAAATGTGCACTTCTGCCTCAGAGGAGTGTGGGGGGAGAGGGGGAGAGGGAGAGAGAGAGAGAGAGGGAGAGGGAGAGGAGAGAGAGAGAGAGAGAGAGGGAGAGGGAGAGGGAGAGAGAGAGAGAGAGAGATGTGCACTTCTGCCTCAGAGGAGGATTTAACCCAGATCCTTGTGACTGGGGGTGAATGTTTGCATTGTCCAGCATTCCGTCCATCAATTGTTTCTTTTGCAATTGTCGCCCTAAGTGGGAAGGGTATGCCCAGACGTGGGTCCTGTGCTCACTACACCACTGGATTAAAGCTAGCCTGGCTGAAGAAGGGTGATGCCCTGAAACCGGTCCCAGGATGCTTGTTTCCGGTCCAGGGAGGACCTGGCTTGGCAGTTCGGGCTGGACTGTTTCCACAAGGAACAGGGTCAAGACTGATTTGCATATGGCTGGGTCCAAACTGGGGTGGTGTGGTGAGCAAAAGAATGATGGATTTAACCCAGATCCTTGTGACTGGGGGTGAATGTTTGCATTGTCCAGCATTCCGTCCATCAATTGTTTCTTTTGCAATTGTCGCCCTAAGTGGGAAGGGTATGCCCAGACGTGGGTCCCGTGCTCACTACACCACTGGATTCAAGCTAGCCTGGTTGAAGAAGGGTGATGCCCTGAAACCGGTCCCAGGATGCTTGTTTCCGGTCCAGGGAGGACCTGGCTTGGCAGTTCGGGCTGGACTGTTCCCACAAGGAACTGGGTCAAGACTGATTTGCATATGGCTGGGTCCAAACTGGGGTGGTGTGGTGAGCAAAAGAATGATGGATTTAACCCAGATCCTTGTGACTGGGGGTGAATGTTTGCATTGTCCAGCATTCCGTCCATCAATTGTTTCTTTTCCAACTGGGGTGTGGCATTACAGCACCTTTAATAGTATTGACCCAAGCCTCGACTTCATTCTCGGCACCGCCTGCCTCCAGCCTATACCCCTCGTATCCATGTGCTAATGTTTCAGGAGGGAGGGAGAAGTAGAGAGGGAGAGAGAGATCTCACTGAAATGTGCACTTCTGCCTCAGAGGAGTGTGGGGGGAGAGAGAGGGGAGAGAGAGAGAGGGGGAGAGAGAGAGAGAGAGAGGGAGAGAGAGAGAGAGAGAGAGGGAGAGAAAGGGGAGAGAGAGAGAGAGAGAGAGAAAGATGCACTTCTGCCTCAGAGGAGCGGGAGGGAGAGGGAGGGGGGAGAGAGGGAAAGTGAGAGGGAGCTATCTCACTGAAATGTGCACTTCTTGTTCCCATACATGCACTTGCTCTCTGTGAGACAGGGAGGCTTCCATGCTTGCTGGGCCGAACTTGCCAATGGACTCTGCCATTTTTTTCTAGTGTTCTACAAGGTAGGGTTGTTTGCGGGGTTGGGTGGGGTGATATATTCAAGTCCTGAAGTGCTTAGCTAAGATATGTAAAAAACACGTTTTTTAAAATTGACTGTTGGGATCAGTTTTTTTTAGGTCTTTTAGATTTATATAAATTATATGTATTATATAGTTTCTTACCGGAGCTTTCAGCCATCTCTCTTCACCCACTGGTCTGTTACTGTGTCAATCTCATTTTTATTCCACTCACTACAGCTTAGAGAATGGGGCAATGGGTGTGTTTTTATGCTATTTGTGTTTTACGTTTTTTTTTTTAAGGTTCATGAGGGTGCAGCCCTGACATAGTTTTGCAAAAACAAAACGAGCATTTACTAAGTGAAAAGGCTAGCAGCTAATGCCAGACATACTGACTTTG
This sequence comes from Calotriton arnoldi, assembly GCA_963921515.1. NCBI lineage: Eukaryota > Metazoa > Chordata > Amphibia > Caudata > Salamandridae > Calotriton > Calotriton arnoldi. Next base: position 2,428,001 of record CAWUFW010000790.1, read on the forward strand.
CCAATCAATGCTTGTCCTAAAAATGTCGCTGGAGAGAACCCTTCCTTCGCGCACACAACCTACAGAGAGAGACTTGCTCTCAGTTCTCACTCGCATAATGTAGCAGGGGCTGGTTTAAACAGTCTGAAACTTGAAGGGGTGGTAGTGAGAAGAGAGACAGTAGCAGTGTCAAAACACTGCACATCATTTGCAGTTATTTAATGAGTAACCAGGAAAAGAAACAACTGCATGGTATGACTAACATATATACATTTGTGTACAACTGTGTGGTATTTATGATGGTTACAGTCAAGTGCCTCTTATTATATTTAGTGCATCTGAAGGTGTGCAGCCTGGACTGTAAGATGCTCTGGGAGTGGCCGTGATTCACGAGAGAAGCCTCGAGTGAGCCATGAAGCCCTTCCCTACCTCAACAATGGCAATAAATAGAATATTATACTCAGCTGCTCTGCCTACAGGGCCGGACTGGGAACCGAAACCGGCCCTGGCAAACTTCTCAGCCGGCCCCCCCCTGGGGTGAGGGGGGGTACAGCCGAGCAGTTTGCGAGGGCCGGTTTCGGCCGATTTTGTTACAGGGGGCCGATATTGCCGACCCCCGGTAACAAAAACGGCCCCCCCAGGGGCCCAAAACCGGCCCACACCCTAGCGGCCCACCGGGGAAACGCCCGGTGCCCGCTACGGCCAGTCCGGCCCTGTCTGCCTATATGGATTACGCCACACCTTTCCTTCATGTGCATTAGTTATAATAAACAAAGGTATCTAATCAAGTCCAGAAGAGAAGGGGTTAAATTCGTGAGATGAAGCCACATTAACACGGTTTCGATGTGTGGCCCCAGTTGTGTTCTTTTGTCGGCTGAGGCTATATATGGAATCTGTGAGGCAATCCGCACTGTTTTGTCAAGTCCTTTACAGCGTGTTGTGGGAATAAAGAGGGATTTGACCTTCGTACTCTAGTATTAAATGTGAACAAGTGGGTTTATTAGTACACTTCTTTCAAATAACACTTGTTTGGTCGTGTTTATAGTCACTGGATTGTCATAAATCCAAATCTTATGGTGATGTACACTTGTTGTAAAGCGATCTGTACAATGTCGTGCAGGTCTGGCAAACAATTATTATCCTACGAAATAGTGCTAGCGTGTCATTCCAGGGTTCGCTTAATACCAACAAGTACTGTCTTTAGCAATCATCATTATAAGGAAATGAGGCATCATGTCATTAAAATAATATAACCACTCCCTCCTACTCCCCTTCATAATGTTGCTGGCTTCTTCGACAGGAGGGTTTAATACTAAGATACTGCATTAAGACCAAATGTTGTACTTACGGAGCCTGAATCGAACAATTCGGGCAATAAAATTGTTCTAGCTGAATGACATCCACTGCACTGAGAGACACTGACGGAGCTGCCTCTTGCAAAGGATAACTATTTATATTCCGTACACACAACTAGGTGCATCATCAGTCAACGCAATAGTTCTCTCTTTAAAGAACACTGAGGGATGAAACAATTGTTCCTCCCTGCCTGGTCTTGAACCTGTGACCTGCAGATCTTTGGGCAGGTGGTAAGGAAATTGAGCTCCCTTAGTGGCCAAGAAGAAGATGAACAGGAAGAAATATAGTGATCTACAGCTAACATGCCTCGAACATATAGCTACTGATGACCAAATTAGAACTCAACGACACATAGGCAAGGAGTACGTAAGAAAGTCAATAAAGCCCAAATCAGAGATCTATTTACTTCTTTTCTATTTAAAGCGGGGTAATATAATGCGGTGCATCCTCAATATGGTAACTACAGAAGGCTGTCATTCGCTAGAAAAGTCTACTTCAAGAGTGTGGAAAGTGGAGCCTTATCAATAAGTGAGAACCTTCTCCGATGAACTTCAGTCACAACCCTTTCTCTGCATCTAACAGGGCTGAAGAGCTAGCACTGGGAACCAGCTGGAGAATGGATCTAAAATAGGTATCATACGAAGGAAAACAAACAGACTGAGGCATACTGGTAATGCACATAGGAAATTGCAACAACAATGGCCCCACGGGAGACTGTTATGGGCAGAAAAGGGAAATTAAGTGTTTGGATATTATACTGAATAAATCATCTCCTAGTGATGTAGAAACATCATCTGCAGACTTGTCAATAACTGATAAACTTATATTAATTAGTAAAGTAACAATTACACAACTGTTACTTATTAGCATTAGCATAACAAAACTAAAGGGTTCACACAACTCCCCACTGCTTTAAGTAAAGTCTTCTGTCTTGCCCCCGGGTTCCATGACACTACTTAAAATAGCCTGTCCAATATATAGAATTGTTTGTCAAAATATTACTTTCTTTACTGTCGCTGAGTAACTAGTGATGTATAAAAAATGTATCTGTACAATGTGTCTTGTCTACCTTCTTCCCTGTCAAGGTAAGAGGAGGAGCAATGGCCCTTCAAGAGGCACTGCAGCTAAATCAAAGAATTCCCTCCCCCACATGCCCGATGGAGCAATGACCTGCCAGTACACTGCCAGAGGTCCCAAGAAGAAAAAATATAACTTTATAATCTTGGTAAAGATAGCCTTGAGGCGGCCTTGTGACCAGAAATGCAGGTGATGTCAGGGCCAGACGCGCTAGGTAAAAACCGCAAACCCCACCTTCTTCTGCTGGCTCACTCCCAGGCCAGGCTGGGATAAGTTCCTCTTGGTTAGAGGATCATTCAGAGGGGGATCATTAGGACTAAGCCAAAGAGTAAAATGGGTGGAAACAACAATAGTGCTCGTTTAGGACTATATCTCATTAGTGGTTGGCGTACAAATGATGGTTGTGCAAGATCTTGTAGTATCCATCAGCTTTTAGTTGATGGCAACTGCCCACACAAGACAACTTCCAAAGGACGATAAAATGGAGGAACCGGTGCACATTTGTTGTGCTCACTTTATTCCCCATACTTACACAAAGGTGATAATCTGGTGCAAAAACACAGAGTACCCAGAGAGAGTAATACCTACACCAGGGTGTTTTCACAGCAGATTCTACTTCTTGGCTGTAAATAACCCCAAAGTGACCTGGTCTAGTTACAGGCAGGCCGCACATACTGGGTGCAAATCGTGCACTGGCTTTTTGTGACTAGCCTGTTCTTTTACAATACAGTCTATATAGTGACAGGCCTCGCTGCCAAATGCCCGTTCGCAGGGTGTCACAAAAGGACTTGCCTAAAGATTATTAAGTAGGAAGGTTCCAATTTGTGACCCCTCTATGACCACCATCACCAGACGCGGCCGGTATGGTAAGAGCGGTGAGGCGGGGCGGGCGTGGACAAACGACGGGAAAGGGAAAATAAAATAATACTGCGGCGAGCGCAAAATAAGTGGTTTTATTTATTTATTTTCTCCATCTAATCGTATGTCGACTTCTCTCCCCTGCCCCACCACTCTTACATATACCGGCCGCGCCTGACCATCACTGCATTTGCTTTCCCAAACTGAAACATTTTTTTTTTTAAAGCAACTTGTATCCATTAAAGGGACAGGTGCTGCCATTGCCCAGTACGGAGGGACGTATAACCTTATTAATGGTGACTTGTTACACTTCTGTAAATTATCCACGTCCATTAGATAACACCTGATGAAATTAAATTTATATATAAATAGCCAGTATCTGAAGCGTCTAAATGTCTCAGGGAAGGGTGGATCAAACAGATTAAGTTAGACAAAGACTTTATTTCCGAAAATAACACGAATGCAGTATAGCATGCATAACATTAACATGTACTTAAAGTAATATTGTGCTTCCACTCTTTGATGCGGATCTATCTTTAGCAACACCCACGCTCCTCCTCAGTGGAAATCAGCCGGAATAGAGTTATTCGAGCAAGGTGCATCCATCCCTTCTGCCTAGACTGTGCAACTGAGAAAAAATGAATCTGCTTCGGGGGCTACTGGATTCGGTGGTTTAGAAGCCACAACGTTTTCCACCTATTATGGATCGGCAGCACTGGCGCCATAATCTTCTGGACAGCTTTCAATAAAACATGTTTCTAGCATAAATGCCAAGTGGTGTTAATATCCCAAAATGAGGCACTGGGGAAGGTCTTTTATGAGCATTAGGAAACAAAAATCTTGCATATTTAAATACCATTTCGACAAGGTGGGAAAAAGGGTTCCTTATTATCATTAAAATATTTTGTTTTAGTATTCATGCAAATTCGTATTTAAATCACAAAACAGCAATTATTTCAAGAGGCTTCCCCGTTCAGAAGACTCACAAATGTTTTGCATCTCTTATTAACCTGCGATTGTTTCCATCTTAAAGCGTCTCCCAATGGTAAATGTACATAGTAAACATGAAATGTACAGTGCTGTTTTCGGGACTGTGTTGTAATGGAAAGAGGTTCTTCCAGAGAGTAAAACCAAAACTGAATGCACGCGTTACAACCCTCAAATCCACAAGACAGACCCCACTCTAACAACCATTAAACATGCCCCAATATGTACTCTGCTCCCACCAGAAACCTCTATAAGAACGAACACTTCCAGGCAACTGAAGCATACTCAATGCTCGGCCGTGGAATTGACAAAAATATACTTCAAAGGTAGGTGGGCCCAAGGGAGAAACCACCAAGACACTGGGAAACCCACCGAAGATGAATACTAGGATGAGCTGTCTAAATCACTCAGGGCACAGCCTTCACTCTAAGGACATCTTTGCATAAACCGTGTGCCTTAACCACAAGAAATATGGGCAAAAATGTGTGGCTATTGAATTTGTGTTTGTTATTGTAAAATGCGCAAATCTGTTGTTCTCTCCTGATGTTTTTATACTGTGTGATGCATTATAGAAGGTCACCCATAGTACAATGCCCCTTGTTGCTCCCTTGCTTTTCTTCCACGTGTTCTGCTTTTCTTCTCCATTCCAGGTCCTTCATATCTGCACTAAGCAAAGTGCAGATATGAAAGACCTGGAATGGAGGGCTGTCCATTTATGTAAGACTCAAACATCTTTATCACATTACAAGAATTCAAGTAGAAAGGGGGTGGTAATGCGTTAGAGGAATGTGTTGGACAATCGGCTGATGCGGCAGCCATGTTCAAAACATTCGGGATCTTTACCCTCCTAAGGATTGGAGATACGGACCAAGATGATTCAGAGAGGGAGTGAGGTAAGACAATTTCTTTTATGCATGAAGAGAACCTTAAATCTAAGATATCGCCCGAATAAGCAGGCTTGAGAGCATGGGAGATACAGCTGGGCAAGCCCCTACCCTAGAGAAGCTGGAAATATTGTTCCAGACAAGATAAGGACACGTTATTTAATTAGACATAAACTGGTCTATTTTTAATGCTGGACCACTTGTATTATAGTCCAGAGAGCATAGCTACATTTAAACCAGATAGTCTAGTTGAATTTTAAAAATGTAAAGCCATTCATTTAGCATTTTTGCATATCACATGAACTTGCGGAGAAGTGACCCGATATTAGCCTGAGGTGTTTCAAATATTGGAGGTAATGGTTGACTTGGAACTTATGGCAATCCGAGAAGTTGTACTGTTGGCACTAACCGAGGACACCGAAAGGGAGGCACAGACTGGTGTTCATGGCGCTTTAGCTGGTCAAGAGGCGAGTGGCCACCCATTGGGTGACCTCTAGGGCCACAGAGACTGAAGCATGGCTCAAAGACATGACATATTGCAGTGCAAAGAAATTCGAATATGATGACATAGTGCATCCGAAGGCACGCCCATGAGATTTTTAGGAACCCTACAGAATAAATATGCGAAGTAGAGAAGTCGAGCTATCAGCAGACAATGAGAGTTACAGCATATAGTATAAGATGAAATGTTTTTTTTTGGTAGACTGACATGTAAATCTGTGATATGCGACTATATCAAGAGTACTGTCTGGGGTGCCTTATTCGCAATTTTCAGATGTATGTTAAAAAGCATAAATACAATTTTTTTAAAGCCTGAAAGATTTGTCATTGGATTGAACACAAGACAGAGTGGTAAACACGAGGAGTGATTAAAACAAACCTGGAACGCTCATCCAAGAGGTAGTGGTCTAACTAAATTCAATACTAAGAAGAGGAAGGTTATACACCTATGGCATAGACATCTCAAGAAAAAGCACAGGATGGCAGTAATGAATTTTAAGGTCCCTAAATAGGAGGGGTACTTTCAGTGTATTACATAAGATGATGGAAAAGTGTCCCAATTATGTGTGAGGTCTGTGGGGGTGAGCACAAGACTTTTAGGACACATGGATGCACGACCTGCACTTAGGCCAGGCCCTACGACCACCCCCTGCTGTACATGGCCACCAGCCATCCACACTGTGGGATGGCAGTCCGCAGCGGTTTGGGCACAGGGCGTGACTTAAGACCAGATCCTGCATTCCACATCGGCTGAGGATGGCCTTCAGACATGAGCATTTGAGGTTGTCCATCTGCGTCAGGTTGGAATTCTGCTGGATGTGGTATATGATCATAAACCTTAAAACATTATTTGAAAAAACAATGGTTACATTGAAATTATGGTAAGCTTTGCTTGTAACGCCTAAAAGGTAGGCTTAGAAACTCAGAAATTCAACCAATAAATAATAGTACATTTATAGTGTTATGGGTAATGTATGCCAAGCTCTTGCAAAATATTTGTTCAGTTAACTTTTGCATGTGGCATACATAGTTTTTGATATTTGTTCTGCTGGTGTTCTCATAGCACCTTTACCATTCTCTTGCATAACCAATTAACATCCTTATGTATGCTTTCCGTGTTTTTATCATGTTCTTGCATACAACGGTGATTAGTATTCCAGCAGGCTCAGCAAACCTGAAAAATGTGGTTAAAGGAGTTAAAGGGTTGGCATACAGTGAGCTTCTTACAAGCAGCATCCAGTGCCAGAGCAGGAAGAGCATCACTGGCCGTGACCTGGCATTTTTGTTGCTTTAAACCAACCACGTCATTTTACGGTCATGGTTTCTTTTGGTCATCATTACAGAATGGACACATTTTTTAACAAATTTGAGAGTCAAAAAGAGTTTTCAGCTCTCATGCCAGGACATTTGCTATTACAACAACAGAAATAAGAAATATACCTCATGTAAACTCTGAGGTAAATATGGGAGCCACAAATGGTTACATCATTTGAGTAGACACACTGCAGCGTACATGTCAATGATCAGTCCTCCACAGGCAAAGTCACAGCCTAAGATAAATCACCTAATGTAACTCAATGAGCTTGCTTAATTAGAGAGAGATATTTATTATTATTATTACTCAATCAATGTAATGTAATGTAATGCATAGCGATAGGCATTTAGAAACGTATTTTTCTGCACTCGGAACTGCATTGGGAAACAGCAATTCACATTTAGTAGGTTATCTGAGCCCTTAGAACTAATTTTGTTTTTATGAGAGGTGGGCGACAAATTCTGCCCTGCCGGTAGAGTTTGCGGAGTTTTGTGCACTCTGCGTTTTACACTCAGAACACGGAGTTCTGGCAAACCTCCACCAACCACCGTGTGGCGGAGTTTTGTCGTGCACATGGCCTGCCAACGCTAAGCTGGCGAGCAATAAGTTGCACCCCTTCGTGCGATCCTCTGGTGCTAGAACGCCTCCCAGTGAGATTTCTCAATGTGGGAAATCGCGGCAGGTCGCGTCTGTTTGCGTTGAGAAAGCTGCCGCTCAAATAGAAAATCTACTCGAGCAGCAGAAAGAAGCAGCGCCCTCTGGCACGCCGCATGGTGCCACTCGTTCTGATTTTACAGCGCGGAACAGGCTCACAGTGCTAAAAATCAGCGCAAGCAGCACAACGTGCCGAATTTCGCTTGCTTGTTGAACTCTGCGGAATCTCGCTGAATTTTTATATATCTCCGCAGAATTCCATGGAGTAAAACTCCCCTTTTTTATGTTAAAAGTATGAATACTGAGGTAACAAACGCGTTTTTCATGTTTTTATTTGTTGGTATTAATGCAGAAACTGCATAGGAAGCAGAATGCGCATGGAAGAACTTGGCAGGCTTTTGAATACGTTTCAGGTTTTATTTTAATTTAGATTGGAAATATTTGCCAGGAAATGTCCAAAAGTGAGCCACATGGCCCGAGGCACACCCTGCTCCTCTTCAAAAGAGGCTTTTCAAGATAGGTCTGGGTGTTTTCATCCTATTGCCATGTCCTTTCCTGTTTTCAACTCTTGCTGGAATTTAAACAAAATATTGTGCAGCTATGCTTTATTCTGTATGGACTGTTTTTACAGATCAGCAGGATGTCCCACGAAAACAATATCATGCTGACCGAAAGTGATTGAAAAAACCATTAAATGTTGCCGTTACAGAGCATGGAGTAAAGCTTGTTTACAACTACAAAGTTACATTTACTATAAACATGACGTCCGATGCATTTGACGGTTATCTTTGAAGATATTAAGTGAATGTCATATTTTATTTGCAATACACTGCACCACAACAAAGGTGATAACCGGGAGGAGCAGCAGGGCGGGCACTAGGCATGGGCAGCTGCCCAGGGCCCCGCGCCTGCTCGTAGCCATGGGGCCTCGCACTTTTAAAAACTGCAGAGTTTCGAGGCCCGGGGGGTGGGGGGCCCTAAGAGTTTATATTTTTCCTATTGTTATCAATTTCCCCAGCTGGCCCTTCTCTCTGGGTCTAATCACTGCATCTGCATGAAGGTAACCGCGATTAGACAGGTACTTAAAGAGCCCTTACGTGTGAAGTGCGCCCTGCCCTGGCCCTGTATGAATGAAAAGCAGGATAACCTGCAGGGCTCAGAACAAAAGATAGAATGATGGCGCATCACAATAGAAACCGCTCAGCTCACCCAGGATGAGGGAAAGGGGGCAGAGAGGTGAATAAAAGGGGTAAGACAAACTGAATAAAGTGAGAGGAGGGGGAGAGCAGATAGGTGCGAGTACAGCAGCGAGACAAGAGGAGCAGAATCAGCATGTGAAAGTGGCTAGGGCTTTAAGTGTGCTGGGTCACTCGAGTCTTCGACCCGGTGGTAAATTAAAACGTACATTGAAACGGGCTCCTATCGGGCCCTATAGTCATGTCCTTAACTTTACCTGCAAAAACAATGATCCAGTGTCTGCACAATAAATGTAACACGTTAGCCGGGTTGGACTGGCCCACAGGGCAATCAGGCAGTGCGTGGTGGTCTAATCTGTCAGGTTAGTATGTAGGCTGTTTTTTGGGCTGTTTGTTGGCCTGCTTTATGGTCAGGTGAGCCAATTTTTACTGTTGATTTTCATGATATTAAAACAAACATTGCCTGCAGCAAAATCAAATCTATGCAGTCTCTCATACTTTAAAAAAACGTATACAACATGTCTTTACAAGTTAAAAATTGCCCTAATTTGAAAACATGGGACACTTTTCTAGCTAACTAATTCATTAATGGGGGCCCACTTTTATATTAGTGCCAGGGCTTATTTCCTGACCCAGTCTCACACTGCATGTTAGGGTAATCGATGGCAGCGATTTTGTTCCTGTTTATATTTCACATGCTTTACTTAATCTTGCATTCCCCAAGAGTGTTAGCTATTTCTAGGATGTGTGCTTCTGTATTTCATTTCACAGCATTTTACTCTTGTCTGGGGCACACATCATAGTGAGTCGCCTCCAGGTGTTTATAACAGGCAACCGTTGAGGCTGAAGGCAGTGCAACTTTGGCACTGTGTCTGTCTGTGGGTCAAAACTTTGTCCAGAATACATGATCATTCAATGCATGGCCTCTCTGCTGAGCACACAGAGCAATGGTCCCGTATTCCAGTTGCAGTTGGGATTCTGTGCAAATGTGTGTGAAGGAGGTAATCATTGGTCAAAACAGTGACGTGTTGAACATAACAATTTATTGTTGTTACTCATTTATCTTAAATAGCTAACAGCCATTGACAAAACCAATACTCCTGGCTGTTTTTAGATGCAAGTCAGTTGTTGTCTTATATTCCTGGGTTCAATCACAGAAAGCTGTGGGAAAGATGAAAAAAAGAGTAGAGCATTGAGGGGGAGGGGGATTTAAAAGGGTCAGCATCAACAAGAAAAGATAAGATGCTCCAGGAGGATGGAAAGAGAGAGGTGGATGTAAATGAAGCAGAACAAGGAAAGAAGTTATGAGGCTGGGGGAGAGATGAGAGTTGAAGGGGAGTATATGGATAAAATGTGTGGATATAAGAGAGACAGAACCAGCAAGGGAACATAAGCAGAGTGGAGAGAGAAGTATTGGTGAGAGGTGGATGGAACAAAGCTGGACCACTGAAAGATGTCAGAGGTTGGGCCGGATGAGGCAGGAGGGGAGAGGTGGAAGTTAGAAGGGTCAGAACCAGCAAGAGAAATTTGAATCCTAGAAAAAAAAAGTCAACTTCCAAATCTCTTTCATCAAACCTAATTTACTCATTGACAATGTGCCGGCTTCTGACAACTCTAGGAGTTTGAAGAAGCGTTTGTGCTATGTCAGATGATTTGTGGCTGACTCTTGATTGTGGAGTTAGAGCAGCCTTATTACTACTAAAACTTAGCACAACATTTGACACTGTTTCCCAGCCAGTGCCTATAAATCAACTAGTACAACCTGGAATTTAAGTATCCCCTGGTGTGGCGTACCTCTATCCGATTTGAGAAATCTGAAACAATCCACTTACCACCTATTTCTATTATGTACTAAACCTCTGACTTGTGGAATTTATTGGGTCTCCACTGTTCAATCTATATCATTCCCAGTTAGCCTTACTCATACAGTCCTTTGGTTTCTTGCTGATATCTTGCACATATTGATACACAAACATCATTTCCCTCAGTGGCAATCTGGTCTTTGCCCAAGAATATGTTTGGACTTGTATGCTAGCAGTTGATTTCTGAATAAAGACAAATTCATTAAAACCTCATAGTGACAAATCAAGGGTTTTGATTTTTAAAGGATCTCATACCATATGGTGTTCTTTTTGGTGGCTGACAGAGCTGGTTCAATCGCCCACATTGATAGAGTCAGCAAAAAATCGTGGATTCATTTTCCAGCATCTTCTCTTTTTTCGGAACAGATTAACCATGTTTCATCCACTTGCTTTTACTACATCCATAAGCAACACAAAATCATCCCTTTTCACCCCTCTCACTACTGTGAAGCTGTTGTGCAGTCAATTATCTTCTCACTAGATTATGCAAATGCCCTCTCTATTGGGCTTCCCGCCTTTTAGCGTTCAGTACCCTCCAAATCATTCAGAACCGTGCTAGGCTCCTCATCTGAGACTGCGGCATCGCCATGCTATTTCTTCTCACCTTTCTACTGTCTGCTGTGTTTTTGGTTTGAAACCCTACATCAGCAAGGCCCTATCCATTTGTCATTGTGCACTGCATTAAAAAGGTTCTCTCTTTCGACAGCAGTCCATACTGTTCATTCCAGAATCCTATTCTCTGTGCCATCCAAACTCCTGTGCCATCCTAAAATTTAGATGGCCCTGATTAGAGACAGATCCTTCTCCTTTCTAGATGTGCAGAACTAGGACTCTCTCCCTCTTGAGCTATGGTGTGAATCCAATCTTTTGGAAAAACACTTAAAACTGTCCTTTCTCCACATCAGTAAAGTCTGCACCTCTCCTTTGGAGCTCTCTTAGTGCCAGAATGCCCAATTTGCATATCATTTTCATTCATCCCATTCAAGAGAACAACAACTAAGTTCAATTCATTTAATGTATTTCCACTTATTCGAGATTTAAAATTTATGTACATATTTTATTAGGATTATTAATGCTATTTTTAACCATTTTACTTATATCCAAACTAGGTAAGTAGCTTCTTGCAAAGCGGCTATAAACAATGCCATATAATTAATGCCAATTGATATTACCTCCTATGATGTCACTTCCTGTCAGGTTAAATCTTATGCAAATTATAGGGGCCTTGCATGCTCCTATTCTGCCCGGGGCCCCACAAATCCTAGGACCGGCCCTGAGGAGCAGCATTGGGAGCCCTGGTATGGGAGAGGCAGATGTGGCTGTTTTCTCTG